>JAODJU010000119.1:13571878-13588942 GCA_026776725.1 Gnathonemus echidnorhynchus
CTTTAAATCAGAGCTAGATAAGATTTTAACAACTCTGAGCTATTAGTTAAGTTCTCCCCAAACAAGCTTGATGGCCCAAATGGCCTCCTCTCGTTTGTAAATTTCTTATGTTCTTATGTTCTTAATATACAGATTAGCTTTCATTAGTTAGCAGGCAGGGCAGGGAAAAGAACTAATGTCATAGAGGCTGTAACTGTACTTCTGTCAACATGAATTAAGGTGAGAAATCAAGATTCACATACCTCTCTCTAACTTCCGCCTTTTCCGGATTCCTCTCTGCTCGCCCTTCCACGGCTCCCTTGTTACAGAATTCCTCTGCTCTACTCCCATCCACACTCCCCTCCTTCCCACCGTACACCTGTTGCTCGCTCCCAGATTCCTCTGAGCTGCTCTCCTCCGAGCTGGAGTCATCGCTCGATGTTGTCTCATAGCTGTAAGCAGGACATTTCCGAATAAGGCTGGACGATATCGCATCACAATAATCGTGATTATATGGCAAGCAATAATCACTAGGGCTTTAGACAGCTTTAATAATCTGTATAAATTTAATGAATCCTTATGTTTAGTAAATTGGGTTAGGGGAGCAGTCCACATACTACGGTTTTGGTAAATCATGGAAGCGATAAGCACTGAAGTGTCAAGTGAAGAAAGGAACAGCTCAGCAGCCACAACATCTTTTGAAAGAGGAGTTACTGCAGATAAACAAGGTAAAAAGACGTTGATGGTGTGGTGGTACTTCTTGCAGTTTAAAGTTTGACACATTTATTAAACATAAGGATACGCTGAATTTATACAGATTACTAACTTTGGTTCATCACTATATACCTCTCATTAATATTTTAGGTGCACTACTAATCTGCTTACCAGATTGTGGGAGTAAGAAAACGTCCGTATAGTACTGAAAAGCCGGCATCCGGAGAAATGTTTACACCCATCATCTAAAGTCCTAGTAACTATTCGCATGGGCCATATAATCGTGATGTGATATCGTGCAGCCCTACTCCTGAAGTCTTTTGAACCATGACTGACAGAACCACAAATCATCTGCATTTGCTAATTTGCTTAAAAAGAGTATGCACTGTATTGTAATGCCTCTATAATGCATATTAAAATGTTACAGTCTGCAATAAACAAGCACTAGTCTTGGTCTCATCGTGGAATTGACTTTGACTCAGTCTTGTCTCTGTGGTCAGACAGGTTTTATTTCAAGACCAGTCAAGACCACTCATCAAAATGCCTCAATCTTTATGTTTTGATTGCTATAGCGTTTAACACATTAAATACTGTATAAAATTATTGTTTCACTTTGATTCTCCATTAACAAAAAGTATTTCCGTTAGTACTTTCATACATTATGCACTCAATTATGATTCCTAGTGGATGGCAAGGATTACCCAAAAAACCTGAAGCCTGCGCAAAATTTTGCTTGCAGTACTGTTTTAAGTGATTTAAGTGAATGCTGAATAAATATGTTTAATATAAATATAACAAACAATATAAGTTTTTGTGTGGGTGCTATTTTAGGAATGTGACCAGCAATAATGAGACCAAACCTATGGTGAAAAAGGACAACACAAGTCTGAATGTCTGATGAAAGGCCTGGGCCTGAAACATCACATAAGGTAGCAAAAATCTAAAAAGAATTGGGAGCATCATCTGATGTGCAGAATCCATCCTTTTCACTGACTGTTTCCTTTGTCCAGTACACAGAGTTTATCATTTGGATGTTCATGCACTGCGTGGGTTCTTACACTGAGACAAACCTACGCCCTAGCGTCATGCAGTAGCCATACCTCTGCTTTACCTATCCAGAAGTATTTATATTGAGATTTTAAGAAAAACACGTCCATGGTTCAAACTATACTGTGACACAAATTTTAGGCCATACTGCCTAGCCCCAAGATGGTGCCTATGCTCCACATTTTATAGTGTGTTATGTCATGTAGACTCAAACATTAGTCTGTTTCTGATCTTGTCTCGGTCTCACCCTGGCTTGGTCTTGGTCTTGGTCTTGTCTCGGTCTCAATACACTCTGGTCTTGGTTTAGGTGATCCTGACTACATCATTACTATGGTATCAAAACTTCAATACTCACCCTCCATTGACACCTACAAACTGCAGGTTCTTTTTTGTGCCATTGGCTCCCTGACCACTGTCTTTCTTCTTCATGATTGACTTGAGAGTGTTCTGCCTGCCAGGCTGGCCTGGAATATTATGGTAGAAGTTCAGTCTAGGATCTACAGAGCTTTCAGCACCAAATGTGCCCAAAGGCCAATTAAATGCAATGCACGGTCTCTGGGCCACTTAACAGGAACAGTGCTCATTGAGCAACGAAAAATAACGACTGTAACTGAGCCAGATTTAGCGCTATAGGCTAATTTTCATCTGTTGTCCCTGGCCAGTTCTTAAAATAGCAACCAAGAATTAGAATAAGATAGCTTATATATACAAATTAAATAAACACAGACCAATACCCAAACCTGCACAATGCGCACGCGCGCGCACACACACACACACACACACAGAAAAAAGATTGATAAAGAACATATAATACAGATAACAAAAAGGCAGCAGAACAGGTTGGTAAGCAACTACTGTAATTTCTATTTTTAGGGAAAAAGATAAATGTATTATATATGCATGGCAATTTCATGTTTACTTCTTCTATTCCCTCAAAACCATAGTTTAATGTTATATAATGTATTGTAACTACAGTGAAGTTAGCAATGTGTTATAATATGATGGTATACATGACAAAATTTAATTCTCTGAAGATCTGCTAAGGAAACAAATTCAATAAGCTGCAAGAAAATGTTTGGAATTGCTGGTATTAACTATTGTTTATTGTTTATCGAAAAGGTCCTTAAGGGTCTCAGGTTTCGTTTGAACTGAAACAAAAGGTTATTCTTTGAAAGATGTGGACCACGGCCTCACTGTTCAGTAACCCTTCAACTGAACACTCTCCTGTCTTTGGAAACTATGTTATACCACATCAACCACAGACCAAAAATTCTCTGTGGGATAACAAGCTTCCAAAACCGAGGGCTCTCTAAAATATTTTAAATGCAGGGTTTTCTTTGCCAATACTATGCTGAAAAACATTCTCTTCGTCTCTGCAATGCAAGTCAATAGTACAAATGCGCAAAACTGCTAGCTCCACCCTCTGTAGGTGATCTATTTCTGCTGATTTAACTGAAAACCTATGTCTGAAACCTGAACAAAGGTCACTCATTTCACATTGGACCCACGTGCAATACGCACATACAGCATATGTACAGATAAGGGCAGCTGAGCAGGCCGGCACATACCATGCAGGGCTGAGGACATTTGCTGGTCCATCAGGCTCTTCTGTGTGGACGAACTCTGCTGGTGTGTGGAAAGTCTAGGACAAACTGAAGATGACTGGGACAGTGTTGCTTCTACATGGGTCACCTCTGTCTTCCCCTCTGCCAGTTGACCCATGTCTGATCCAGACAAAGTGAGAGAGACAGAGATAAAAATTCAAAATTAAAAGACACTGCAGACAGATTCAGACAACAGTCACAGGAAAACAATTTAAAGCAAACAATCTATTGTGTGTAGCAAGTCTGGGAAAAGTGAAGTGTGGTTTGCATACTTGCATTTACTGTTTGTTCTGTGACAAACACAAAATACAAGTTAAAAACAATTGTGATTATTTTGGAATATATTATTTTTGTTAATAGTACCCTTACTTATCATAACTAAATTTTGCCATAGTTTAATACTGCAATGCATTGCTTATAACAGAACATACATAAAATTAAACCAAAATGACTCAGAATGTTACATTTTAGCAGCCAAAAGGTAATACATCAAAAAATGTGCATACAAATCAGGTTTATTACAATAAAGGTATGTTCCTGTTTCTGAGCTACCAATTACACCAGCGTGATCCTTTAAATTCTCACTTAAAAAGTTAAACCATTTGTTTTATGTTCAGAAACTGCTATGTATATTAGGAAACAATTTTAAATATTACTTTATCAACTCTGCACATGCAGAGAACATGCAGAACCTCATGTGAGAAACTATGCATAATAAACTTGAAAACTGAAAATTCTTTTAAGTACTGCATCTCATGTTAAATGCGATACATTTAATAAGAACGTAAGAAATTTACATACGAGAGGAGGCCATTCGGCCCATCAAGCTTGTTTGGGGAGAACTTAACTAATAGCTCAGAGTTATTAAAATCTTATCTAACTCTGATTTAAAGGAACCCAGGGTTTTAGCTTACGCTACACTAGCAGGAAGACCATTCCATACTCCAACTACACGATGTGTAAAGAAGTGCTTTCTCAAATTCATTTTAAAATGGATGGTTACACAAGTTTTAAAATTTTATGGTTACACAAGCTAGACAGACATGACCCACTCCACTTATATCAATCAATCACTGATTTTTTTTTCTTTCACAAATGATTTAATTATATCAAACAATACTGGAAAAATGTTGCATAAAATTGGAACATACTCTGTTCAAACAAGGGGTATAGCCTGACATTAACCTGATCCTATTGATCATATTCCTGCACACTTCTCTTTTAATAAAAAAAAACCACATTATTCAAATATGACATTACACCTCACTCTGTACATTCTCCATATTAAAATCAACAGTATGCAGATATTAATTAGGGATACACACAAACACGCACACGCATACACACAGACACAGACACACACGCATACACACAGACACAGACACACACACAGACACAGAGTGTTCAGAAGCTACAAATCCAGACCAAGATTATGCTTCTACCAGCCAATTAAATACTCTGTAACTGTGGTTCTTTATGGCCAGCTGGTTGGTAGAAACAAAATCCTGGTCTGGATTTATAGGTACCGGACCTGAAATGCCCAACACTGCATGTAGGTCTGTAATCTTTATGGAAATTATCCATTCATTTCTATGTTCAAAACCTTAATCCGAACAATGACCTTAACCCCTACCCATCCATAACCTCAACCATAAGTAACCAAACAAAATGCAAGACTTTTGGTATTTTTAGTTTTTTGATTGCAGTCACAGATTTGTATTAAAATGAGTTTCCCCTTGTGGGGACTGAAAAGGTCATCCCCACAACATCAAAATAACAGGTTTTTATCACACTGTGGGGACATTTGGTCCCCACAATTTAATATATACATATATACACACACTTTTTATTTTTGATTTTCTCACAGATTATTGTTTAATTTCATAGCTGAAAAACAGAGAATTCAAGATCAGAGTTAAAATCCTAGCCAGAATTATGCAGCACACAGTTATTTACTCATTTAACACAATTTGTTGACCCCAAGAATAAATAAGGTAATTGCTGGGATCTCTCCAAGGGTCTAAGAATTTTTCAGGGTCAGAAATGACTAGTTTTGACCTGTCAAATACAATCAGGACAGAGACCAAACACAGAGCATTAGAAGTTCCCCTCAGCTCCCAGCAAGGGGCTGGACACCCACCCAGGCCAAAAAGACATTTGAACAGCAGCCATTATTTCAGGGCATGGCGATTACATTAACATGTTAATGTGCCGCTTTTAATATTTTATACTACTGCTAGTTATACTTCACCTTGAGGAAACTACACCAAATCATGGGAAACTGTACTTATAAACTTTAATGAATGGTCATCTTTTTCCGTTTGTTTACCATTAAGTTTAGACTCAATGACCAGGATTAAGATTATTTTTTTAATGAGATTATGAATTACCTAACATGGGTTTTAGTAGTGATTTTATATTATATAATACAATGCATTTGTATGTGAGGGCACATTCAGAAGCATTTCCCCACCTGAGACAGTTCCTGCAGCACCAGAACACAGCTTCAAGATGTCCTCTGAGCTGGCGTACTTCATCACAGTGTTTATGGATGACAGGGTACTGACCAGCTGGTTGTTGATGGAGCCAATCTGGGTGTAAGGCTGCCCAAAGGCATCTGCCAGCTCACTGTAGTTTTCAGCTAGGAGCATCTGTTGCTCCTGCAGCAGCTTCTGCACCCTTTCGATGTAGTGGTCCAGCCCAGCAGCCATCTGGCTCTGACATGCCTGAGACTGCACAGGTTCTGCCACGGTCTCATCCCCTACTCCGATGCTCCTGGTTTTGGTAGAGTTAGGCAGCCAAGAGGGGCCACAAGCAATGTTCCTTGTTCTTAACCCTACCAGAAAGTTGTCGTTTATACTGGCTGTGCCAACCCCAGTGTGTTTGGTCTTAACTGCTGATGGCTTATCCAGAGAAGCATCCCCTGTAGTTCCCACAGCAACAGAGCGAGTTTTTAGCAACTTTTCATCTTTCACAAGGCCTTCCCCCACTGACACACTCCTGGTCTCAACTGGAATTGTGCTAATGCATTTGTCTTGAGTATTGACACTAGTATTAGTGCTGGAGTCTTTGAAAACAGTCCTTTCTGTGTTTGTATATTTAGTTACAGTTTCAACCTCTGTATATGTCTTACGAGAAATAGTCTCAGGTACCACCATGAGTTCAGAGTCAACATGGTGCACTCGGTCAGTGTTTGTGCCAACAGAAACCAGATCTTTCATAGGACAAACCCTCACATCCACAGAACAGTCCCCACAACCAACTGATGTATAATTCTTTGATCGTCCTATTTTGCAAATATTTAGATTGTCTTTGACATCTTCGATATTGATTCCAATTTCACGAACACCACCTTCCATTCCTACATTTTGGTTACATATTGCAACGTGTCTGCCGACACACTTTTCATAAGCTTGTACCCCTTCCTTCATAAGCCATGAATCCATAGGTGTATCAGGACCTACAGCAACATGCTGTACATCAATCCTGCATGAAACTGCCACAGAACGTGAGTGAAAGACACTTCCAGTGCAAGCATCATTGTATTCCACATGATTTCCCACACCTTGATTTTGCATGGTCACTTTAGCTTCCACTGCAGTGCTGTAAACAGATGGTTTAGCCATTGAACCCTTATCAACCTTCTTCCTTGACCCTGCTGCCCGAAGCTCCAGTTTCAACTTTCCCATCTCCATCTCATGCGTAGTTTCCTTCAGCTGGACCTCTAGCCTGTAAATCTTGTCCTTGAGGGCCTCAATAGTCTGATGCTGCATCTCAATTTCCACCTCAGCCTCGGTGGTCATGCCAAGCATAGCCTCAGTCACACTAACTGCCACAGTCCTTGTTTCCACCTCTGTACCCACACCAGCATCTCGGTGGTGCCGCAGCGACCTGTGATAAACAACAACGTCATTCATATTCTCATTGGGACCTGAAGCAACAGACCTGTACTCTCGAGTCTGCATCTTCTCCACTGGGGTTTGCTTGAGTCTGGGTTGTTCCTCTGGGAGGGTGTCGTGAATATTTCTTCCCAGCTCCAGCATGTCTGCTGTTAGTTGTCTGAATTCCTCCAGTCTTTGGCAGCCCTGTTTAGTGTTGTCCAGCTCATCTTCAGAATCTATGTGCAGTTCTGTCCCCTTTCCAACCTGGGAGAGCTCATTGAAATGGTCTGCACTCCCAACACTGTAAGACCGCTTCCGGAACCCAGTGTTTCCTAGAAACTGACTGGAAGGTTTTTGGTTCTTTATTTGCAAGGAGAGTTGCCTTTTTTCTTCTTGCAAGACTGAGATCTTGACCTGCAGGATAGGAATCGTTTTGACTTGTTCCTCCAGTTCCTTTAGCCTCTTAAGTGCCACGACCATCTGTTCCCGGATGTGCTGCAGGTGCATAGGGCTGACACTAGTGACAGGGGTGGTCATCCCTGAGCTCAATGGGCTATGGCGCATAGAGCTACCCATCAAGGTGTTGAAGTTAAGGCTGTAGTCCCCATTAGGTTGGTATCCATTGTGGATGACTTGATTCTGACCACTTGACCCTGGGAATGAAGACAGGGAGCTGGTGGAACCCAACCCCCCGAAGCTGGCCAGCCTCCTGCGGGGAGGTTCCTTGAAAACCGGCTCATGAAGCAGCCGCTCCTGCTCTAGCCGCCACCGTGTCTCCATCAATGTCTTCTCAACACGTGGATTGTACCTGGGTGAAGCCGGGGAGGGTGGAGGCAGTAGCTTGCCTTCGTGGCTGGCCAGGAAGGCTGAAGGGACCTCAGAAGTGCCTATGGTTCTGGCATGAGAACCAGGGGTCTGTTTTTGGGCTGTGAAGAATGGAGATTGCTTGCTTTCATCGCTGCTTGAGGACGACAGCGATTCAGTTGAGGTCCATTCAGACTGCCCGCTGCTGCTCCGTGGAGCTGCTCTAGGCCGGGCCACTTTGGGTTTTCTCTGGATGTTTAGCTTTTTGATGGTGTTACCTCTCTCAATGTCATCTACATACTTGAGGAAGTCTAAATCTAGCTGATAACCATAAGGCGTTTCCAAATAGTAGGGTACCACCAGCTCATCTTCAGCACTGGCAACACCCTGCCCTATAAACAAACAAAAGGTTTATATTATTAATTTTGTATAAAATGAGGTTCTAAAAAATATGTAATAAAATGTGTGATACCTTGAAGTATTTCAAAACCAGATTAAATCAGGAAATCATGAGCACTTACTAAAAGCAATGCACATAAGGGATTGTCTTTTTGCCAGCACAAAAAAGAAACATTTCATTGCACACATAGTTTTGCTATGAATCTACGAATTATTTAAGAGTAATACATAAATTATGAATGCTTAAAGAATTAACATTAGAACCGAAATTAGATCCCTAAAATTTCACATCTAGTGAATGACACAAAAAAGAAGTACATAGAAGTATATGTAGAAGATTTCAGAAATATGATAATTTGTCATGAATTAAACAGGGGAAAGGCAGTTTTAAAAGGCTACAATATTATGTATATTCAATCACTAACCCAGAAACTATAATAGAACGTGTACAGTACATTACAGAAACATCTTGTTACCGGTGCTGATTTGGCTCAAGTCAAACATTGCACAATATTCTCTGTAACTCCATAGTAAAAAGGTTCATTTTGGGGAGATGGGAAGAAAAGGGTTAGATGTGAAAGCAAATATATAACAGACACAGTACAAATAAAGGACAAACCGTAAAACAAAACGTTGCAGTTAGCTTGAAGCACAGCTTCTAAAAGTGTGAAGTTTTGCTACATACTACATTTGTCACCTAAGGCAGAATTTCACAACTATGTGAAGTACAATCCCTGCACGTCAGGCGGCTCTCTGAAGCGAAACAAAACATGCATTTAAGGAACGGCATAAAGCACAGATTCACGTTAAGTCTGGAGCTTCTTACTGAAACCAGTTACTAAAAATGGATAGAGATCCACTTTAGTTCGTCTCACACGACATTACTTTTCAGCCAGAGCCTTTATTCAGCGTAGCAGAAGTAAAAAGAAAGCAGTTTAGGCAACCAAAATCCCTGTGATTCCTCAGGCCCTACTCACCCCCAGCTTTAACAACAGCCCTCCGTTTCACTCATGCTGCCTGTACGGAGACCTGCATTCTTGTGGGGAGAACACAAGCCCCCTGCTATTGCTGTACTGTGCTCTACTGAGCCCTGCTGCGGCCTCCTCTACCCATAAGGGGGAAAAAAATTCCACTACTGGCGTAAACTTGGCTAAGCATACCATGGCCTGTCATAGGCTGAGTAAGCCGTCCAATCAAATTCCTCCTTCCATCAGTTCCTCCTGTACTCTAAACTGGACCTTTCTCTGCTCTTACTGGTAAACGTCCTGCTTTGAAGTCTCAGGAAAAAGAAAAAAAAAACATACAAAACCTATAAACATGCATTTCCTGCATTTTTAAACAAGTCTAAATATATCAGAACACACTGTCTTGTAAATCAAAAATCTGAATCTGGGAGAACATGATTATCAAAACAAAGATACTTATATAATGGCCCTACAATCTTTTCACTTTGCAATGAAGCGTGCAAAATCACAATCTACCTGAAAAAAATAACAAAACAGAGCAAGTTAATTATATATCAGTCAGCATTCACCAAGGCTGCATTTTCTGATTCTAACATTTGCGTGACCAGAACAATCAAACTGTTGTAATTAGGAAAACATGCTCCGTGTTTAGCAACAGTGACGTAAAATCAAAGGTTTCTGTGTCTAACTGCAACACCATAGCACACAATAAAACTGCGCTCAGAGCCTATTTGTGTCACTGCTATGAAGAGAGATTTTGTTTAGCTGACAAACACCCGGCTACCCTCCTTGCCCCCTCCCCCTTCCTAAGAATACCTGCACCTCCCCGCAGTTGCACTGGTCACTTTACCTTATTATTAGTCTATTTATTGTCAGTTAACTGACACTATTTATTCCACTGTCATGGCTGTTGCATTATTTACTATTTTACATCCAACTTTCAATGCACTTTGTAGACGAACCCTTGTGTTCAGCCCTCTGTTTTGTACAGTGAGACCCTCCTCTTGTCACTCGTTGTCTGCATGTCACACTGTGGTCTAGGGGGAGTGTTATTTTGTGCTACCATATACCTGTATATGGATGATATGACTAATTATTTGACTAATTAAAAGTACATATAGTGAAAGTGTATGGAAAAATTAAGAAAAAATTACGTTATTAGCAGTTATTACATTATTGGCTGCTACAAGGCATAATATCACCATGTAGGTTCATAGAGTAAAAGGAGCTGCTGCTTTTAATTAGCTGTAAAAGTTAACCACAGAAAATATTTGGGTGGCCACATAATATAACCATACATTACTGAAATTTAATTTTGACAGTTCATGCAGTCTATGGAATGTTAAGAGTGGTGATAATACTCTATTATTTGTTATTAACCATGCCAATCAAGAAAATTGCAAAAGTTTGAAAAAGAAAAGACCTTTTGCTTAACAACACTGTCTCCCTAATGGCTCAGCAGAAAAATCACCACTGATCTCCATAATCACTCTGATGGGTGGTTTGGTCAGCTTTTGACTTGGACTTGGCGTTCTGTGACAAATTAAACCCTGCACCCCAAACATATTACCGCTGTGACCTGATGCACTTAAAATTAGATAAGCAACCAACCAGGTGAGAGGTCTTCAGAATAACAAACAGATGATCATTTTCAGCCATACCACGTACTTAGCTGATGCTTAATATCAGAACAAAGGTCATTTTGAATCATATTTTTATTTGTGTGTAGGACAGACTAGGGACAGTTTTTGAATAGCCTTTTAACACACTTAAATAACTTGCCCTGACTCTGCATCCCTCTACTGCTGAAAGCCTAAGGCTTCTAGCAACAGCCCTGAGACTAGCGTAACATTTCACAGTAAAAATACACTGATTAATAGGTAAATAGACACCAGATTCGATTCAACAGTTGTCCATAATCTCCCCTTTGTTTTATTTAGTCATTGCGGTAATCAAGTGCAAAGTAGTTATGGTGCAATGTAACAAACAGTATATCAGATAAGTGAATTAACTAGCCAACTAATTAAGTACCAGGATTCAAGGAGTATTTCAGAACGATATATCCACCCTCCAGCGGCACCAGAAACCAATCTGATTACAAGAAAAAAAAAGGGGGGGGGGGGTCATTTTGCCTGGCATTGTATGGTTATATAGTCAGGTTTTTCATGTCATGATACTACAACAACATAAATAACTATGGACACATATCACAGATATTACATATTCATCCTGCTGTGTGATTTTGTGTATGAACCAAACAAATGCACCAGTTGGATTTCGAAATAGTAAACAATATTTAAGAAGGGAGAAAGAAAAATCTTTTTTGGAGAGGAGGTAAGAATTACGATTTAGCTACTCACAGTAGCTAACATCCATGCAAACATCTTTAAATGATAAATATTCTAAAATAAAAAACTATACTATTACAACGTCATGGCATCTTACCTGATTCTTAGAGTTAGTTTGTCGACCTCCTAACAAAGTGATAAAATGGCCTGAACCTTTAAAATTATGAGGTTAACTGGAGCCTGGAGGAGGAATCAGGAGTATACAGTAGCGCCCCTGAGAACGACTCTCTCCGCACATCCTGACACATCAGCATGCTACAGAGCTCCCGTCTGCTGGGAGGGCTCTCACGCGCCCCGTCCGCTGGGAGGGCTCTCTCACGCGCCCCTGGAATTTCCTGACCCAACCCGGAGAAAGCCTGCTTGCCTTTCGGCAGAGCTTAATCACACTCTGCCCCCTGTAAGCGGCTGCAAAGCTGCACTTTACCCATTTGCCTTCGTTAAAGTTTGAACAAAGAATGGCGTGACAACAAGCTTAACGTCTTTTTTTTGTTTTTTCTTTTTTCACTTGAAGGGGAAACAGAGTCTTGCATAAATGGTCCCTATCTAAACAACAGAGCGCAATGGGCTGCCAAAAAAAAGAGCAGAAAGTGGGCTGAGCATTACTGTAAGGAGCGCGAAGCAAAACAATTCCTCGTCTAATTAGATGAGTGTGTACACAGAAAAATAACAATTACCTACCGGCTAAAGAGCTACATCATTTCTCATTTACAGCTCTGTGGTAAATAGGCATCTGGAGAATTAAACCCATGTAGAAACGGCAAACTTAGGGCATTAATAAGAGACTCCATTCTGCTGGACATGTACATACTACCCTTAATGATCAAAATTTCAGTGGAAAGACAAAATCAGAATCTGTTTTCCGCTTAACCCAAAAGGGCATGTACTCTTGCTTATTTCGTTTGTTGAACGGCATGTGTATACTACTTTAAATACAGAGCTCAGCTTAGCTCTGTCCAGTGCACTCACTTTCAATTAATACTTTTGAAAATGCTTGCTAACATAAGTTAATCAAATTAAAGAAAATGATTACGATAAGCAACAGAATAATGAAATTCACCGAGTCACTAGTAAAGCATACAGTATATTCACTAGTAAACTTTAAGGTTGGGCATGAATAGCACCTGGCTGCCACACATACAGAATCACAGCTTCAGCAGCCTGTTTACAGCATGGATCTCATCTACTATGAATTTCTGCCAAGACAGTGGTCAGGCTTTTTTTTTTTATAATTATTTTAAACCTCCACCCTTCCCCAATACCACAAATGACTCAAAGGTGCACAGGCCTGAGGTGAACTGCACATACCAACTCTGCCTAACTAAAATCTCACAAAAAAAACCTTATTCTTGCTGCTACAAAAACCTTAATGAAATGCAGGACAAAGAATAACAGTTTATTTCTAACAATAATTTACTGAAAGAGTCTAAGGTGAGTCTTCATTCATGCTGGCCAACAGTCAGGACTTTGTCCTCAAAATAAGTTGCCCAACTATTCTAGTCACAAAGTGTGTTTGTGGAAAGAATGACCTTTATGCTTGCAGAGTTAGAAATTTTAAAAATAAACATAGTAATTACTGACTCAGCCTCTGAAAGCTGTCACTCTTGACATGGCAAACTGTTTGCCACAGTAGTTTTCTACAAGGAATAATTAGTACCTAATTAGTAATTAATATTACTAATTTAATTTTCAGAAGGTAAAACTACATCATTTCCTCTTGCCCAGACTATGGTTACAGAATGAACATTCTTTGTGGGGAGAGGAAGGACTCAGCATATTTGTCAACACACTGTGAAATTCCTGAAAACAGAGGTGGGAAGTATTGAACTTCTATTTGCTCTGGAGAAAGTACGGTATTTGAACTTCACGACTTCTACAGGAGTCTGGCTTAGGCACGAACAGCAGGAAGCTAATAACAGACCTGTACCCTGGATTTCACTGCCATCATCAATCGATCGGTTCCAATACAACTTGATGTGTCTATATGTGATTCTATTACACATTTACACTTGCAAAAATAAGCATTTCAGAAATTTCCAGGTATTAAATAAGTTTTATAATAATCATTGCCATTTCTATTGCACCATAACCTACCTGCAGGGATAATAGAATGAATTTGATACTTCAAAATTCAGTTATAGTAAAACATTAAATAATAAAATAATTAGTTTTATAAGAAAAAATGCATAAGACTTAAATAGCTAAACAATACAAGTCAAGGAGCATTTCCATTGTAATGCAAAGACAGAAATAAACTCACAATTAGTAAAATGTCAGAGTGAAAGTATCGGGGTAAGTCCAATTGCTACCTTTGAATCCCCTCAGTATTTTGTGCAGGGACCTGGTGCTTCTTTTCTCATTTAGGGCAAGCTCCTTTACGTCCTGTTACCTAGCAACCAGCTACAGGAGTTTCAGGGCACAGTGCACTCTTGTCTTAGGTGCACAAGTAGGTATGGTTAAAGGTATAAATAGCGGGAACAGTGCCACGTTCCAAATGCCATACTGGCATGCTGACAGAATGCGTACGTGCATATGCGTGTTTATGAAACATGTTCACCCCGCTCAAAAATATGGGAAATAATGTGTGTGCGTGGGGGGGGATTTTTAGGTAGTATATCACAGGCTTTTCTGAATAACAGAAGGGCAGTGGGAGAAAAAGTTGGTCAACCCTGTGTGGGAACCACACAAATGGCAACAAATTAAGTAATAGTGAATAAATCTATCGCTATGTTTACATGCACACTAAGAAAATTGAATTATTGTGTTAGTCCAACTAAAACCTTACTTTTAAAGTACATGTAAACATGTTAGTCCAACTGAAATCGCACTAAATTGAATTTCTCAAAGTCGGACTAAGACACCCAGATTGGAAGTCGATTTATCCCAGCATGTACAGGTTCAGTCGGACTCAAACTGGTCTAGCCTAGGCACTCTGCACATGCTCCACAGTTTACCCATTTGGGCTTTGACCCAGAAGTAACAGAAGAAGCTGGTACTCAGAAGAAGCTTAGAGCATAGCAGAGGACGAACAGCATGTATGAAATGTACAACGCTAAAAGGCTGTCCAATTCACCACTCAACTAAAGGGGGCTTTTCCACCACACCACATACCGTACATTTGGTACTTCAAGAAGGTACCAAAAGTACAGTACTTCAAGGTGTTGGTTTTCCACTGGCATAAAAACTGGTAGTTGTGCCGAATGACATCACAACGTGAGGCGGGGTATTTTGTGCTGAATTCTAAAAATGGCTGTAGTAGGACTGGATGACATACGATATTAATACCAAGACGCACATCCAATTCTTACAATTTGGTACGAATATTATTATAGGGAAAAAAACTAAAAAGTTTTGCAATTTCAATGATTATTCATCTTCCAGATTATCTAGAAAATGTTTTAAAATCATTTTAAAGTTTACTTCTGCTGCTTTTGAATGAGCGCTGCATGCATTCTGAGACAATCAATCATTTTCATCCTGCTTAGATTTTCAACAATTACATACATTTAACTACAGCTTATTTCATAATAATACTTACATTATATATCCTCAACTAGTTTAAATGTTATTTTACATGCAATAATTTAAGTAACTCTACAGATGAAAAAAGATTACCTGACATATTGCCGTTAACGTGTGCCATTTTAGCCATGGGTGCTGCTGACTGAAGTCACTTCCACGTTGACATGCAAAGCAAGCAGTCATGCAAATGCCATGCATCAAGTCTGGATCCCCACCTACTATTTAACCTGCAAGCTATTGGGAACAGGGAGAGAAAAATACACACGTTAATTATCTGTTATCACACCAAAACACAATTTACATATGGTGTCCATACATTGGTCTTGGTGTAATGGGTATCTGGATAACGTACGTTGTTCATATCCCTCTACAAATGTTGACAATCAGGATACACTGCACCATTTCAATTGCTTGTCTTTCACTACATCACAGCTTCCATCCTCCTCTACCCCTGCCAGTGTCCTGCCTCCTGTCTTTTTACATCTCATCATTAGTGATGTCATTAGTGGGAAACAGCACCAAATCGTTTTATCTAGTGTCCCCTGAAGGCATCGTTTCATACGCACTTTTCAGGTCAGGCCATTTACTAGCACAGTGTAAATCACACTGATGGCTAAGAAAAACAAACATCAACTAGGATACATTACACAACAAAGATGGTTATAGCAAAACACCTGACATACAAGTTACCACAACTACTTGTGCAACAACTGAAATGAATGGAAATGCCAAAAATGATTAACTTCTTGTGTCTTTAACAGTAACTATTTTCTTAAATTCTGTAAATTAAAAAGGTAGTTTTTTCCCTCATTTTTTAGAGAATGCACATGTTCTTGTTAACTTAAGAATAACATAGTAATATTTGATGATTAAAAAAAAAAAAAAAAAACAATGGAGCACATCCAGCATGGTCTGGTCCTCCAGCCTGAAAGAGCAAGACATTCCCCTGAAACTGAATAAAGGTGCAGCTAAGATGAACACCCACTGCTACCTGCAAACGAAGATGAGGAAGAAGCAGCACAATGTTTTGACATGTGATGGTTTTCTGTGTCTGGGATTAAGGTACTTGAAATAACAGAGCACAAAAATCAATGTCCTAGACAAAGGGTCAAGGAAGCTACACAGAAATGCTTTAGAAAAAGGAAGTCAACACACTTTGTGCAGCTTTAAGTATGATTCTCATTTTCTTTCTGTATTTGCTATTTATGTTATGATTACAGCAATTTCAAACTGTCAGCATCAACATGTCGTCTAATTTTCATTTAAAATGAACACGACAAAGACAGTCCTCTCTGGACAAAGACATTACAACTTAGGGCAGTCCCATAAAATATCATTTAGCATCTCACATCAACAGAAGGCAATTTCGTTAATGACTGTGTTTATCAACTACAAAGTAAATAAAACCATTATAAAATTAAACAATGATGACAACAGTTGTCGTCATTTACCAGAGGGGATTATAAATCACGGGGCAATGGTCTCACGCCTTCCCATATATAAATATGCAGTGTATGGAAGTGGCTCCGTCTCCATGATTG
This sequence comes from Gnathonemus echidnorhynchus, assembly GCA_026776725.1. Classification (NCBI taxonomy): domain Eukaryota; kingdom Metazoa; phylum Chordata; class Actinopteri; order Osteoglossiformes; family Mormyridae; genus Gnathonemus; species Gnathonemus echidnorhynchus. Next base: position 13,588,680 of record JAODJU010000119.1, read on the forward strand.
GAGGATCCCTGGTTCAAATCTTGTGGCTGGCAGACTGATGTCACAATTAGGCTTTGAGTAAGGCCCTTACGGTACTGCCTGACCCTGCTCTCTGATCCTCACTGCCAAGTTACTTCAGACAATTACAACTCACAGTTATTCAAACAAAATACAGTGGTACCTCAGTTCTTGAACTCACTAGAACTTGAATTTCTTGAAAGTCGAACAAACCAGTTTGACCTAGAACTCGATCTGAATATCAGAAGTTGAACCGTGAACGCTGA
>JAODJU010000119.1:13589042-13608098 GCA_026776725.1 Gnathonemus echidnorhynchus
AATTAATTGGTTTTCCATTATTTCTTATGGGAAAAATTCTATCAGAACTCAAACTTTTTAGGATTCGATCCGGAGTCTGGAACGGATTAAGTTCGAGAACCAAGGAACCACTGTATTGGGTGTAACACAGCAGCAGCGTTCAGATTTCTAGCTAAAGTATGACCTTACTATCCCTGAAAAAAAATGTACAAACTCTAGTTCAGAACTTTTGTTCTTTAAATCTTTTAATAAAAAGAAATATACAGTCACGTTCACTGATACACAAAACTAATCACAGGCATGTCCAGACCAGATAAGAACATGCCCACACTTACAAATTTCAAGGAAATGACTAAATATGGAACAATCCCTTCATGTTTTCAGATACCTCTATCCAGAAGATGTGCTGTGAATGCAAAAGACATTGTACCTGGCACTGGTGTTATATTCACTGAGGATAGTTCTGCAAAAACATGTTCCTTTATGGATAATGACTTTACCACATGCTTCAGACTGAAATGACACCTAATGACAAGCAAAAAATGTAATCGATTAATCCAGCGTTCAACCGAGTGCTAGTTTATGCACCCCTATGGAGAGGGATGGTCATTTTCAGCAAGTGCAATAAGGTGATTGATGTTACTTTTACTGGGGGAGACATCTGTGACTTGAATATGAGATTTATAGTTTTAACTTGTTTACTTCACAAGCGACAGAGACATCATCCTTTTTTTAAAAGCAAATAATTGTAAAGTACATCCATCTATTTTCCAACTGATAACTGAGTGCAGGATCATAGCGTACAACATGTCCTTGAACTGTAGTTAGAAACTGTAGAACTCAGACAAAATCCATGCCAACTTCTCATATACAAAGCAAGTGTGGGATTCAAACCCTCAGCCCCAGAGGTGTGAGGTCACTGCGCAACTGTAAACTTCATTAGGTTTATATTCGAATAAATCATAAAGGGAATACTGATGTCTCCGGAAACCCTGGCAAAACAATTTAATTCTTAAAAGAATTTTAAAAAGTATTTAAGTTAAAAAAAAAAGAAAAGAAAAAAACTGCGAATAAAGTAACGATGTTTGACTATCACACGTAATGAATATGCTTTACATACAGGAGAAGCAGCATTCCATTTTAAAACCCCAAAACTGAAATACTTAATAGCAAACTTATTAGCTACATTTTCTAGAAGCTATTTCTTATTATATGATATTTTTATATCTTCCTTTGCTGGCAAGTCTTAGCCATGAACAATTTATATAAAAAGTATTTTTGGATTAGCAAATGAGTCACTCTAAAGAAATGTCAGCTCTAAACCTAGACCACGATGCAGCCAATACTCTGGACCATGCACGACGAATGTATTCAGAGTCTGCTGGGCAAAAGTGTCTAGGAAGTTTTGACCAAAAAGAAAAACAAAAAAAATAGAATTTTCACATACAAGAGCAAACGGAGATAAAAATGTATACATAGGAGGGCTGCCGAATCAGGTGATACCTTTTGTCTCCAACTCTGGAGACCCACTCCCACCTTCCATAATGAGACCTATGCACAGTGCTGGAGTCTCCAGCCTTGAAAGGAGGTTAAAGGGAGCATGACTCTGCAGGTAACAAAGCAGACTCTCACTCAGGATTCATGACCTGACGCTTCAGGGACTGAAAGAGGATTCCTGCTGACGCTATGCTGCTCCTATTAGCAACTCCTCAACCAAAACCAATCAATTTCTGCACCATCATCTGACATTTAAATCCAAAACCTGCTGTCAACACCTGTAATCCTGAACTAAAGAGAAATCCACGTATCATTTTCAAAGTTATATTCTATATGCCCACAAAACACATTACAACAGATGCAAGACAGAGTTCGTGCCTCTATGAATAAACAAGGCTTTTTAAACTAGTTGAAATTTTAAAATAGTACCTAGTCATTTTCAACCTGCACAGCATTTCAAAAACAAATATAGACATTTCCCGCTGACACTGAAACTCCCAACTATATTTAAAAAACAACTACGCAGCTTTACAGAAACCAATGATTCAAGATAGTTTAAAAATACAAATAATGCATAACAAAATTAAAATATGGATATAGCAGAATACAGCGAAAATTCAAAAACTGTCTAATTATCCCAAACACAAACATTTTTAAACATTTCTTGCTGTGGCAAAAATTTCCTCAACATGTAAACAAAATAATATCTCATAATAAAATCTTCAAAATTTACCCAAAAATCTCTGTTACATAAGACTAGTGCAATAGCCTTGAACAAACAAAAAAAAAAAAGACATAAAACTTCAAACTTGTGTTTTACGTCACTCCTTATAACACACATATCAACTGACAGCTTTCCGCTAAAGGAGTAGCTAATGGCAGCAACCCATGCAGATTCTTTTTTGTCCTTCGCTTTTGAACCTCCATCAAAATCCACCAATTCTTACCTGACCCTTTCATACTGGCTTTCACACAGCTTGTGGACAGTAGGAGTGATCTCACTTTCCACAGGGAAGGGTTATCCTTAGTGTTGGTTCATGCTAAAAGGAGATATTGGTTACAGCTATGTTTAGCAAAGTTCCTCTAATGACAGGGGTCTTATAACAAGAACTGGGCTTTTACATCACCAGGACACCGGGGGCTGGGGGGCATTCCTTATATCTATGCTACCAGGTAATATTTCAGAGTAATTAATGCATAGTGTTATGCTGCTGGGATGGGAAGAGAAATGATGGTGAAAGACTGAAACTGGCCATGTAAAAACCCCTCATCCCTCATGTAAATCACAGCCTGTGACCCAAACCGCTATAATTCTAATGCCATTTGTTAAACCATTCATCAGGCAGAATAATAAGAAAGTGGAATCCCCCAATTGCTGGGTGAATTCTATTGAATAATTTATAGAATTTTACTTTTAAATTTTTAATTTTAAAAGGACCACATCTGGTTTGAAGTACACAAAGGCATGTTTTATACAAAGTACAGTACAACATTAGTATGACCTAGTAAATACACAGTGTGATGTAGCATTAAATGCATACAAAATTCAGAAAGTTTATATATCTACATGTTTATTTTTGGCACATCATCGTTTTTTCTATCCCTATTTTACTTCTATTCATCATTTCTTGTTCCAAATCACTTGTACTTTTTGTACTTGGCAAATAAAAGAATCTGATTTTGAGACCCCATAAGAAACTTTCATATTGAAAAGAAACCAGAGCTGACTGAATTCAAGTAACGTTATATTTCATATTTTAAAATGGAATCATAGAAAACTAGTACGGGGAATTACAGTTTACTTAAGTATAGCATACAGTTACAACATACCAAACAAAACAAAACGAAGAAAAATGCTTTAGTTGCCATTTGCACAAGCACTGGTACATTGGGATGCTTCTCTTTGCTGACCCATCTGGCTCTCCATAGCTTCCGGGTTACAGTGCAGGTCAGCTACTGTGTAGCACCCCTGGAGTTGGGGTTAAGGGCCTTGACTTAGTCACAGAAAGGGACAGAGACTTAGCCCGCTGAGCCACTCCCCGCCCCCCCCCCCCCCCAATAATAATAACATTATTATTATTATTATTATTATTATTATTATTATTAATAAGGTACCTAGTGAATCATAATTATAATAGTCTGAAATTGCATTTTAAAATTTCAATACACTAATTCAAGATTTTAAGTTGAGTGATGTCAGAAAGCTTTTTTTTTTTTTAAATCCCATCATGCATGTCACTCACTTAAATCTTTGCCTATAAATGCATTCTAACTGCTTAACCTAAATGATCATTCACCATAATTCAACACATTTTGTTCTCCTTGCTGTCAGTGTAGTCTGCATTGGCTAAACACCGGCCACCATATTAATCTGCTTCATCCTGATTTCTGCTGTTTTTAACATAAGAATAATACTTTGACAGATGCTGAAACCGATAAAGGGTTAAATCAACCCTTCTAATCGTTTCACATGAGAGGCAAGGTTTTCCTACGGTAGTTTGACATGTATTTACACGCAAACATTCTGTTGAGCTGGGAATTATTCTAGGCATGTTAAAGACTAGGCTTGCACACCCTAAGCATGTGCCTACCCCCCCACCCCATTAGAGAATGCATTCAGCTCTGCACAATGAGTCCAGGTACATAAGAACTTAAATTGATTTTATGAAAAGCTCTGTGGCTTTGCGTAACTCATGTAGCTACATTTATTTTAGTGGGATGACATGAAATAGAACAATGTTCTTTGTGGTATATTAAAAAAATGTTTGACAGGGAAATACTTATCTAGCTAGCTAAATAAATTGGCAAAGCAGGGGCAGGACATTGGCCGCTTACCAGCCAATCACAAAAGGAAGCTTTAAGCTGTAGGTGATACAAAGGTCAGGGTAATCAGATGTATTGCCAGAGCTACACAAGAGAACCACAGGAACAAACTGAAGGGCCATGCAGATCTTTGCTGAGCAGCAGCGTGCTAAGCAGGCTCTCCACACACCTCAATTAGCATTCCTCTTCTAAGACGCGACCCCATGTGGCAGGCCTGGGGGCGCCGTTCTGGGACACATTTCAGCAACCTGTTGACAACCTGGAAGTAGGCCCTCTGCTTTTGAGATCACAATTTAACCAAAATAATAATTAAAAACTCCAGCTCAAGTCACCAGGAGAAAAGCAGCAGGAGCGTTCCGTAGGTTTCCCATTGCGGAAGCAAGTTCCAAATATGGAATGTAAGCTTGAGTGATGGGCAAACATGCATATTATTTCTTCCTGTTATTTGACACTGTATATTAGTCACAAGCGTAACGTGACATACGCATTTCACTCTGGGCTAAACTTTACTGCCTTTACTGCAGTCCTAACGGTAGACATTTCATAAAGTACCCCCAGCCCCAATCAGATTTCTCCTGTTTTTTTGCCCTGGAAAGGTACTTATTTAATTCACCATACTGGCGAAAACTTAAAGGAAGTCATCGACAAACATTAAGGTTTCACATGATTTGCATTACACGACACATCCAGTCAAGAGCTCAAGAGCTCTAACAATACAAAGACTGGTTAATTACAAACTTAGCTTGAAGAAAAACCAGCATAAAGTTCAGCCTCTGAGAATCTGAGGCCTCCAAATTTGGCTTTATTTATCTGTAAACTACATATATTTATATTAAAATGTAGGTGCCAGAAACCTGTTATTTTCTGTAGAGCGAAAGGATGATACAGAGCCAAATCAATCATTCCTTCAAATTCCCATTCTTCAGCACTGGGAAGACTTTGGATTAGAAATATGATTTTGTAAGACTCCTGTTCTAATTATGGGGAGAGGCTCACATCACTGGAAATGTATGTTTTAAACCAGCAAATAACCACCAAAAAAGATATCCCTACCCCTTAATCGATCGCCTCTTGAAAGTTGCATAGCTCAGTCTGATCTCTCTAGATCTATAACAGATGGCTGAGTGCAGGCACTGATTCTAGCCTCTCCTGCTGCTTAAGAGGACAAACCCAGCTGAACTTCCACATCAGGGCCAGTCGGCACACACAAACTGAACTCTGCCGGTGTGGACTCTGCACCCTTATTTTTTCCCCTCCCCAGATATGTTGCCATGTGGACCACCGCTAATGTTTATTTAATGCTAAACTCTAGAAGGCCCTTTAATAATGGCAACAGCTGAAGAGAGGTTAGAACAACAATACTGAATTTAGCTGGCCCAGAAAGTAATGGCTTAGTCAGCTAAGAACAGCTGGTGCATTGAAGTCTAGTCTAGATAAGATGTAAGTATAATTGGGTTCCTGTTTATCACCGGCATCTTTTAGGGAAATTAGTTCTAAGAAAACTGGACTAACTGCAGCTTCCTTACTTGAAAAAAAATATAAGCAGAAAGGACAGAGAGAAAGTATGTAGAATTTCTGAGCACCAATTGTAAACACACCATTTTAAGGTATCATTTAAAAGGTGATACGGTAACACTTAAAAGTCACGTTTTTAGTCATTTATAAAGACATTCATAACAAATAATGCATTCATAAGGCATTATAAACATGGGTGTAAATCAAAAGGCATAACACATTAAAGTCATGTTTATTATGCATTATGAAGCTCCCACCTATAATACACTATTGATACCTTTATAATGCATTATTATCATTGGTATAAGCATTAAGGATGTTTTGTACTGCATTATATAGGTATCTATAGTATATTATAGATGAGAACTTTATAAGGTAGACATAATGCATGGTAAACATGGCTATAATGTGTTATGTCTTTTTATAGATATTTATAGCCATGTTTATAATGCTTTATGAATGCATTACAATGCATTATGAATATGTTTATAAATTACTACAAACATGGGCTTAAGTAAAGTGTTACCGGATGTACTACTTCCACAGGTTATATTTAAACTTGTAGTACATATATAAACCAGTGAGACAAATAGGATTGATTTGGGAGGAAACGTTGAGTTCCGCCTGAAATTTTCAAGCTTGTGAAAGCGGGTCAGTAGATGTACATGACGTACCAAATTCTGTGCAGATTAACAGAAGACTGACATTAACACAGATCTCCTCACATTTTCTTCACTTCTTGAAGAGCTCCAGCAACCTGTGTTCTCTGTTTGACCACCATTTGGACCCATTGCTGCTGCCCTAGACCTTAATTTGCCAGTTAAAAAATTTACTAGGTTGACGCTGGAGCTGACTGAACTGGAACTCTCTCTTTAGGAGTCAAACACCAGAAAGAATTATAATCATGGTTTTAAAAAAAATGCAGAGTACATCATGTAGTGTTGGTAGCTGTGGAATGTGCCACAAAGGGCAGCTTTTCTAATTAGCCTCATGGGGGGTCCAGTTTCCATTATGTTTACATTGCCTTTAGCCATAAAGTGGTTGTTTCACTGCTGAAGGTGTTGCAGATCTTAAAACAATTTTTAAGCCAACAGCAAGCGCTGCTACATTTTACAGTTATGTAGTTTCATAGCTACAATCTAGCTTTCTGTAATAACCTTTAAAAAGTTTATATTTCCTGAATTTTCTTGGTGCTGTTACGACAGAAAAACATTGTTTAGAACATACAAATGAACATCACATTAAACATATAATTACACAGAAAAGCTACAATGAAAGTTATCCAGCATCTGCATGTCAAGCAAACTCTGTATAGAAGTGTAAAATGATAAAGAATGAAAGAATGAACATACGGCAGATACAAAGATGGGAGATACAAAGAAGTACCACCTCAAAGAGACCAGGTGGTGAACTACTGCTGAGAGAAATGTACAAGGCATTTCGTCTGCCAATATCAGTGTAAATGTGCCACATCAATAATGCTGGAATTGCCCAACATTAATAAAACAGCTTACAGCCGCCCCTATACTGGTAACCAGTATGTAAAACACATACTTGTGTAAAAACTTTTTTCAGATAGCCATTTTCCAAAACAAATAATCTTGATATATTTAAAACAATGGTACAAACTTCATATCAAGATTAACAGCAAGGTCCTCTTCAGTTAAGTTAAAGGAAACTGAGCTCGGCGTGTGTTCTCACCTAAGCGAGACTGAAAGGGGGCGATTTGGGGGCACCGCTTTGCAAATGCAGGCCTGGCTTTGTTGCTCCTCTATTTTAGGAATGTGTTTTATCTGCTCAAGCGCCGAGACCACAACTGGCAGTGCTGCAAGCCACTAAAATGCTGCCCCAGAGACATCAGATCTCCACACCAAAGAGCACTCCAAATGCAAGAATGCGAACCTTCAATTACTTCCAGGAAGTGTGCAGGCAATGGGCTATTTTCACATCATCGTATGTTACTACACGAGGCACAAACGGCACCGTGGCAAAACAAGAAACTATTGTTTTTGTTTTTTTTTCCCCTTTGGATACGAGGATTGGAGTTTTTTGTTTCAGAGGAAACTGCTAAAATGGCATTTACTTGGCTATTTAAACCATCACAACAAATTTTTGGAGCTATGTATATGGGTCCATGATCAACGGTTCATCCTCAGAGAACCAAATAACCCAAAGTTGCTAATTAAGCATAATTAACATTTGTATTAACAGAACATTTAGATAGCAAAAAATTTAGTGTTAAAATTTAAAAAATCTCCAAAAATGTGTTTCCTGCTTCTGTATTCTTAGGATCTATTGCCTTTACTCAGCATCTTTTGTTTTTATTGTTTTGGTTCCCATAATCCAACAAAACTGTTCAGGATCACAGTTATTCACCATCTGGATATTGTGTAAGCAACACATCCACAGTAAGCCGCAATTTAGACCTGATGCTTTTAAAGATTAAGTGTCTGACAACACTGCCATCTGGAGGCAGACTAATCTGATCTTAACAGTTTTTAAATATGTGAAATGTTTATCATTATGCATTCAGAACGAACCCAAAACAAGTTCTTGAATTACAATTTCATACTAAGTCAGATGTAGCTAACAAAGTCAAATTAACTAGTCTAGCATACTGCTTCTTTAAAAATAAATAGGTGTGTGATTCTGGCACTAATAACACGGCGAATAGAAAACAAGGAACTCGATAATGGAAAAAAATATATAGGAGGGGCAAAAAGCACACAGCCAAACACATAAGGGATTGCCACGTGGTAAAGACACGTTGGTAGTTGTACTGTATCTGTTCCACACCCGTCACTATTATCTCTCTGCGCAGATATTTGTCAAAACTCTGATTGGAGCCTTTTCCATTCTGCCCTTGAACTGAACATACTGTAGCTGATAGTAAATCCTCCAGCACTTAGGGAACAGGACTTTCAAGCCAGTGTTTGCAGGTTCTGGCTTCCATATCTCTGAAAAGTACTAGATAATCCAAATTGCGACAAGCAAAAAAAAAAAAAAAAAAATCCATCAAAATAACCATTCTGGTTAACAATTAGAATTCTAGAGCTCTAACTGTAGAAACAATAAAGGTTCTTTTGAATCAAGTTATCTGCTGGCAAGATACTAATAATGGACATTATTCTGCTGCACCCCAGTCAAACAAACATAGTTCAGCTCCAACTAAATAACCATCACACACATCCTTAAAATTCTGAAACATGTACATGGTTGCAAAGGCATAACTACAGACTTGCCTGCCCAAAATAATACCCTTTCCTCCCCCTGTGCAAGATATCTGAAACAGAACTGGTCCTTTGCCCTATTGCTTCTTCTTCAGTATTGTTTTTTTAAGCACTGGTACGTTTACATTTTAGTTATTTAGTAGCTACTTCTATCCAAATCAATGTACTTTTTTGAGAAATCAGCGAAAGCCAGTCCCTGAAAAACAAATTAGGGGTTAAAGGCCTTACTCAATAGCCCAATGAGAAAATCACTCAGCTAACTCTAGTATTTGAACCAGCAACTTTCTGATCACAGCGTCCTAACCTGGTGAATTGCACACTGTCCCCTAGTAACAGGAAGCAGAACAAAAGGATATTCAATTTAAAAAATTCATGACAGCCTAAGTTATGATGGAAATAGACAGGAAGATAAAGTTCCACTGAAATGTACAGACAATTACCCAAACAAAAGTCTCGGAGACAAAGATGAAGAACTAGGCTAGGAAACAGCTTTTGCAGCCAAGGAACTAAATGGACCTTTAAAACCATTCTGTGAAATCTTTCAAGGAGCTAAGGACTCCACCAATGAAGCAACTGTTTCTGTTACATCAGGCGCGCCATGAATCCATTCAAACTGCTGTATTCGGCTTTAATGGGACAACTTGGCCACAGTGACTCTGTCCTGCGAACCTAAACACTCAGAAGGACCAGCATTTGAGATCTGGGAGTCAAACGGTGTGGAGGGTTACTGACCTGTGAAAGACAGACAGCAGGCAAGTTATAAGACCAGACAATATAAAGAAAGGCATGCGTTCCAAAATAAACCCAATTAAGCTGACACATAACAAAAAAGTAAATGATTTTCCACAGGAACGCACAATAATGACCTTGATAAAGCTCCTTTCAAAGGGCTTTGTTTCCTTTACTTACAAAAAAGTGCTCATGACTCACACCGAAGCCTGGTGATTAGCACTTACGGATGTTATGCACAGACAAACACCAGCCATGAAGCTCCACAAGCAGCCTAATTACTGCAGGATTTAAGCTTCAGCTCCGTGCACCTTACTGCACCTTATAAGGGCCGGGTCCATTTTCTTCTACTTCCCAAACAGACATTAAAAATGAAAATTGCATGGATACATGCAACTATGGTTGCTATGCACATCTTCAAACACAGATAATGTTACAATACAGTGCAAGCTCTTATCAATTTCAAATGAATCGGCATTCATTCTTAAGTCAAGCCACCGTCAGAGCCAAAACACGACATTCATGCCATCCTCAGTGTCAAACATTACATACCGGTGTGCCTAGACGGACACTTACATTCATTAGGCTTATTCATTATTGATTAACATAATGAGCTCATCAATTATAGATCAGTGATGTGACAAAGAACAACCGAGGCTGAGTGGGCTGCTAGTCTAGCCACACTGGCAGCTCATTCCTGTTTCAGCACAAAAAAAAAAGATCATAACTGATCCACTGTGAATGGCAGTGGTGAATTTAAACAGCCCTGTGCTTTTACACAGTGTCACATACATAGTGCTGTGAGTGATCAACTGTACTAAAAGGTACATTCAGAACATGGAACTTAAGAATTAATCTACAGGCGTCAGGTTCTTATTTGTGCTCCAGTATTAGTTTTTATTGTTGGTTTATCTGAAAGGTGTTTTAGATAAAAGCAACATACGATCGAGAAAGCAGGGTAAGTCAGTCCCTGGAGCAATTGGGGTTAAGGGTCTTGCTCAAGGTCCCAATGATGAAGTCTGCCTACCACGGGACTTGAGTCAGCGACCTACCAACCATGGGCACGGAGTCCTAACCCAGTGAGCTGCGCACCACCCCTTCCTGCACATCAATTCAGCCTCGGCTCATTTCTAAAATAGACATGCCAGTGCTTGGTTTAATCATCAGTTTTCCTTTTTTGGGAGGATTGGCAGCAACAATCATTTAGTTGTACACAGTGATGTGCCATTGGCATAAACATCACGTGTTTATGCAGAGCAAGGCCGTAGGAGATTTTCATATTGGGAGGGTACACAACTATTATGTAAAGGTTAGTTTATTGGGGGGCAAATGAAGCCAAATTTAATATTGGGGGGTACATATCCCCCCCGGTTTCCACGCCCCTGAGCCAGTATACAGCTCACGTTGAAAGCCGCTGTTAAGCTGTATAGGAGCCTAGGTTGTGTTGAAGAAATTCCAGAGCTACAGGGGTAACATGATGCCCATTAAAAACACACTTAGGTCCATGCAGAGGAGGAAGAGCGGTAATGCCTGCACGGATTAAAAAAATAAAAATGTGTCAACTGCTGAAGCCGAAATATGGTTTAAAGCCTTGGTCCCTGACTTAATCACTTAAAAGATGCTAAATAATATAAAACAAAAAGTTGTTTAAGTAATGTTGCTTGTCGCATCTGCCTTTAACAAAAAAATTTAAGCCATTTTCTACAATTATACTGTATATCTTTTGTTTAATTTTTAACTACAATGAGTAAACCATGGAGCTATCAGCCATTTGAAAATGTTCCCTTAATGAAATACATTTTTTTGTTTCCAATCCCTTTCTTGTGGAGATCAATAAAAGAAAACACAGTATGACCAAGGTTATATTTCTGATTATTATTCACATTAAACACAATTTTAGGGTATCTACATTAGATATTACATTGAAAAAGGAGGATGGAACCAAACCCGATGAATGCCACTGCCTTTATTCCCCCGTTCAGAGAGAAAGCCAGCAACTCCTGCTTACAGACCCATCTCATGCCAGTCAAACAGCGCCGAGGTTTATAAGATATGGAGAGAAAACCAAGACGAAACACCATCCTGACGACTATGATCTATGGAACATGAATTTCCATATGTATCAGCACAAGTTCCAGAGGGGATTTAACAGCCTGCTCACCTTCACTTTGCAATCTTACTTTGCTTCATTAAAAAATAATAATAATAATAATAATAAAAAAAAAAAAAAAAAAAAAAAAAATTATGATCGAATTGATCCTGACGGGACTGAAACATGCAGACTGGATTTTTGCCATTTTATTTTTGCAGCTCTTCCACAAGGTGCTCCTATTTTATTTTTGCCCAAGTTTACATCCTGCCTCACATCCATAACCGCAGCTCCAAACACGGCGTGTCAGAGGTGTGAGAGGGAAAGTTAATCCGATTTGGGTCGTAGAGACCCGATCTGTTCCGCTCCTCCTGAGGGGGTGACAGCTGTATGGGAGATGCGTGAAGCCAGCGTGAGGCGCTATGCTCCCCTCCACACTCAGCTAACTGTCCATCCAGCACAGAGGGGCCCCTTGTCTGCTGTGACATCACCACCAGCCCCAATCAGACCCTCCCCCCCCAGCACCACTCACTTCAGTCAGCGGCTGGGCCAATTCAGCTGCACACAAACACGCACATGAAATTTTAATTGCTTCCTGAAGTAAAATAAAAGGAGCTCGAGGCAAAAGGCCACAGGTGTTATAACAAAGGAGAGTGGCCTGGCCAGGGTGTGACGCCCCTGGGTTGCTTTGTCAATCCTTGGGTTCTGAATGCTCCTTCAGACCCATTACCACCCCCCCTCTACGTAAGAGGCAACATACTTCAGCTGCATGAACATGGACTTTGGAAAGACAAACTTAGAGTCAACTTTTCCATATGCAAACCTGAGAACTACAGATGTTCTTTCTTACCCACAGTCATATGACCACGATGCCACCTCTTACCCACAGCCATACAACTCTACAATGCTGCCTCTTTGTTACATTTACAATATACATTTGCATTATTTAATATGTATATGCTGTTTGCACTATTCACCATAGTGGAACACTATGCCCAGTTCTTATGTCTTAGTTCTTTTTAAAATGAGTGTAATTTGATTTGTTTTCCTTTACATGTTTGTTTACTTTTATTGTGTGTGTGTGTGTGTGTGTGTGTATATATATATATAAATTTTTTATTTTTTTTTTTAACCTAAAAATGAAATTTCCCCTCACAGGGATCAAATAAGTTCTCTTAACTAATCTAATCTTATTAACACTTAAAGCTGCTCAATCCACTTTGAGCCTTTGGGGTCTATTGATTACAAACAAAAATAATGAGATTCTTGAAATAAATTTATATCCCGAGTGTGGTCAACACAAAATGTCAGTCATATTTACTGCAGATTTCCATCAGGTTGATATTTTACTTCAGATCCCTAAATAGTTAGTTATTCTTATATATAAAGTAACTAGTCCTTTGACAGAAACACAGCTTCACAGCTGACCTCTCAGAGTGCAGCAGAGTATTGCAGTACACTTCCCATGTACTGCAGAGACATAAGGGCTGGAAGACTTTCTATAGGTATGACTTCAGGTAGCACAAAGCCTAAATGGGCAGCACTATTGCCTCTTTCCTCCAGGGATGTGGGTTTGAATTTTGCCTCCTCTATTGAGTTTGCTCATTCCATTTCTCTAGACGCTTCAGTTTCCTTCGGTAGTATATAGACACGCTAATAGATTAGCTGGCACCTTTAAACTGCCAGCAGCTTGTGTACATGTGGTACGTGATGGACCGGCATCCCATCCAGGGTGCATCCCAGCCTTGTGTCCAGTGCCGCCTGGGAGAGGCTCCAAACCCCCCGTGACCCTGTCCCAGATAACGGTTAAAAGGCTGATGGAGGGTCTCAGAACTCCCCACTTCACCAAAGAGGCTATTGTTGTCCTCTGCACATCAGACATGCCTCATTGCTCCGGCACCAGTCCCCATGCGATCCCTCGGTCAGGGCTGCTAAGTGTACCCAGAGATGGGGAGGGGAAGAGCTAATTCAAGGCCAACCAAGCAGTACATCTGCCATTGATTTGAAAGACACCTGCTACACGCCCCAGTCACAGATGTGCCCGTCATCCTCTGCTTCTGAGCATACAAAATGGAAGCACACAAGCAAATGCCGTACCTGCCCATTCTACATGGAGCTGACCCGCATCCTCTTTACATACTTGCCCAAAATAAAAAAATACAGCTCACATGGTTAGTGGCAGACTGGGAAGCAACAAGGTGGAATTCTTTGAATCTACAGATCTGATCAAATATCAACCCTGCAGTGTAGCAGACAGGTTTAAACAGAGATTTTTAAATAGGGACAGCATGAAGAAACAGCATCTGCAGACGTGTGACAACTCTGATGATTATCAATTTGGGCCACATGCGGAAGGCGAGGAATAACCCAGAACAAGGCACCAACCCATCACAGACTATACACATTTATATTTACACCCTTTTATCCACATCGATGAACAGTTGAAAAATCAGGGGCCTTGTCCAAAGGCCCAACAGTGAAACCACTCTGCTGACCACAGCATGTGAACCAATGACCTTCCGATCAGAGGTACAGCACCCTATCTGCGGAGGCCAAAGGCTCTACATACAACACCCCTCCTACCCCATTTTGTGATTCAGACTCTAGAGAATAGAATCATTAAGAAAAACATATTAGCCAAAAAATGAACATTTCCGAGGTATTGCTAGAATCATGATGCAACTCGCTGTCAAACAAGCAGACAGTGCAACTCTGATAAGGAAGAACTGGTTGCAAAAAAGGTTCTACTTTGATTGAATGGAAATGGATTGTATTCGAGAATTTCAACATGGACTACAATCATTTGCAAACATTGCAAAGATACTGCTTGTATAATAGGTGGCAACAAAGGCAACTATTCAAATGGTTAATTAACATTACTAACATACATTCCAAAAAATTGTGATGTATCTTGTGAATCATAATTATAACCAAAAAAATATTGTTATATGACAATATATTGTAATATGACATATATACCACAACAACAGGTAACATGCTAAGCTAGTGACTTGTGGGAAAGCACATGTTCAAGTAGCCACTAGCTGCTAGCTCAGCTGTTTGCTAGATTAGATTAAATTAGATTGGATTAGATTGACTTTATTAATCCCACAATGGGGAAATTCCTTAGAAACAGCAGCAGTGGTAAAAAAGACAGTATAACAGGATCTATAGGATCAGCAAGAATAACAATATGAAACAATATAGACAATTAAAACAATAGAAAAACAATTTCTCAGCTGAATAAATATTAGTAAAAATATAAAGAAAAAAAACATATACACAATGCTAGTAATATGGATGAACAGGGAAGTGGATGAATATGTCAGTGCAATGATGTGTTGTACAGTCTTATGGCTGTGGGGAGGAATGATCGACGTTTTTTTTTTTTCTTTCCCAAGATGGCGCCGCGGGTGTGGCTAGTTACAGCAGCTCTGTCCTGTTTGCTATTGCAATAGCAGAGATTTGGCCCCATGCTGTTGCATCAGGTATCAGCACCATTATTTTACGCATATAATAAAATGATCCATCATAAAAACAGGAAAAATATTTCATTAGATCGAAAATAAAAATGAAGAAAACACTCCACAAATTCAGTATGTCAGCTGTAAAGTTTAAAATAAAACGATGCCTTTGGAAGAAGCCATAGAACCAAAGCAAAAAGAAACCCTGAAATACACTGGCGAATAAGTTCAGCTTATTATTTAGTGGTAATGTCGGGTATAAGTCAGTTACCAAAACTAATTAAGTTCCTGATCATGATCAGAGGAAAAAGGAATGTTTAATTAAGGCACCACACTGAGGAGCCCCTTTGAACACACAGCTGTAATTTGTGAAGTGCCATTTACTGTGGCCTAAACTCTGAAGGCCCTGGAAGCTGAAGCATTTGGCACCGTTTAGCGAAGGATGCAAATTACTGACAACTGAGCAAGTGCACGCACCACCAGCACATAGCGGAAAGCCATTTCAATACAGAAGCCGGCTGAGGAGGCCCGGTTTGCTAGTGGAATTCTTAATATCATTATCTGGTTGGACCTGTACTTTACTTTTAAACATCCAAATACTACAGAAAAAAAAACAAATATGATAAAAAGTAATCAATGAGAGCCTAAGTTCTAACCAGGGACAATGCTATGTTTTGATCCTTAGGTGGGCTTAGCATACAAGAGATATGGGACCTAATCCCTAAATGGATTTAGAATAAAGTTCTCGGGGGGACTGGCAAACAAAAAAAAATATGGTAGCTGAACTTCTACAAGAGTTACTACAAGAATAACCCTGGGAAGCCTTCAACACCTCATGTCACATGACTGGAGAAGTGCAAAGTCACACGTCTGGGGAAAAAGAGGTCACATCCTCTTAAACCAATTATTGCAAAACAAACACAGTGGAGCTGGTTAATCAGTATAACAATGGTCTGATTGTGACCAGCTCAAAACATAACATTTAAGTAACTGACATTGAAAATAGGAAGAACTTTCAAACTGCTCAGCTACAATAGGAAAAGCAACCCTATGAAAATATCCACATGAATACAATTACACTACAAATTCTTATACTATCCATAATGCTGTCTATGAACAAACGCAATGTAAAGCAGTATACATGCTCAATAGAAAATCACCTGCATAGTTCAAGAAAGTCACGTTAACAGGAGAATGAAGACAAAAAAAGTAAATTGCAGTGTCTTTCACTAGCATCTTACAAACAAAAAGGCTTCAAAACCATCATGAACATTGCAAAAGAAAACATAACACATTACAGATTCTGACAGACATGTCCCTTTGGCTTAAAGTTTGTGGAACACATTAGGAATCAATTTAACACGGCAAACCCCAGTAACCAACCAGTAACCAAGGTCAGCTCACCCAGTGGCCTGTAGAGAGAGAAACCCGAGAAGGTCATTTTTCGGCCGGAACTTCAAAGCCAAACCAGCAGGTGGTGAAATCCATATGGATGCACATACAGCCCTGTGTCTACATACAAACAGCACAACACCACACAGCCAGGTCTCTTTGATTAGAATACTGCTGTGGACGTTTTATGTTTCTCTAATAATGCTTTGTATTGCATTACATGCAAATTCTACACTGTGGAAATAGTGGAGTAATGGGTAAAATCACTCTTTGTATAGGCATACATGTGTTTTCTTACATTTAGAAACTTGAGAAATATTTTACACTGAACTCCTGATACTGATACCACTTAAAGCACACCAATGTCTTGTTGTCATTTGATATTTTTCCATTTAATATATAATATGAACAAACTTCAGATCTCTGCATTTAAGTCACTTTCCCATATATTCTGGCTTCTACATTATCAAGTTCCATGTAACCTTCAACCAAAGCAGCCATAGCAAAGACATCTTAACCATGATGTAACAAGGCAGAATTGCAGACAATAGGACCTACCCTTTTTTCACGGTATTTTTGTGTATAAGTAAGAAACCAATAAGCAATACATATAAGCAAAATGAAATTACATTGATTGGTATATGCAAACATAAGTGGACCACGTCTTCCACAGTTACCAACACAAGTGGGCAATGAAATGAGCCAGAAGGTAAAAAGACACAGAGTCAATATATCACGTACCTTTACATGTTAATGTGTTTACTTATCAGTAAATAAAATGTTATTTTCAATTAATAAAACAAATTATTTTAAGCAGAATCTGACCTATAATTAAACCAACAGATCCAACACTTGTCTGCACATCATTCCTCCCAGAATACTGCTGAATAGGTCCTTTGTGATTACCTTGCCTGTCTGTCAAGCCTGGTTTAATTATTCCATTGCCCAGCAATACCATGAAAGGTTGTTTTTCCATTTTGGATGACTGAGAATATTTCTGTACTAGGAATCATTAGGAACAGAAACTACCTTCAACCAAGCCTGATTTCCTCATTGTGATCTTACAGAACATCATTTCACATTTAGATTTGCTTCTATAAATAGCAGATGCTTTTGTCCAAAGCAACAAATGAGAGAAGTAGCACATTAGAAACATACAGTTCTGGAAAAAATATAGAGACCACAGCAAATTTTTTTTGTTTCACTCATTTCTGAACGCATGGGTGTGCGCCTGTGAATAATATATATATTTTTTTGTAAACTGCAGCCTGATTCTTCTCTGTTTCTCATTAATGAAGGGCTTCTTCCTTGCTTTATGGGACTTCAGTCCTGCTTCTAGAAGCCTGATACAAACTGTCCTAGCAGTGCACTTCACACCTGCACTGAATGTTTCCCTTTCCTTTTGAAGGTCACCTGATGTCATCCCATGATATGGTCATCTTTGGCATTAGAATGTTGCCTCCACTCTTAACCTGACTGGTTTCTGGTCATTCCCAGGGTCTCCTGCTTCACCTTATTCTTGTTTACTGCAGTCTTAGAAATTTTGAACCTGGAAACAAACCTCCTGCTCAGCATAGCCTTCTGCCAGCAGAACCACGATTGAACTGGGATTTTAAAAAGCAGATTTTTTTTTTTTAAATGTATAGAGCGGTCTATTTTTTCCAGAGCTGTATGTGCTGTCAAGCAGTAAACTAGGCATAAGTGCAGCTAGGCAGAACTTCCAAAGAATGCACAGTTACAAGTGTAATAAGTATTGGAACAAGAGCAATTTTAGTTCTCTTTATACAGTTCCATCATCAAGTCCCATCATTTTTTTCCTGAAAGATGAGGGAGGACATATGAAGAAAATGCACTGGGATGCTATACTATGATAAAAGTTAGTGCAGCTAGCACTTTGATCATTTTTAAATGTTACCACCTTGCTTTCAAAGCCTGGGCTTCTGATTCAAGAAAAACAAAAGCCTGAGTTGTTTCTCCTTGTTCTTGCTTGGTATGACAAAACAAAAACAGCATTAGATTAGATAAGGCTTCCCTCTGTGTCTTCAGATTAGCCTGTAGCTAATCTGGTGAGCATGCATTAGCATGCTATAAAGTAAATTTGCGCATAAATGAGCCAGAAATTACAAACTGTAGAACAGAGTACATACTCACACCTCATATAGAGTTTAAGAGTAACAAACAGCTAACTACCCCTCCTTGGATTGCCACCTTATCGTGGTGGAGGGGTTTGCGTGCCTCCGTGAACCTGGGGGCTATGTTGGCGGGGGCAATTGCCCCTGGTAGGGTCTCCCAAGGCAAAAAGGTCCCGGGGGAGGGGCCAGACAAAGAGCAATCCAAA
>JAODJU010000119.1:13609425-13623842 GCA_026776725.1 Gnathonemus echidnorhynchus
TGCATTGTAGTATGACTCACTTCCTGGCGCGTACAATTTATATTAGGTCAGCGTTCACGGTTCGACTTCTGATATTCAGATCGCGTTCTAGGTGAAACTGGTTTGTTCAACTTTCAAGAAATTCGAGTTCTAGTGAGTTCGAGAACCGAGGTACTACTGTAGCATTATCACCAACAAGCGCTGCTACTACAGCAAATGCGAGGCTGACACTGAAGTGTTACCTTTTGTTTCCACTCAGAGACGTGCCGTGTGACTCGTTTCCTGGCGTGTACAATTTATATTAGGTCAGCGTTCACGGTTCGACTTCAGATACTCAGATCGAGTTCTAGGTCAAACTGGTTTGTTCGACTTTCAAGAAATTCGATTTCTAGTGAGTTTGAGAACCGAGGTATCACTGTATTATATTAAACATTCAAGCCATTCTCTTTAAAACTTTGCACAATTAAAGTGCAGTCTTTTTGTCTTAATATAGTGATCACAGTGGTTTTTAAATAATTTGAGGAAACATCTGCAATAATAATCCACCATCATCTCTCCTTCAGCAAGGGCTATGGAGAGCCAAACGGTAATTATAAAAGTCCAACATTTAAACCTGCAAAGCTAAATATTTTTCTCAATGATACAATATCTTCAACATCTTTAAAAGGGCTGTGTTTGAGGATAATTTAGTTGAAAAGGTACAAAAGTTTAATACCCATGTTAAAGATTTCATGAAAAATCCAAAAAGGAGATTAATAAATTATATCTACATTTTATGTACATTATATATACACACACATACATACACACACACGTTATCCAGCATTATTCAGTTCTAAAATATAGCTTCTGTAGGAAACAAAATAGTTTACTTGAACTTTAAAGTACAACTGCACAGCTGTACTTTACTCGTACCTGTTTTTTCCTTCTTTGGGGTGGGGGGGAATTGTGCATTGGCAGCTGTACCAAGACACATTCCTTGCACATGTATTTGTTGAATAAACTATTTTCACCACAAGATTAGAACTCAAGATTTAATCAAGAGACATGAATTTCACCTAGTCACCCAAAGGTAAAATCCTTACATATTTTAGACATAATACAGGACAATTTAGATTTGGAAATGTCATAGGATTTCTCCATAAGGTAGAATATTGCTCATTAATAAGCCCAGACATAGCACAAATAACAAAACTGCCTTACCAAATAGTTTTCAGTTACTCCAGTAGATTTATGAGAATTAAATTGCTCCATTCCTTTTCATGTAAAAACATGCCAGTCTTACTTATGCCATTTTTTACAAGTGAAAACACACAACCCATCGCAATGAGAAACCTGTCCAATTAATCATGACAGCTCATGAAAAACAAAACAATTACCACTAATGAACAGTGTACACTGCAATTTATTTCATTGCTGCTCTTGGCTGCATCTATCACCAAGGTAAAATATATGCACCAAGTAGGCTAAATACATTATTGTTTCCATGTCTGTCATCTACAGACACACACAAAGCATTCTGGGTTCACACCACATTGCAGGTCCCATGTAGATTACAACAAGCTGACGGTAAGCTGGCCTCAGACAAGTTGCTTGACAATTCCTACAAATATGGGAAACGGCAACTGGAATCATAAAGCATGAGCACTGTTTACACTAACAGCCTAACGTGCCTGCATGAGCAAACAAGTCATAATCACCCCTCTGAGCAACTCCCCGACAATTCATTATACTGTAGGCCTACATGAACAGGCTCAGATTTTACCTCTACAGCTCCATTTAATCCACGGGAAGTCAAATGCAAAATGTCCCAATATAAAAAAAGTAGATTAAATAACAGCACTCACGCATTCTTTCTTCTACTTCTTGTAATGAAGGAGAACTTTGTTAACCCCAATATGAAATCATGGCATCACCCTAGCCTCAGGTAGCTCTGTATCAAAACATGTTCAAGAATGCATTGCAAGTGACATAGAGGGAAAACCTTCAGCATTATCAAAAGGAGAGAAGGCTTTCTGCCTCACTGGCATAGCTCACTCTTTTTTATTTTCCCGAAGAACTCTGGTCAAACCAGGGGGTTAATTATTAATAAAAATTTCAATTTATATAACAAAAGGCTTTAGGGACAAAAAAAAAAAAAAGGAGCAAAAACCGCCACACTGCATTTACTTGAAATACTTCTTCACGTTAACATCATGTAATGTCTTGTGTATAAATGTACAGCTTGCCATGTGAAACCATGTTCTTTCTAGCTGCTATCATAGTTAATTGTATACTATCAGCCCAAGGGCAAAGCAAGTTATCACCAGTACATTTAATTGCATATTTTGCATATTAGAGTGTGTTACATGTTGCAAAACTTATTTCATATTGGATTTTAATTTCTGTAATTGATGAAAAGGGAGTGTCCTTTTACACACATCCAGACACAATGTGCCTAAGGAGACATGCTGGGTCAGTTTTGTCGGGCTCAACAAAGGCTACCTTCTCAGGTGCAATGGGTAAATAATTATCTTTATCTTGAGGCCCGTAAATCAAGCAACACATTTAAATAACAATATACTGGCAAAGGTTGATCATTGATAATGTTTCAAGTTCAGGGTGTTGAAAGAGAATATTTTCTTAACAAATGAGACAAATTGCAGAACAACAAAAACAGGTGGAATTTGGAAAAGCCTTCAAGTTATAAAATTTGGTAGATTTCCCAAAATTTCTTCTTTGTTAAAAAGTGGCAATCCAACATTTAAAAACATAGTACAGATGCTCCTCTACTTACAAATGAGATACGTTCCAAATGGCCGTTCGTAACCTGAAATGTTCGTAAGTCATTATTCAACATCATTTTAAGGGTATACGCAAGTACTAAGAACTAGGACGCTGGGAGTACGCACGCTACGCTGCTGTGCGGTGGGAGTAGCGGCCAGAAGTCGTATTAGGTGGAATTGGGGCACAGAAAATAAAAAATTGATTGCAGCGGACAGGAAACAGGAGCCTAATACACACAATTTGGACTCACAGTCCACTTCGTTTGTATGTTTGAAAGTTCATAGTTTGAAAGTTCATAAATAGAGGAGCGTCTGTACTTTGTCATACTGATGCATGTTTTACTGGCACAAATGACAAAATACCAAGTGATTCTAAAAAGGTAAAAAATTTGTCGTTTAAATAGAATCAACCCACAAGCATAGTATCAGAATAAAATGCAAATATTTCTTAAAACAGAGAAGATTCACTTTTTTTTTTTCCAAAAAGCAGACTGGAGACCTGAACTATTTTCACAGGTAAAGACCACAGTAAAGAAAACAATATGGCCACCATTTCCATGTTTATCATCTGTACTCAAGGTCTTAACAAGGTCCTCTACTACTGCTCAAGTTCAAGCAATAACAATGGAATCGGGACAGATTTATTGTAAATTGAATCTGGCACCCGATTTCCTGTCTAAAGTAAACAAAGTCCACAGCATGTCAAGTTTACACAGTGGTTAAGCACTACCTGGAAATTAAATAACCAGGAAAACATATTAGAAGTAGAGATGAAAGGAAAGAAATTGTTTTTAAAAAACAATCCGTACCATGCGTTACATTGAGAAGACTTCAAATAAAGACATTTCAGAGGCACCACATATGGTACGGACACAAGCAATCGATTTCTAACAATAATCTGTTTACCATGTGCCCATAATTCACATAACATGCAAAGTTATTTAAACATTTCAAGTTATATATAATCTACCAAGATGTCAGCAAAGGCATACCTTACCTGTGCACAGGGGTGCTTTAAAGGGGAGGGGGTTAGGATGATTCCAAGGGCCCCTGAGTGACAGGTCACAGGAGCTCTAAAAAAAAAAAACATAACTGGATTAGTCTGGATGGGGGCCCAAAATTTATAGTGCACCCCTGCCTGTGCACCTAATGTAATCTCTCTGATATCTCAGATGTACAAATCTATCACAGACATAATATAATTAGGCAAATGTATGATGGAATGAAATGTTCATTCTTTATTTTGGGTTGTCAAGGAGCTATCCTATTACACAACATAAGCAGTAAATAATAGTGAATAAATAATACTATTATACCACCTGACTATTTCCACCAAGGGCTGCATTTAGGCCTACCACTTTTGACAAAATATGCTAATTAGAAGCCTGTTACTGCTGGCCCGTTGCCAGCATGTTCTTAACGTCAACCGAACCATCGTCTTCCTGTGGCTGAAGCTGAAAAACGTACAGCTCAAGAGATTAAATGAAGATTTCTGCTCAATTCAAAAAAAACCTGAATGCGCCTTAAGCCTTAATAGGCTCTTACAGGTCAATGGAACAGCCTCCTACGTCTCAGCTGGCTTCAGGTTCAGTTTTAACAGACTTCTAAGCCGCTGCAGAATGTTTCCTGGGTGCCAAATCGCTTGTTTCAGTTCTATAAATCCAGCAGACTGACATTTAATAAGATGCTCCAAGTCCTGCCAAGGCTTTTATGACCCCAAATCGCTTCCTGCTCCAATCCCTAGAAGTCCAAAGGGAGACCTGCAGGTTACTAAATAAGACACCCCAAGTAAAGTCGCACTTTCTATTCCCTGCTGTTTCTCCAAACAGTCCTCCTTTTCCCATGCAGCAACAGATATCCAAATAAACGTCTGAAAACTGAAAAATATGTATACAAGCTTCTGCATCTAAGACTGGTCAAGGAAATATTTGCCTTGTGTGATCATGGATTTTAATACTGAATTTTTCCCCCCGGTCCAAACATTCAATCTGATTAGAAGTACATATCTAGTATGCCTTTAGAAATGGATGCAAAATGCACAACAGGATGAGAATTTTTATTATAGGCCAAGAATTGCCCGCTGCCCAGCAAGGAAATATTTCAAACACATTTCATCGATATAAGTGTCTAAAACATCTCATTCATTTTTCATTTGGCCGATCAACACTAGCAATGGCTCATATTCCCAGTTTCCTCAGGCATGGAAAAGCACCTGTGGTAACGGGAAACACACAGCCAGTGTTAAAGGTCACAGAATAGGGGCCGCATATGGATTCTGCTTTAGAAAATACTAAAAAACTGTAAAGACTGTCCATAACACATATTTCAAAATGCAGGATGAATCTAGACCCTTTATTCTTCCTGCACATAAAGCAGCAAAATGTCCCTTAGCAGCACTCAAGGCAGCAATGCAGCATATACAATATGCATATACCAAAAGCTAAAAATGCACACAACATTATTCCACTTTTAGTTGTTTTTAATTATCCCAAACAGTTATAAGCTGATGTAAAGAAAAAGGGTGCATAATGCTTCCTCAACACATCTTTCAATAACCGTCTAACACCACAACAAAAATGGAGCCATATTACAGCACTTTGCTGAGTGTCATGTGGCTTTGGGGGGTGGGGACAACCTGGACTTTAATGCTTAGGCAGATATGGGTGCCAGGGTCAAGTGGACAATGCCGAAGTAGGGCCCAAGCACAATGCACACACTGTTATCCCTGAAATTGTTTTAATTCAAATTACTTATGTACAACTAACATAAAATCCAACATTTCTGCACAATTACTCAATGTTTTTAGTTTGTTCTACGATCTGGATGATTTTTTTATACTATTGAATTGTTTAAATTGAATGTACTTAACAGAGCTTGTTTTAGTCTGTTGACGATGCAATGCAATACAAGGAAGATTTTGATTGGCTCTTTTAATTGACGCCATGGATGCAGCGCGCATTTTTTTCAGCGTTTGCTGGTGACTGTGAGTATGATTTTACATTTTGGTCTCAAACAGCCAATACAATATCAATCACTAGTAAATGAGATATGTAAGTTAGCTAGAAAAACTAAATGTAGGTTTAGGCTGTGTTTACATGTCAGTTTTCGCCACGACATTGAATCAATCGCATCCGCCACTTTTATATAGTTCTGTGTTACGACATGCTCTATGGGATCGTCACATCTAAAATACAATACGTATCCAATTTTTGATCAATTATCCTCATTAAACAAACAACCGAAAGCGTCATCTGTTGTATATCTTGTTCGATGGTGTTTGTGCATCTTCGCGGTTTTTCTTATCATAAATGTTCAACATATAGCTTTAACGTAAATACAGTGCAACTTTATCAATGACCTATTAGAATTTCTCACGTCTTTGTGAGTAAAGTATTGAACTATTAAATTGAAATTCGACCCTCTCCCTGCACAAAGAAATACTAATACATGTTAGTTAGCTGTCTTAGCAAAAAAAAAAAAAAACATTCTGCCTCCACCCATCTTCGGTGGGAATCATTTTGGAGGGGAATGTTGTAATGGACAATTTAGACAGCATACCCCAAGCCATGTGTCTTTTTGGTTTAACTTGTGCACTGCACCTAGACTACCCAAAGTGCATGGGCAACACCTTTCTTTTCATTCAACAAGTTTTGCTTGATTTGGGTAAGAAGGAGTTAAAGGGCAAGATTCTGGCTGTTACAAATCAGTTTGCCATGTAAACAGGTACAGTAAATGTATGTTTCTTCAGGCTCTCGTTCAGAATTGTTAGATAAAAAAATCTTTAGCAGATGTTCATTAAACTATGCCTATAGTGTTTGGCAAATGTTCATGTTCCATATTAATACAGTATAACAAACTGTGCTTGTTTAATATTTGGAAATGTTTTAAAATACTGTTTTAAAGATTTAAAATTGCGTAATTGGTACTTAAGACATTTTGTTTTTGTCACTCTTTGAAAACTGATTTTGATAAGTGAATTCAAATAAATTGTAAGTTCAATTAAATAATTTTTATTCTTTGTCCTTGTTTGTAATGCAAGTGTATCATCATTAAATAATTTACAGTAAATAGCTATATTTAAATTAAAGTTTTGGGTCTACTCACAACATTCATTCAGATAATTTCACTCCTGTTTTCTGTTGTGCATAACCTTAAGCCTGTACAGGTTGATTGAACTTAAAAAAATTATGGAAACTGGTTGCCCTAAAGAAGTTAATTTTGTCATGTTGAATAAACAATACATTTCAAGTATAATGTACCTAAAATTTCAGTATCACTGCATTAAAAACTGTTATTTCATTGAACTAAAAGTTTTTAATTAAATGCTGTTGAAATCTCAAGTACATTAAACTTGAAATGTATTGTTTATTCAACATGACAAAATTAACTTTTTTAGGGCAACCAGTTTCCATAAATTTTGTGTACAAGTGTACAAGAAGGGCACCTTGAAGGGAGGCGACATGCCCTGAGAGAGCCATGCCTCGCTTAAAGACACAAACCCGCATCATTTTCCAAGGTGCCTACTCAAGCTCAAATAGAAATTCAGTTTAAAAATGTGATTTCAAAACTAGAATGCCATTGTGAAAGCCAACCTGAAAAGACAGAAGAAACATACTGACTGATAGATACTATATAGGGTGGTTTTGTTTTTGTTGCCATGGGGAACATTATCAGGAATCGGAACCTGTTAAGAAATGGCAAATTCTTTTCAAGGTATTGTACAACTTTGCCGATTTTCACAGACTCATATTTTCATTTTTTTTATTACCAAATCATCAAAGACTTTAATAACTATGGTTCACACCAAGAGACTCAAATGACCTTCATCTACCCCTGGGAAAGTCTGTAGTCTCAAAACTACTCAAATCCGGGCTTTGCACAATTGATACCTTGGACATCCTGGGGACAACTTACTTTCTAATCCACAGTCTCACAGTCTGGTTTGGATTCTCAAAGGCTACATCAAAGAAAGAAAAGGGAAAAGATTGGTGGGAGAGTAAAATAAAATATTATTCTGCGCTGAAAGGTTCTGGTGAGTGAATCCAAGGAACTGCATCTGAAAAGGAGTTGGCACACATCACTCTATTACTCCCCACAGTGGCTTCATTTACACACAGCATAACATTTGTAAGTTACTGACAATTCCTTTCACCATCAAATAATAAGGCTTTTGTTGGTACCCCGCACATTGCATTTCAGGCTACGTCATCTAGATTGCACAGAAATAATCCTCAAGCCCAGTGCAGGAAGGGGATATCTCTCACTCTCACACATACACAAAACTCAAAAGGAACCATCCTAAAGAAATAAATTTTAGAAAGATCCAATAGAATGATTAAAGGGTTTATTTTCTCAACTGAAATCTGAACATAAAGTAAAACAGAGCAACAAATGTAAAGAAAAGTGTATCTTAAAAAATCCTGACATACTGGCACTTCTGTAAACTAGTGAGATCTGAAGCATGAATAATAATAATTCACAAATATGATTTACAAACATAAATAAATGAATTATTGACCACCATCCAAGATCAATCGTGAATAAACAATGTGACTTCAAAGATATGTATAACTACAACAAAAATACTTGATATGCATCATACAAGTCCACATCTAACCACAAAGCCTTTATAACCACCAGTAACCCAGTTTTATAGTATTGCAACATTTACTTGAAGCTTAAAAGTGAAGTTATCAAACTGCACTAATAATTATGTAACATATTCTTACAATACTGAGAAAAACAACCTATTACGCTTACAATGGGCAAACACTATAGCACTATAACTACTAATACTCGGATACAAACATAATAAAAGAGACAATCAAATTATAATTCTGGCAAACAGCTCATAGGGGAACTATTATGCTTTGGAGATCTTGTTGCCCTCGACTTAAGTAAAACAAATAAGCTTTTGAGCGCGGAAACTTTACACTGAGAACGGTGGCATGTCTACGCCAGTAACTTTGAGATTACAGAATGTATACAAACTTTATACTAATTTCAAGATAGATTTGATGCAGATTGGGAGTTGGGGAAATGCCTTACCGTCCCAACCACATAAACATTCCCAAAGGAAAGAGATGGGAGTCCCACTTAGTGTGTACGATACATCAATAAACTGGATCAATTATATAATAATCTATTGACAAATTTAAGTACTCGTGTTGTTTATATAACAATGCGAATTTATATGACTAACTAAACAGCAATTTAAATACTTGTCAGGGTGCTTTGAGAGTTTAGTACGCATGTTGAGATGGCAACCCCAAACCAATAAGCGAGGTAAACGTTTAACATTTGGTACCACCTGTAAAACTTTACTGTTGCAAAACATACACTACACTATATACTCACCGTTTAATACTGATTGCAATTTTAGGAATTCGTCCTTCTGTCTTGTTTCTGTTGTTGTCGTTTTAAGAAATTCCTTTCCCCCCTACCCACCCTCACACTGTAGGACCGCTTCCAAAGTAACTTCCGCGGAACTAAAATTCATACAACCGTGTTCGAAACTATAGTGATAATAAACGAATGAATGATTTGAGTTTATTTCTTTTGTAGTTTTGCACTCCTTGCTCCCTACTAGCCGCTCTGTCCACGGCGCTCATGCGCACTCAGGCGGCCACCCGCAAGTCATATTTCACTCCTGAGCGCTGAACAAAGGGGTGAGTCCGGCGGCGTGACGTTACACCGCAGCACCATGACAGGTAAAAGTTGCGCTGTGAAACATTAATGAGGCACGGAAGATGAGACTAACCTGCTTTACCTCTTACTTATTTATAATGCTCCCGATTGCTGCTATTCGAAGTCATTCTTGAGAGTTTTTAAAAATACTATATCCTTATTTAATTTGGCAAAACTTAAATGTTTGTACTCATTTCTTTTAGACTGCTTGGTCTGGTATTCATTAATAATTAGCCGGAGTGGCGACAAAACATTTGGGATGACGTGCTTGACGTGACGGTGGACTGATCGCATATGCATGGCTTGTTTTATGACCTTTGCAAAGGTTTGCAACGTTTGCTGTATCATGGTGGCAGTTTAGTTCAAGCACAACAAAAGACCAAAGACCCGGGGACCAGACAAACAATGCTAAAAAAAGAAAATATAAAAAAGTAAATAAGAAATAATACCAAAATAAATAATAATTAGACATATAGACATAAATAATACAATATAGTCATATTTTCATCCAATGATGTTGAGTTTTTGCGAACGATCTTCAATTTTAATACACCAAACTTACCCAAAACGTATTACAAGTTTTATATACTGTGTAATGGTTGGATACATTTGATTCATGATTAATACAATCTGAAAGTTATTAAATGTTAATATTTATTAAACTGCACTTATTTGCCACAAAAGTTAAAATAAAAACCATGTGGGTTTCGTCACAAAAAGCTGCTGCAACATTTTTAACCAATAGGGGGCAGCCAAATACCTCCGAATAATTTTAAACTAGTATAGTATACACTATCTTGTGAAAACAATTTAGATTCAAATTCAGAATTGTGACATTGTACAGATAGCATCTGCTTACAACATCTGGAAATCTTATATTTACATAAATGTAATATTTAGTATGTTTTATATTGTTAAACTTTGATATTTCGTTTTATATTTACTAAATGACTGTAAATGTTTACACATGTTCATTAATACTTTTTTCAGATGTAGTGGAACAATCTTCAAACAGAACTAGTTTTATTCTATAAATTTAACAGCAATAAATAAGAATTGATTGATATGTTACACATTTTTCCAAAAAATCTACTCTCTAGAAAGTGAAGTCAAACATTACACGTCCTTCACTGACAGTAATCTTCCTAAAAGAACACTTTGGTCCATAACAAAGTTCAACAGAACGTGTAGTTGTGTAATCCACCATAGAGATTTTTGCAAACATAGTATTATGAAATAAAGTGGCCCAGTTTTCATTAACCAAATTTACTGGTATTGTTTAATCAGTAGCCTGTCATTTTCTGTAGTTCATACCCCACTGGAGAATGAATATACAAAACATAGAAAAAGAACACAAACTGGTGATTATAGTTGATAATTTGACAGACAATCTTCCAAGCTTCTTATTTTTTTAACTTACTGGTTTTCAGCAAAATTGTTGATAGCTAAAAGTGCCAATAACCTTTCCAGTTAGTATTTGTTCACATATCCAAGAAAGAGTCTAATTACTAGATGGAGTTCTGGTAAAACAGTAACAAGTGTATACAGTCATCTTACCCTTGGTTATCTCTCTGCTATCCTAGTATAAAATCTGCCATCAACTGCTATTGTAAGCACAACAAAAGAAATTTCTATGTGTTTTATTGTGTAACATAATATGCATTATTTCCAATAAATTAATAACAATAAAGTTGTGATTTTTACTTAAAAGATTGACTACAGTCAAAAGTGAGTTACATTGTGATTTTTTTGTGCAATTTACTGTAACCTTCAAGGTTCAAATTAGTAAACTATACGATATATTAACAAGGATTAGCCCACAAACTTACAAAGTAAAATTTGAAGTGATTATATGAACTCACATATATGATCATATGAACTCAAGGCTGGCTTATGTGGACAGTATGTGGACAAAAATATTGGGACACCTGGCCATTACACCCACAGGAACTTTTATGACATCACATTCTAAATCCATAGGCATCAATATGGAGTTGGTCCACCTTTGCAGCTATAACAGCTGCTACTATTCTGGGAAGGCTTTCAGATTTTAGAGTATGTCTATGTGAATTTTTGCTCATTCCTCCAGAAGAGCAGAGGTCAGGCACTGATGTTAGACGTGACGTCCTGGCTCTTCATTTTAGTTCATCCCAATGGTGTTCGATGGAGCTGTGTGTGGGCCAGTCAAGTTCTTTTACACCATACTCACCCACTATACTTGCTGTATGGATCAGGGCACAGTTATGCTAGAACAGAAAAGGGCATTCTCCAAACTGTTCCCACAAAATTGGAAGCATAGAACTGTTCAAAATGTCTTGGTATGCTGAAGCATTAAGTCTTTCCTTCACTGGACCATATGGGCCTAGCCCAACCCGCGAAAAACAACTTCATTCCATTATCCCTCCTCCACCATACTGTACAATTTGCACAATGCAGTCAGGCAGGTAATGTTCTCCTGGCATCCACCAAACCCAGACATGTCCATCAGATTTCTAGACAGAGAAACACGATTCATCACTCGACAGCACGTTTCCACTGCTCTAGAACCCAGTGGCAGCGTGCCATACACTACTCCATCAGAAGCTTAGCATTGCATTTGCTTAGGTGAGGCTTGCATGCAGCTGCTTAGCCAAGGAAGCCAATTGCACGAAGCTCCCAGCACACGGTTTTTGTGCTGGGGTTAATGCCAGAGGAAGGGTGGAACTCTGCAGTCAACAGAGCATTGGTGACTTTTGCGCACTATGCGACTCAGCACTTGGTGACCCTGCTCTGTTACTTTACAGAGTCTGCCACTTCGTAGCCACTTCAGTTGACCATGGAATTTCTAGCAGGAAAGGAATTTCCCGAACTGACTTATTGCAAAGGTGGCATTCTATGATAGTACCATGCTTGAATTTCCTGAGCTCTTCAGAACGACCCATTCTTTCACAAATGTTTGCAAACCTGACTGCATGGCTAGGTGCTTGATTTTTATACACCTCTGGCAATGGGTCAGAATGAAACACCTGAATTAAATAATTAAGAGCTGTGTCCCAGTACTTTTGTCCATACAGTGTGATCCAAATGGGTACTTCCATATAACATTTACTTACACAATGAATATTCACTGTTCACCTTGGATCATCGAGACTATCTCCATCAAAGTCTGCTAGGAACCTAGGGGGATGAGAGACAACCAACTGTCCTTTGCTGAGCACATAACGGTCTCCCAAGCTTTCAGATTTACCCTGTAGATAATCAAGGAGATAAGGCCTTTCTATCTGAGTATGCTGTTCTGCTTCCTGTCCAGGTACTCCTTACCTCACGACTATGACTATTGCAACTCTCTACTGACAGGCCTAACAGCTTGTGCTATCAGACCACTGCAGATGATTCAAAATGCAGCAACCCATCTGATATTCAGTCATGATCTATGTCCCATCTTGCCCCCTTCAGGCAGCAAAATAATGCTATTTGGAGCTCCCTCCTGCCACAGGAGAAGGGTCACTCCATGCAATTCTCTTGTGTGGTTCCCCAATGGTGGAATGAGCTGCCGAACCACATCCAGTCATCATCTTTAAAAAATGCTTCAAGAACCATCTGTTCCATGAACTTCTCTATTAACCTGATGCTTCGTTATGTTCTTTGAATGTTCTTTGTTGCACTTACTGGCCATTGACTATCTTGAATAGGTTTTTACTCTGTTAGTAGTGATTGTGTAGTTGTTATGTAGCTTTTGGGTAGCTCATGCTCCAAAACTGCTTACACTTGCATCGTGTCATTCATTGGAAGCTCAGCCTAGCTGCACATATGTCTATTTGACTCTATGGCAGCATGTATTTTTGTAATGTGCTATTTTCCCTGTAAAATGTAAATGTATATACAATTAGCATCAAATTAAACTCCAGTGTGCTGGAGATGACCCTCTTTGATAAAATTTGTATTACAGTGAGTATTACAAAACAATATCATCCATCCTTCCAAATTCTTATCCTGATCTGGGTCACGATGGGTTAAATTTTTTGATTGAATGAACGAAAGTCACATTTATATAGTGCTTTTCAAGACACTCAAAGCGCTTTACAGAACAAATGGGGAGCTGCTTCATTCTTCAATACTGTGTAACACCCATCTGGATGATGCAACAGCAATCATTCTGCACTGGTATGCTCACCACACAGTAGCCTAGGTGGTGAAGGGGCAGGAGGGAATTCACCAGTTAGATATAGGGGATGATTAGGGGGCCAGATTTGAAAGGGCTACAGCAAGCAGTTTTAGTCAGGGCATTGGGGTACCACCCCTACTCTTTCAAAGGACTCCCAGGGATCTTTAATGACCTCAGAGAGTCAGGACCTTGGTTTTACATCTCATCCATTTTTACAGCACAGTGTCCCCATCACTGCACTGGGGCATTGGGATCCACACTGGTCACTGGATGGGTTAACCTGTTGGCCACACCAACACCTCATTCAGCAGGAACCCAGCTTTCCTAGTTGGTCTCCAAGATGTCAACTAGCCTAACTGCATGTCTTTGGACTGCGGGAGAAAACCAGAGTTCCCAAAGGAAGCTCACATAGCATGAAGAGAAAAGATTAGTGGAGGACAGATTTGAACCATCAACTCTGGAATTGTGACGGTGCTCTGCACTGACTCACAAACGAATATCAATATGGTGCACTTATTCCTATCATTTCAAATAAATGTCTAAGAATAAATTATCTGTAATTAATATGCAATCTGATGGGGGTGGGTGGTATAGAAATGTGCGCATTTAACATTCCTTTATGTTCAGTGTCTAGATAATAGAACAGACACAACATTAGAAGATTGTAATGGAAACTAGAGGAGCTTGGGTTGTAATACCTGAGTGTTTCATCTCTGCAGGACATGCTTTGGTTTTGAAAGTTGGATGATCTGTATGTTCTGCTCAGTCACCAGGGGCCTGTTTCACAAAGCAGGGTTACTTGCTTAGCCAGGTAACTTGCCAGATTTAAGGTAGTCTGGGAT
>JAODJU010000119.1:13629343-13641045 GCA_026776725.1 Gnathonemus echidnorhynchus
CCATTGTTTATTTTTATTATTACTCTGTATTCGTTAATTTGTTCGTGAATAGCAAACTTTTAGGTTGTAACATTTGTCCAACTATTACGTAACTTTTTGGTGAGCTAACAAAATGGTATAAAATACAGTGTATTACCTGATACTGTATTTTCAATAAAATAGCATTATCACCAACAAGTGCTGCTACAGCAAATGCGAGGCTGACACTGAAACGTTACCTTTTGTTTCAGCTCAGAGACGTGCTGTGTGACTCATACAATTTATATTAGGTCAGCGTTCACGGTTCGACTTCTGATATTCAGATTAAGTTCTAGGTGAAACTGGTTTGTTCGACTTTCAAGAAATTCGAGTTCTAGTGAGTTCGAGAACCGAGGTACCACTGTAGCTTTAAACATTTTCTTTGTCTGTCATATAGGTTGTACTAGGCTCATGGACATGTATCTACTTAGAGGTGAAGAATTCCCTGTGTCAAAGACGTTTGTCACTTATGCACATTTTTATGTGTTGTTGCTCTTTCAATTCTGTTAGGCTAATGTTCCTTCCAGTCAGTACTTTGCAAGATGTTTTACTAGTCATTTCAAGATTTTTTTTTTTAATCAAATGCCAGTTTAAAGCTCCATATTTAGAATTTTGTAGTTTATAGATAACGCTGGTATACAGTGATTTTGAACGGTTTTATATTAAGTTTAGGGTGCTGATTAAGAATATGACTTCGGTTTTGGCTCTAGTTTCTGAGATATTTAATACTTAATTAATTAATGCGATATGTTTGAAAAGCATTGAGAATTGCAAGAATATTTTTATTTTAGTTACAACAAGTAAACAGTCTAACATACAAAAAATAAATTCAAAATATCTGACAGTGACAGAAAAAAGTTATGTATGATTTGATTAAATAATACAATATCGTTTAGTTAATTGTTATTAATGTCAATGCTTCAAAAAAAAAAAAGCACTGTGGCTGGTTGAAAAAGATGACTATGAAGTGCGATGCAACCTTTGTAAAAAAGTCATCAAACTGGCAACAATGGGCTCTAAAGCCATCGACTCGCATATCGGGAGAGAAGCACAAGCGTTTTGTCGAAAGTCGGACAACAACTGTCCCCATTCAGTTGTTTACCAGTCCTGCAAGTACAACCTCTACAGACAGGCCTACACCCGCTTTGGCAGTGTCTCCGGATCCCATGACAAGCAATGCCTTCAGTACATTCTCCTCAACCGACACACTGAAAGCAGAAGTGCTATGGGCTTTGCAAACAGTTAGCTGACATCACTCCTATACGTCCAATGATGACATTCACACTGTGGTGAGCAATTTGCTGGGACACAGTTAGTAATTGTAGGAAGTTGTGGCCTACATACCCTTCACAATTCATTCAAGACTGGTTTTGAAGTGTGGATGGTGGAGAAAGTGCTCAAAGCACTACATTTTCTTTTCCACTCTGCACCAGTCAGAAGAGAGGACTTCACAGCTGCAACATCTTCTTCAAGATTCCCTCTACCTCTCTGTGGCCATCGGTGGCTCGAAAATTTGCCAGCTTTTGAACGAGCATTGGAAGTCTGGCCCTCTATTGTGAAATATGTGGACCTGGTGAAGTCAAAATAGGTGAAAAACCCAGGGACATTTTCTTGACTGCATTTGTGAAGCCCAAAAGGATCCCCTTCTTCTGGCCAAACTACATTTTTTCATGGCCCTACCACAAGCATTTCAACCATTTCTGGCTAAATACCAGACAGGTGTTCCCATGATGCCCTTCCTTTGGAAGGACTTGGCAGATTTGATCTGGGTAAATATTCACCGCCACAGTAACAACAGCAACAAATGAACATGCAAACATGCACATGTGAACTTTACTCTAATTTTATTTTCAGACTCTCCTTCAATGCTTCATTATTCATTTCATTACCTAAGACACTGTTAAAGAGACAGACCAAAAGCTATTGCATTTATCACACACAAGCCGCATTAGGGGAATGCATTATTTTCATGGATGTCCATTATCTCAAAAACTAGAACCAATTCAGCAAAAGTAGTGTGATTTTTGAATTCAGCACCCTCAAAATACC
Source organism: Gnathonemus echidnorhynchus (assembly GCA_026776725.1). NCBI lineage: Eukaryota > Metazoa > Chordata > Actinopteri > Osteoglossiformes > Mormyridae > Gnathonemus > Gnathonemus echidnorhynchus. The sequence goes on from JAODJU010000119.1 coordinate 13,631,411, forward strand.
CTAAATCTATTCAATATATATATATATTCTTTTTGTAGACCTGCGTAATCTTGTTATTGTTGACTGTGTTTTTTTTTTTAAATATTTACCTTTTCTGGTTTATTTCTTTTGTTTTTAGAGCATCATCCAGATTTTTGGATAGGCAATGGCGCCAATCCAGACATATTTGATGGATAGGGTATCGGCCATACATGCCCGACACAAGTCCGATACTTATTCAGTTTTTGGCAGTCTCTAAAAAGCTACCTCCTATTTTGTGTTAAATCTATTTGTACAATAAATCGCACGACAGCTCTTTCCCATTTTAGATGTGTATTTTGCAGCATTGAAGCTGAAGGGTTTCTTGCTACTCAGTGGGTGTGAGCAAAGTGACTTTCGTCTACTGTGACGTCATGCGCATACCCTTTGTAGTACAAGGAGCGTGAGAACGTCAGATAAGACGGTGAAGATCTGGTATTTTATGCTTTTGACAGCAGCTAGTAGCGCAGCAATTTGTAAAATGTAAAAACAAAGTTTTGAGAGGTGGAAATATCTTTTAGTGAATAATCCCACTAAAAAACGTGCGCAAAATTGTGTGAGAATGCGATTTAATATGAAAAAAATAAATGGATAATTTGGGAGTCAGTGTTTGGGCACTTGCTACAGCTTGTGATACACGAGGGACTGCGATCGCAGCGAAGTGCAAGTGAATCTGTTGACAAAAGGAGCATTTTAAGCATTAACCACTTTCATATCCTTGCTTGGAAGACTTAAGATTGAACTGCAAAATGCCTCAAAAACGCTTAAAACAAACGAGGTGGAACAGTACGTTATGTATGTTTCTAGTAGCCGAATTAGATTTTTGGCATACATTTATTCAGCTATATTTACTAGTTTAAAAATATTAATAATATATCAGAATGGATTGGAACTGGAAAAATGTGGATCGGAACTGGAAAAATGTGGATCGACCCATCCCTAATTTTTAAAATAATATGTTTGTAAATATTTTTAAAATATGTTTGTATTATATGTATCTTTCACCATAAATATAGCCATAACTGCTAACTAACACTGTCTTGGACAACCTATGACTTTTGCATAGTATTATAATGCAGAATATTATAGTGCTCTGTAAGGATGCAATTACTGTCATATGTAACAAGATGTCTTAACCCCCAAGGTGACAGACGATGAACCAAATCAGAAGGATGCTCTGCAGCCTGGCAGGAACATTGTGGCTGCAGGCTACGCCCTTTATGGCAGTGCAACCATGATGGTGCTATCAGCTGGGCAGGGGGTTAACTGCTTCATGCTGGACCCAGTGAGTCATGCTGGATTGATGTCTTTATTATATGGATCAAATCATTATATGTTGAATGATGGTGTTCTGTCTTTGAACATTGTATTTTAAGTAGAAGCAATTTGGTGTATTAAACATCATTGTATTAACACCATGTATTCCTATATGAGACATCTATTGTTTTAAACAGCTGGATTTTTTTTATTTAATGTGCATGTCTGATTATGAGGTAGGAACTAATTTATTGTGTTTTCCAGTCAATAGGGGAGTTTATTCTGGTGGACAGAAATGTTAGGATAAAGAAGAAGGGCAAGATCTACAGTCTTAATGAGGGATATGCCAAGTTTTTTGACCCTGCAGTCACAGAATACTTGAAAAGGAAGAAATTTCCAGAGGTACAGTTGAAAAACTATATCTATTGATTTTGCTTAAGATTACATCTGGTCACAACTGTAATATTTCTGGTGTTTCATGCTAGCATAAAACATGGTTGCTCAGTATTTCTGGCAAGATCAAAAATGTATTTATAAGCTGTCCCACTAAAACTGTGGGTAGCACTTTGTGAGGGAGTGCAAGTGACTTAGTAACTCAGTTACTACTAATGTACAAATCATGAACAAATATAGTTACTGCATGAAATACATGAACTGTTAATGTTAATGAATGAACATGGGATCATTAACTAACACTTAGTTTGTGGTTAATTATTGCATTAAGTAATAGTGTACTACTACATTATTTGTGCCCTCAAAGTGTTACCAAACTAAATGAAAAGATTAAAGCAGCATTGAAGTTATAATCAACCTTGAGTTCAGACAAATAAAACAAACATCAAACTTCTGTCAGGATGGAAGCGAGCCCTATGGGGGGAGGTATGTGGGCTCCATGGTAGCAGATGTACATCGAACTCTTGTGTATGGAGGCATCTTCCTGTATCCTGCTAATGTCAAGAGCCCTAAGGGAAAGGTAAGACATGCTTGATAAAGAACAAATAATCATATACATACTGTGTATTATATACCTGTTACATAATATATACACAATTTTAAACCCTATTTACTCTAGTCTGATGATATGAGAATGTATGAATTAAAACAATGAGTCTTAGTGCCCTCTAGAGGTGTGTATAGGTGCCTGCATATAGGGGAATTTCAGCTGTAATGGGTCTGCCTTATATAGAATATATATGGCCACTAGTAGAAAGCATTACACAGCCTGCAGTGTGTAAAGAAAGCAATGCATTTCTGGGAGGACATCAAAGTAGTGTTACCCTGCCTTAGAGAAACTGTGGCAGGCTTGAAAAAAAAACGTGACATCTGACATTAGGATGGAAAATGCTATCCTTAATGTGAACTGATAAAATAAAGCCCTATATTTTTATTTCTCAGCTGAGGTTGCTTTATGAGTGCAACCCCATGGCGTACATCATGGAGCAAGCTGGAGGAATGGCCTCAACAGGGGCCTGTAATGTGCTGGACATCCAGCCGGAGTCCATCCATCAGAGGGTTCCTGTGGTGCTGGGCTCCCCCGATGATGTACAGGAGTACATATCCATCTTCAAGAAGCATGCCAAGTGAATGCTGCTTAGCCAGATCAAAGACCCAAGCGTAGTTCTTCAAAGATGTGCAAAAGCGGACGCTTTGAAAAAATAGCGCACATGGACTTTCACATCATTTCCATTTTTATCTGGGAAATAGTTTTATTTCATGTAATATGTGGACCAAAGAATATGGTGAATAAAATGTCTTTCAAGCTCCTGTTCCATTCATGTTCTTATCTTATTCAGGGTTGCAGGGAGGTCTGGAGCCTATCATGGAGGCTACAGGCACAAGGCTGGGAACAACCCAGGATGGGGTGCCAACCCATCATAGTGCACACTCGCACACCATTCACTCACACACATGCACACTTTGGTGACACCAGTTCACCCTAGCACATTATTGGCCTTCATGAAATAAAAAATTATTGCATAAAATACACATGATTCAAATGTTATACTCAAGCATTAGGGGAAGAACAATTTTTCAAATATAAAAAAATGCATTGAGTAGTACAATTATTTTATGCAAAACATAGGCTTCAGGGTTACTGGTACCCTGATGTCTGAAGAAACATTCACTAGAGAGGATTACAACATGGGACCTCCTCCTTTAAAACATGACACGGTTAGAACACACTTTTGGAGGGATCTTGTACTCCTCCATGCAGAATGTTTCCGGATCCATGATCCCCAAAACTTTCTCTGCTTTGATTTTGATATATGTTTGGAGTTTTTGTGTTTTTGAAAGGCCAACCTACAGTACAACGAAGTCCCAACCTCTGGGCAGAAGCAGTTGGGTTTTGGGCTAAAGAAAAACTGAGATTGATCTTATCAAGAACCCCTGAACCACCAGCCACTAAACAGCAACAATGATCCACCACCACGTTTTACTGTTGGTATCAGGTGCTTTCCATTGTATGCAGTCTTCTTTTGATACCACGCATGCTTATGGTGTTCAAGGCCAAAGAGCTCAATTTTGGCCTCATCTGACTGCAATACACAATTCCAAACATTGTTCCAATGATGCCTGGCAAGTTCAAGCACTGACATGGGAGTGGTGTGTGACTCACTGGGTTAGGACACTGTGCCTGTCACCAGATGGCCACCGGTTCACAATCTTTGGCTGGCAGAGTGATGTCACCATTAGGCCCTTGACCAAGGCACTTAACCCCAGTTGCTCCAGAGACTAGCTGACTGTGCTTCCTCAGATTCATGTCTGTTAAATAAATACATGTAAAATGGAATGCGTGGGTTGAGGTCAGGAAGGACTTCCCTTCTGCCTGTCCAAAGAGTATGTTGACAGCTACCCCCAGAATTAGTGACCGCAGCCCCTTTACTGCCACAACACAAATTTACATGTATATTTACATGTATACCCTGAATAAATCTCCCCCTTCCAGGGGCTTGTGTCTGCTCCATTGTCTCCAGTTCCTCCTTACCCTTCTACTAAGGTTCCTGGAGACAGAGACCAAAAAATACTGCTTCTGTTTTAGGGTAGTGTGTGACTCAGTGGGTTGAGACATTGGACCAGCGTTCCCAAGGTAGCTGGCTCAGATCCCAGGGCTGGGCCCTTGAGTATGACCTTTGACCCCCAATCACATAACGGGCAGTCAAATCTGGTTTTCTCAAAAGTCTATCTCGATTAAATAAATAATTGATATTTGTTACTTGTCATTGTGGGGAAACTCTTTTCATGCATCTCCCTCAATGTGCTCTCTATAGACAAGAGCAAGCTGGCCACAAAGGGCAGCCATCCATAGCAGCATCCAGCAGGGAGCAAGGGTCTTGCTTAAGGAGTCACAGATATACTGAGACTGGATGCAAACCAGCAACCTTCCACTTAAAGGCACAGAGGCTTAGCCCACTGAGCCACACAGTGTCCCCCTGTTATTGGCTCTAAGTGATTTGGATAATATCATCTGCTAAGAAAGTTAAATGTACATTCTGGATATTATTTAAACTCTATTTTTTGTACTGTTTAACCCACTTCATGTTTGAAAAATTGTGTTAAAAGCATGTATTTTCCAAAAAGCTTGAACATTTTATTGTAGTTTTTAAATCAAATTTTTGCTTGTTTTGCTTGAGATGACTGTAAATATGGTGCAATAGATGAACTGGGGTACCACATTATGATTCAGTTACTTATTCTGGCTATTTAAGTCACTGACTGCTAAGGGTACCTGGAATGCTTTAATTAAAAATCTCCAAGTCCTATCAAAGGTACATCCCTCCTTCTTATACTACATTTACCCTTTTTGAGGTGTTGTCAAATGTGGAAAAGAAAAAATTCAGAAAAGCAAGGTTGACTCGTAAGTCTTCTGGAAAGGGAGTCCACTTGTTAAAAACCATAATGCTATTCACAAACTGTACAGGCAATATATTGGCACATGACTAAAACAGCACTGCTCAGCAGGTATTAATTTTATGACGAAGGCTGTTAATGTCTTTGTTATTTTTGCACTGTCACTTTACTGTTCAGAATCTCAACCACTACAGTCACCTTTTAATTACACTATGACGCTTGATATTGTGCTTCATTTTCAACATACACCCTTCATTATCTTTTATTTATTGTATTTATTTATTGTAATTTTAAATATATATTAACTTTCCTTATTTTACTGTACTTTTGTCAACTTGTCATTTTGTGGTCTACAAGGAGGGTATGCAAGGAAGGATTTTATTGTACTTAGTACATTGTTCATGACAATAAAGCTTCGAATCTTGAATCTTCTAGCACTCCACTACCCAGAATGACCCAATATTGCCTGAAATCCATAACAAATGGTACAGATTATTTTGTTGTTTATGTTCTTTGTGACAGGGAGGTATGGTGGTGCAATGGTTAGTACTGTTGCCTCACACTTCTTCAACCTGGGTTCAAGTCCCTGTCAGGGTTTCATGCATGTGGAGTTTGCATGTTTTCCCCATGTTGTCATCAAGTTTCTTTCAGGAACTCTGGTTTTCCCCCACAGTCCAAAAATATCCTGAGGCTAATTGGGGTTACCAAGTTGCCCATAGGTGTGCATGTGTGAGTGACTGGACTGTGCCCTGTGATGGGTTGTTCCCTGCCTTGCATCTATAGGCTCCAGACCCCCTATGACCCTGAAAAGGATAAGTGGTTGCACAATTGGATGGATGCTCTCTGTGACACTTTGGCATCTAACAGTCTATAATGAGTCATGATATTAACATTGTCAGTCATTCAGTTTTCTGCTTTTGTAAAATCAACGTAATTTTGTGTTCAGATAGACCTCTGTATCAGACTGAATATTATTTTTGGGAAGTGATATGGTACCTCTGTTATGGATTCAAAGTAATTTAAAAAGACCTTCAATTTGAAAATGTTTTCTGGCACAATAGGTGGAGTGTGTAACTAAGGTTAGAATGCTGTGCCAGAAGGTTGCCAGTTCTGATCCCATGGTTGGCAGAGTGACTGAGCCTTAACCCTCTGTTGTTCCAGGGATTGTCTAACCCTGCTTTCTGGAAAAAAATGTATGTTGCATTGGATTAAAATGTAAACTCCTTTGCCTGATATGCTAAACGCTGGAAAGTCAACACAATGCATTCCGGAGCATCTGGACACTTGTTTTAGAGGGAAACAGTGGCTAGGACATGTTAAAGAAAATACAGAAAACATCCATTTCCTGTTCAAAAATGACAAAATGCCTTTTATGCTCATGACCACCAGATGGCCTCCCTCACAAGCAAAAATCGATGGTATTTATTGAGACTTGCTATCAGAACCTGACAAAAGGAAATTGTTATATTTCCATACAAAAATAACTTGTTAAATGTAGTTTATATAATAAGCTTTGCTTTAAGAAGCTTCTTTGATTCCTTTTCATTGTTGTTTTTAACATTACTTTTATATTGTATTGTGTATCACATTACTGATGTTAATATCTCTCCATTCAATAGCTGCTGATCCAATAACAGGTGAGATGTAAATAACTTCAAAAAAGCAGTGAATGATAGACTGGTGGTTGAGTAAATTATGCATAAAACTTGCTGACCAGCTGAGCTAGAAGCTGTTTGCTGAGTTGCAGAACAACAAAGCCAAACACACGCAATCTGATGCTTAGAAATGTATTGCTTCAGTTCAAACAGATGAAGCGATGTCATCCATGAAGTCACACTGTTGTTGATGCTGTGTTGGCACTTTCCTTTTGCAAATCCCTAAACTTGAGACATTGAGCTGCAGTTTTAAGGAATGCATGATGTATAATCAGTTACTGATTTTGTTGAGTCAACAGCAAAAACAGCAATAATGGTATCTTTTGATGATGAGCAACAAAGAAATACAGTTGTGACCCCTTAAATGAAGCAGGACATGTAACAAACAATACCAGTTTCACAAAGGAAATGATTCAATTAAATACAGATTAAATACTCAAAATTCTTCTGCACATTTTCATGTCATTATGGATTATTCATTGTTTCAGAACAGCACAGAATAGGGTAAAAATCAGGACCTGGTTACTCCTTAAATCAGCAAGCTCACCATAAACTATATATTCAATATCTATCATTGTGATGCCTTATTGAATCTTGTGACTCAGTGATGAATTTAAAACAACATAAACTATGCTCTCTTCTTTAATACTACATTTTGTCCCTAGACAACCAGGTATGATGGCTTAAATCAAATTAACTTTCTGAATATTTCATGATGTGCCATTAATTTTTAAGAAAGCTATGCAATTGCAATGGAACAGTCCACTCTCAGAGTGCCCCTTGTTGGTGTTTTCTTGTCAGCAGTCATACCACCTGAAGTCCAGACTAGTAATCAACCTGAAACTAAGCAGGTTTGGGCCTGGCCAGTACATGTAAGGGAGATCAACTAGGAAAGCTGTTGGAAGAGGTGCTGGTGTGGCCAACAGGTCAGCCCATCCTGTGGTCTGTGTGGATCCCAGTGTCCCAGTGCAGTGATGGGGACACTGCTGTAAAAATCAATGGGATGCAAAATCAAGGTCCTGTCTCTCTGAGGTCATTAAAGTTCCCTGGGCATCCTTTGAAAGAGTAGGGGTGGTTCCCTGATGCACTGGCTAAATTGCCCACTGTTGCCCTTTCAAATCTGTTAAGTGTTGGTAACAATTTGCTTGATGGGGCACAAATAATACAGTATTATGCTATTACTTAAGTATTAATTAACCACAAACTAAGTCATAGTTGATACATTGTTAATGAATCATAATGCATGTTCTATCTCAAGCAGTTACTATATTTGTTAATTCTGTATATCTTTGTGAACTGGGAGGAACTAAAGGAACAAGTAATAAGTGAAATACTGACCATGTTAGTTCATAATTAATGAATTGCTATCTCAAGTAGCAACTATAATTGCTCATGATTTATTTGTACTTCAGCAGCAACTGAGTTTTTACTAAGTACATGTACCAAAGTCCATGTACTTAAGTGTTACCAAAGCGCTCTGAGTGTCTTGAAAAGCACTATATAAATCCAACATTCATTCATACCGAGTACAATTATTTGACATGGCCCATAAGCTCTGTTTATGCTTTACGTTTATGGGTACATATTGTCAGTACCTTTATATTACAGCTTATTGCATACACACAACTGTCAGATGCTGAGACTGTGACTTGATCCAGGCCAATGTTATGCAAACTCACAAAATGATAGCTTGTTACATTATCACTTAGTGTTCATGTCAAACCATTTGTATAAGCTTGTGTTTCTTCAGTGACTCGAGTCATACAGGCTTTTTTCTTTCAAAGGAAAACCTTAGTGCACAAACCCCAGAGGAGCCATGTTCCATGACAATGATACTAGAATGTATACCAACCATTAGTACTTACTAAATATGCTCTAAATTTATGGGTATTTCATTCAGAAATGCCTCACTAATGAAAATGGAAATCATTAATGCAGTCAACTATTAGCCTGTATTAGTGTGCTTAACTGTTTCATGCTAATTTTCCACACTCCCTTGTCTTCACCTGTCTGGGGCTCAGACCACACAAAAGATGGGGGGGGGGGAACCCTAACAATCAAAACTTGTAGTTATTCAGACTAGCACAGGAAATACTTAAATTTGCCTTTTCACACAAGAGTAATTTTACCCCAAGCATATCATACTATAGATAATACATTGAAATTAGACCATCACTGCCAAATCAGTGATATTTACAAACCCATGGGGAGAGAAGCTCCAACTGAAAGGCCACAATTGCCCTTGTAGACACCAAGTTCAGCTTGCTTACCTTCCTCCTAGTTTACACACAGATGCTCATTTTACTCAAGTTCATTCTGTAGTGTCCCATTTAAAAAAATGGGAAATTCCATAGTGTATGCTTGAGTTGACTCCAGCTTAACCCATTTGATGCATTGATCACTATTAGAAGGAAACTACAGCACAAAGCTGCTAGGCTTTTACAATATGCTGGAGTGTCAGTGTAAATTGAAGAGCCAGCTTTACCCCAGTACTAATAGGGAGGGACATTAAGGAAACCAGACACCACAGAACTCAATTTAAAAATCTTTAATTATAGGTATAAAATGCCACTTTGTACATTAACAGAATCCATGACTGCATTCATTCAGGAGTAAATATTTACAAGCCAATTTCTAATAAAAACCAGAGTATGGACTCCCATTAAACTGCCTACATTCAGGCATGGCCCTTTAAAACCCAATGCACTACAAGGTCATATGTCCATGCAGGCTACACCAAAGGGTAGCTTGCTGCAGTTGCAATCCCACAGTGGTTCTTCCTATCTTTGGCCATGTAGATATATCCATTATTACCCCATTTTTCACTCCAGCTGAGGAAGGGGGGGGGGGGGGGGG
>JAODJU010000119.1:13648187-13668239 GCA_026776725.1 Gnathonemus echidnorhynchus
TGGGTCATGCAGCCTACATTGTGTTCCACACTTCAATTACTAATTACATTTATATGGATAATAAGATTGTGGGGTATAACTCAACCATTGAAAAGCTGACTGACTCTAGGAAAAGCCCATTTACTTTATATCCAGTTGGGAATTTTAATTAATCAGTTAAGCTCTGCGACACGGTGCAAATGTGAAGACCCTGTGACCACTGTAGAACATAATTGGAAACCTTTGATTTTTATGGCAAGACACTTAAGCAAAGTTTATACAAGTATTTTCTCTGCAAATAATTCTGAAACCTTTCCACCAACCCAAAATGAAAAGTATCAAAACTCTAACAATATTTTAAACTTTAAATATTTGATCTTAATATTTAAATTTTTCACATACACTAGCTTTGCCAGATTAATACTTTATGCAAACAGAGCAGACAGCTTGCACATGGGGTTAGAATAGATACAAATTAAAAGTGCTACTTTGTATTTTACGAACCATTATATGACAGTTTTTGTTGAGGGCACTAAAATGGAAACTTGCAGAAATGGAAATTTAAAAAAAAAAAAAAAAAAAAAAGGATTTGACACACAGGATTTGAGTGAGGATCTTCTAGGAAAACAAGATAAGTAAAAAGACTCAAGAATCAAAATGTCAAGAAATCCATTTCGAGTCATCTGACTGTCTCCCTGATTGCAATGGGACATTGACCTTTCAGATAGTCCCAACTACAGAGAAAAGAGCTCCCCCTGCTGGTACACCAAAACCATTTCTAGCAGTAACTTGATTCACCCTGCAAGTCTCCCTCATGTATGACAGTCATGACGAACCTAGCATGCTTCAGGTTGGAGTGCACATGTATGACAACACTGAAAGGCTGCTAGCTAACATTCCCTCTGTCAGACTAACAAAAACACCTCCCCCTTGCTTTGCTAGTGTCTCAAGTGCGAATAACCCTTTAAAGATTTACTTTGTTGTTTTATTTTTATTTTATATTAATACAATCATTCTTTCTATGCTAAGTAACAAATGTCACTTTCTAAGTTATCCATTACATTTAATCAAATCAGTGTTACCTTTCTTGGTGATTATTTCAATGGATTAGAAAATAAATATAATTACAATTGCATGGAGAGAAAAACAAGTATTGTTTATGTTTTTCTAATACAGGAGGGGTATGTCTGCTATTTTAATGTGTGGGTGTGAAACTTTAGACAGCTTCAGAAAGGTAGCTTGAAGTGGGTCAAGAAAATGTGATCATATTATTAATTTGAGTTTATGTATTGATTAATTAATCAACCACTTTTCAGTAGCCACTCATCCGGTTATGGTTGCAGTGAACTATAGTGTATCCTGTAAGATACTGTTGTGAATGGTATGTCTGCATTGTATCATATCTGCATTGTGCAATGACCAAAGAACAACACAAGAAACATTCAATCTGGCAGAGAGGGATTTAGACCTGTAGCCCAGGTGCAGTGGGGTACTGAGCCATCTGCTGATCTGTTTCTCAGTAACATTACATTAACATATTTAGCAGATGCTTTTGTCCAAAGCAATATACATTTCAGATGGTAGGGTCAGCCAGTTCCTGGATAAATTGAGAGTCAAGGCCTTGTTCAGTGGTATTTGAACCAGTTACCACCCAATAACAGGCAAAGACCATTAATCCACACATCACCCCACAACTTTTCTGGGCCTTGATCCTATATCATTCGGATTTTCATTTTATGCCATTGACCACTATTCTGTTTGCTGATTGATTCAGCAAGGAGTTCTGCTGTACTAAGGAACTTCACTTACTGAATTGCTTCAGTAAGAACTCTAGTATTATAACAGGGTAAAATATTAATAAATAGTGTCATATAGACAACTAAATGGTAATTATTGTTGGAAGGAGTTAGTTGGGGTCATGTGTCTGGTATCATTGCTTTACTGTCATAAGGATCACCTTCTAGATCTGGTAACTCATATCATTAAGTTGTTCTACATGTTAGGTTACCTACTCATTTGGCAGTTCTGGTTGAAAAGACCATGCTGTAACATAGCAGATCCTAAACTGAAATATCAACAATCAAATAAATTAAATATCAGCAATCTACTGTCTGCTGAAAATGAACAATGGTGTAGCAAACCTTGACATCTCAGCACCTGTGCTGTCTTGCCACAGCACAGGATAGGTGAAAATCTTTATGTTGAAGTGTCTACACTGATGTGGAAGCTATGATATCAGCGTAGGTCACCATATACAGCGGCAGAATGATTTCCATTTATATAAACAATAAATGTTCGTCTACTATGTAAGAATCATAAAAAGGTAGAAAAAGTAATAGATTTATCTTTATTTGTAAACGCTCACTGTTTTGATCTCCATCGTATATTACATATGACAATAATATGCTTTCAAAGTGAAACTAGTTGACTGAGGAGAAACCCCTTTACTTTTCTAACCACGTAGATATTAGACTATTCCACTACAATAAATTAGGTAAAAAAAAAATCTTACTTGAAGAGGGTAGTAGGTGGCCCTGCAATGGGGCACATCCCAAGTCAATTACTTTCTTCTGGTTATTAAGTTACCCTTCTTTTTAGCTGCAGTTTTCCCATCTTCTTTATGCTTTATAACTCCCACAAAAGTAGGGTCAACAGGGTAGAGGAATGATTGTACTCAGCTTCTGTTGGGAGGTTTTTTCCAAACTGGCTAAGCATTAAAAATGTCAGCCAAAATAATGCCCAATGGACCTTTATTAAACAATATATCCAGAGAGTTTAACTTCTAGAATACTGCCTTACTTATAACAGCAGGTAATGCAGAGTTCATTATTAAGAATAAATTGCTGCAAATGTATATTTAGTCAAACAGTATAAATAAGTAATGCTAATGCTGGATTATCAACATACTTTCTCTGATAGACTCTGGTGTATTTAGAGACAAGAGACTATGCTTCTATGGTAAATGGCCATTCATAATGCATCTAAGTGCATTTAACCTGGATATGACACATACCAGAAGTTCCTTTTCGCACAAGTCAATACAGTAAATGGCTGGATCCCACTTTGATTGAAATTCCACCTGCTTGGCTGATTGTTTCATCGGGATATTACAGAGCTGATGGAGTTGTGGGAGGTCCCCCCATTGCAAGTAGGCCCAAAGTTGTCCAGGGTGGTCACCTCCAGGTTGACCTTGAACACTGGGGATGACCTCAGCAGAAAATCGGCTGCATCCCTGCGCCCAAGTGCCCTCAGCTTGGCAGTGAGGACGCCAATCGTGCTGCCAGGATGCCTACTCCACTCCTGCAGGAGCAGGGCAGTGGGGCTGGGGTAAGTCACATCCGCTCCAGGGGTATCATTGGCACGGTTGTATTTAGCCACAAGATCTGAGAGGCCCAGGTTCATGGCGAGAAGGCACCAGTCCTTACCCATGGCATCCGGTGGGTCCAAAAGTCGACAGAGCTTCCTCCTTGCCAGGAGGCCAATGTCTGATATGTGAACATCCACACCAAGGTTGGCCTGGTGATAGACCTCTGTGCAGCTGAGGCTGAGGATGCTGCTGAAGCTTTCCTTGTACCCTCCCATGGTGTTGGTGAGGGTGGTCTCCCTCTGTGCCTGGGCCCTGAAGAAGTCCCTTGGCTGGTAGACCATGATGGGCTCATGGTGCTCTCTCAGCTGCTGGGGACTCAAGTAGTGCTTCACTGTCATGAGCCCAGGTAGAGTGGTAGCTAGAAGGTTGTCAGTGAGGTTGCACATCACATCCAGCAGGACGTAACATTTTAGCGAGTCCAGTCCACGCACTTGGACCTCGATTCCCTGGCCGTGGTTAACCAGCCGCAGTATGACCTCCACACCCATGTGTGAGATTTTGGCCCCATTGGTCCACAGACGGATGGAACTTCCTTCTGGTTGCTGCTGATGGATCCAGCGACAGAGGTTGACCTGCAGCTTGTGAAACAGACCACATGGGAAGGGAGTGAGATGCTCAGCGGGCACCACACGCACACCACCATACACAAAAGCTTCCTCATCTTCTTCCTCATCTGTCCAAGAGTGGTGCAGCCCATTGGCCCTGATGAGGGCTGGGATGTCCACCATGGTAGAATTGAGGGGGTCACGCACACACACATCCATGGCATCTAGGATTTGCAGCAACTCGTCCACGTCACGATCTGCCAGCAGGCTCTGAAGCTCCTCTAGGCTGAAGCGCCCCCTGTAGTGATGGATGGCTTTTGGAGTGTCACTGGACAGAATCTTGGTGAGTACGTTGCTGCAGAGCCACCGCGGGTCCAGCAGCACAATATTCTGGATCATCTCACTCTGCAGAAGGCTCATCTGTGTGGGACAGAGGCAGTATCACACCTGTTGCTGGGTCTGAGTAAAACCTGAGTAAGGACAGCTGCCAGAGAATTGTTTGCAATGAGCTCATAATATATACTGGGCTGTTACAAACTGTTCATCATTTCTAACTGCATGCTAAAACGTAATTGTTTTTATATATATTGCCTGTGTGGGCAGCTACTACTCAAGTACAAATCATGAACAAATATAATGACTGAAATACATGAACCATTATGATTTAATGATGATAACTAATGGTTAGTTTGTGGTTAATTATTACATCAAGTAAGAGTGCACTACTACATTATTTTTGCCCCCTCAAGTAAAGTGTTACGATTTTTATTTGATCCAATATATACAAGCCTACAATACTCAGTAATCTGTGATACTAGTTAGAGTTTTATGTTAAGACTTTTCTCTTGGGTAAAACTTAAAGAAAATTGGCACAAGAGAGTATATGTTTCAATTTTTTTTGTAAGTGATGTATTCTACACTCACTGGCTAGTTTATTACATGCATTTGCTTGTTAATGTAAACACCCTTCTTCTACAAATAAAGAATCACGTGGCTACAACTGAATATACACAAGAAGCAGACGGGGTCAGGAGGTTCAGATACTATGAGGATTATAATAGTTAAGATGCATGATCTAAATTATTTTGAATGTGGTATGCAGGTTCTCACATCTCAGCAACAGCCATCCCTCCTGGCATTTTCATACAATATAGTGTGTATAGTTTACAGAGAATATCGGTTTGGCAGTTCTGCTGCCAAAAGTGTCTTGTTAACGAGAGAGGTCAGAGGGGAATGGGCAGGCTCTTAACAGCTGACAGGAAGGCCACAAGTGCAACAATAAAAACTTGGTACAACAGCAGTGTGCAGAATGGCTTCTCTGAGCACATAACTTGTCAGCTCGTTAAGTGTTTCTGGACACTTGAAACTATGTAGGAGTGCTATATAAAGTGGCCACTGAGTGTGTATTATGTATGATTTTCAAAGATTGCATATGAACTGTGCTGATTTTATAAGCACCCTGGATTATACAGAAATACATTATTCAATACTGAGGCACAAATAGCTGGAAACTGAAGTGTTTATATTTAAGAGTATTGTTCTGTAATGTGCTAAACATGTTTTACCTGGACTCATGTTAATGTCCAGTATTTTTAAAGCTTCAGATAATACTACAAACCTATGAACATAAGTACAGTAGAACCTTGGAACTCGAACGCCTCTTAACTTGACCAACTCAGACATCGAACGGGTCTGTTGAATTTTTTTCCAAAATCTAGGAACTCGACTGCTTATGCTAAAACTTATACAGGTCTAGACGCATTCAACTCTACCAATTGGAACCTCGTACAGGTCAGTTGAGAAAAATTTAACCGCAACTCAGCCAAAAACTTGGAACACGACAAAACAAAACAGACCTGCTAAAACTTTTACGGATCGTGATGCATCTCTGATGGGATGACACAGAAGCAAACGGACCCATTGCATGGGATGCTGAATGCCTATGAATCGCTTTCAGTGTTGCAGGACCTCTCCACTGAGTCTGACATGTGAAAGCTGTGTTCCTGTGTTTAATATAAATTTTTTGTGCTTTATCTACAGTACATTTACTGATCATGGCCCCTAAGAAGGTGAGCAGTGTGTGTCTGTTCTAACTAAAGAGTAAAAGTGAGAGTAACTATAGAACTTAAAAAGGAAATGATATTGAGACTTGAAGGTGCTGCATGTGTGTCTGTTCTCTCTTCGGAGTATGGGATTGGCATTTATTTAATTTTTATTGGTTTTGTAATGTGTGTTTTTTCATGTGTGTATTAGTTTTATATTGATTGTTAATACGTTTCGTCATTAGTTAGATAGGCAGATATGTTTAAATAGGCAATCATTTGGAGGTCTGGAACAGATTAAATTCATTTACATTATTTCTTATGGGGAAATTTCACTTGGACCTCGACGAAATCGCAACTTGACTGGTCTTCTGGAGGGAATTAAGTTTGTGCTCCAAGGTACCACTGTAGATGATTTTGCTGGCAACAAAATAAGGCTTGAACCATGAGCAAATCTGGGCTGCTTAACAGCAACGGTGTATACATTTGCATTCACACACCTCCCCCATGCTGTGCAGCTGCGAGACCACCTCCCTCAGGGTCTTCTCGCTGGCCAGGGGGTTCATGTGCTCCTGAACATCCGCCACAAACTTGTGCCAGGGCATGAGCTGATTGGGCCGGTGATGCTTCCTCCAGGAGGGCAGGGTCGAAAGAATTTTCTCACACAGTTGTGTCATAGGTGGGCAGGACTGTGGATAGAGACCAAAAGCTGGACTAAAGCATGTGAGACAGTGCATTATCCAGTGTGACTCCTCAGTTCTCAGCTCACAGTCATTTAGCACTCTGTCACTGTCAAATTTATAACATATTGATTATATAAGGAGCAAAAATAATCTTAGCAAAATTAACATTTCAGCCAATTTCAAGAATATAGAAAAGACACCACAGTTCTGTTGGAGCGTAATCTAAGCCTTTGTTATAATGGACTTATTGTACTTTAGCAGTTGGATTTAATATACTTGCTTGGTGTTAAATCTCCCATATTTTATTTTACTTAAAGTATAATCAACAACAGTACTTCGTACATTCAGTGTTACCATACTTTACATTAACACTGATCATGTCTATGTGTGTGCTTTGCCCTAAGGTTGCCTGCTTGCATTTATCTATGTGTTTGCTTTGGCTACAAACACACGTTTTTGTAATATTGGACAGTCCTGCTTGCAGTTATTTTTTAGTTTGAGGAACAATTTGATAGCTTCCATTCCTCTGTTGTCATTTATGCCCTTCCCCTCCAGCCCACGGTGCTTGAATATATAATAGTGTTTCCCTGGGCTGCGTCAGACGGATCCTGATTGGCTGCTGCCGGCCCTTTCTGTCATTACCACTCTCAGCCTGATTAGCGGTAATCACTTCTTGGCCCCTATTGGTCGTGTCCTTATGGCACAGGAATGCCACCTGGATGCTTGGCACACTTAACACTCACAGAGATAATGGAGCTTCTCAGGTCCTGAAGGTGGTTTCTCAGCAGCTTCATCACTTTGGAGCTTGATGCCCCAGCATCCATGACAAAGAGCTTCTCTGAGATTCGTAGATCATTTGCAAATCTTAAAATAAATTAAAAATGTAAATTTAATTAAATTTAAAAAGTCCTCAATGACAACATGTGAATTGTTGGTATGTTGTCCCCCCCTCACTGTTATATATGTATTTTTGTTTGATATTGTCATAAGGCAGTCAGGCTGCCATACATTACCTGTTCCTGACTTCTTTGAGCAGTGATTTCTCCTTGTCGTAGGCAAATTCCCCTCCGCAGTGATGAGGGAGGTTCACAGTGTCTGCGTGGGTCGCCACCAGCACAACACACAGTGGGTGCTTCACCTTTCCACCAAAAGCTGAAAACAAAAAACAGCGAAATGCTTTTATTATACTCACGTTTAATAAAAATGTAAAATGGTCACGAGGGACCCAGAACACAGGCAACGTAAGACACAGAAAAGACAAAAGAAAAATACCCTGAAAAGGATCACAGTTGTGGGTAAACTGAAGAAGAAGCACTATATCTGAGCAAATGAAACCTAACCACAGTATGATTTTTAGGTGTAGTAGTATCATATATTCATCAGATGCTTTTGTTCAATGTTATATACGGTTTAGGCCCAGCCAGCTCCCCTACAGCAACTGGGGTCAATGATCTTGCTCAAGAACCCAGCAGCGATATGATTACCCTGGTGGCCATGATACCTGAACCCACGATATTCTGAAAAAAGGGACAGATCCGTAATCCAATTAGCTACATGGCATCCCCATATCATCACATCATCCCAAGCATTTTGCAGGCAATAATTTTCATCAAAACACCCCAGAGAAGAGAGCTGTGTTGTCTCTAATGAAATGATAGAAGGTATTGATGCAAATATACATCTGGATAAAGATCACTTCAACAATATTTAAGCCTCCAAAAATAACATATTGCAGAGTTCCCTCTGCTGGTCAACATTGGCATTTCACATACGGCAATTTAAAAACAACCCATAAGCTTAGATCAAGGGTGGGCAATCTTATCCAGAAAGGGCTGTTGTGTATGCGGGTTTTTGCTGCAACTCCCTAATTAGATTACTATTAGAGGACTGATTGTCTGAAGAGTCCTCACATCTGGGTTTGAACAGCTGACCTAAAGGTTATCCCAAACACATGCATACACACCGGCCCTTTGTGGATAAGATAGCCCAACCCAGGCTTAGATCAATCATTCTCCACCGTCAATCGTCCTATACAAGGGTCCAGAGCCTATCCCATAAACAACAGGCTCAAACTTATAGACAATTTGGCAACTCCAAGCCAATTCAGCATATTTTTGGACTATGGGGGCAAATGAAAGAACCTCACACAACATGGAGAGAACATGCAAACTCTGCACTCGGAGCCATAGCAGAGACTTGATCACAGGCCTCCAGAGATGTGGGGCAACCATGCTAACCACAACACCAACATGTCACGCTTCAAGGGCGCCCCTTTTGATTAAATGTTTCATTTAATTTAATGGAATTCTGAAACACACACACACACACACACACACACACACACAAAAACACACACAAACACAAGATGGACCTTTATAAAGTACATTGACTTCATGCGTATTCTGGCGGTGACAGTTCTGATAAACAGATACATGATAAACAACCAGCACTGCAGAGCTCCCTGCAGCAGAGAGATTACACAACGGAGAATCGACTTCAAAGAAGTGACGCTGGCAACCATACGCACTGATGCTGTCTTCCAGAATGGTGAGCGACTTGAGGAGATTCAGCCAGAAGGTGACCTGGTTGAGCTGGGCCTCGTAGGGCTCCTCCAGACTGAAGAGCACCAGGTGTATGGCTGTGTGATCGTTAGCAGCAAAGCAGTCATAGGAGCAATAGTACACAGGGTTACCGGAGAATTCCCACACACTGAAGTCTCCCACTCCTGCAAGGCAAGAGCAAGAAAAGTATGTATTAGTCTATCAATCCATCTCTTAACTGCCTACCCTGGACAGGGATACAGGGGCCTGGAGCCTATCGCAGGCAGCACAGGGCACAAGGCTGGGGGGTGCCCTGAATGGGATGCCAGTCTATCACAGGCCTCACACTATGGGAAACTAAGTACCACCAATTTAATTCGCTACATGTCAGTAGAATGCAGCAGGATACCAGAGCACCCAGAAGAAACCCACGAGGCAGGGAGCTCCGCATACAGAGGGGAAATGTGGGATTCAAACCCTCATTCCTGAAAGGCAACAGTGCTACACCAAAAGCCACTATGCTGCCCATCGTATTACCATATTTATACATCCATCTCTCTCTCTCTTCTACACACTTATCCTGGTCAGGGTCATAGGAGGGCCAGAACTCACCAGCCCAATTACCTAATTGCATGTCTTGGGGGAGGAAACCTGTGTGACACAGGGAGGACGCACAAATTCCACAGGGATTCAACCCCCAACCATGAAGTTATGAGTCAATAGTGGTATACACTGAGCCACTGTGGCATTACCACATTTACCCTTCCATTTTCCGTAACTGCTCAGTATATATAACAATGGAAGTATGTGAGTATGGCACAGTACATAGGATTGTAATCTCACACCTTCAGGGTTGAGGGTTCATTCCTGTCCTGCTCTGTCATTTTCTTCCTGCTTATGTGCAGGGTAGCGCTTTCACTAAATGGGTAGCGCTCCAGAGCTGTGGATGCAGAAAGGTGTGCAGTGTTTAAATGGCCTCTTCTCTTGCTTTTGGTTGTTTGATTTAGCTACCCCAGTTTCCTCCAATGGTATATAAGCGTACTTCTCAGAGCTACACTAATGACTAACTGCCATTAGTGTAGCTTTGCATGTGAGTGTTCTAGGATCACACGTGAAACAGGTGAGTAGTAAGAAATGTGAAGCTAGAGTCACTTTTAATATGCTTCAATATGTTTAATATTAACACCTTACCATTGATGCTGATGTTCTGGATGTCGATGGCTTTGGTAGACTGGTCGTCCACTGTAGACTGAGCACTGTGCATGGGAGAGAAGACCGCCAGGACTCCCTTGGCAAGGCTGGGCTCAAACATCATGCTGCGTCGCCGGACGTTCACATTCTCGCACCCGGGATACAGATTGGAAACACTCATAGACACTGTGAATGGGGATACACCTAGTCATTCATTCAGTATTACAGTCAACCATAAGTTTGCTGTATAATTACAATACTGCAAAATTCTCACTGTTATGCTCAAGGACTGCAATTCATAAGCCTGACCAATGGGTGGCAGACTTGAGCTAGAAAAAATGTCATATGACAGCTGCATGGCCACAAAATATGATTTCCCTTTAATTTTTGCAGAGGTGTGTTAGATAAAATGTATTTTTTTTATAACAAGTATTTTTAAAGCCATTCCATTTTTTATTTAACTAAGCGTGACGTGTATGAAAACCTTTACATAAAATATTTGGTGTTTGAGGTATTATTTTGTACAGAGGGGTAGTTTTGGGAGTGTGTCAGGTGACAGATGCCAAGAGGTAAGCGGGAGAGATATCAATCACGAAAACTGTTCACACCTGTCTGTGAAATGGTATGACTTTTATACAGCTGTCATGAGAAATATTGCCCATGCTCCAAATTCAGACAAAAACTCGCATAACCAATAGCAGCCCGGACATCAGCCATATTGGCCTATCAGGCAACTGACAGCAAAGGCTGAATGTTTCTGTCACTGTCTGGATGTTAGCTTCTGCAGGTCTATTTAGGATACGTTACAAGAAATAATAGAGAGGGATTGCATCAACCTTAGGGGGCGCTGGTATATTAGGTAACACTGACAATGAAGCACTCCGCACCTGTGGGTACAGGAGGTGCTGGGGAGAGCGTAAAACGCGGGGAGCTGGCGGAGGGCAGGCGGGACCTCTTCCTGCGGAAGAAGCTCCTCAGAATGCCACACTTCAGGGACTCCAGCAGGGTGCTCTTGCCAGCGCCAGAGTGGCCGAACACTTTCAGCTTGATGCGAGGCTGTGGGGTCTGCGTGGGCCGCAGTTGGTGCAGGAAGCTCCCCTTGTGGTGATCCTTGGTACCACAAGTCATGTAAAGGGAGGCAAAACAAGAGGCTTTATTGCTGATTGAGTTTGTCAAATTAACAGACCTATATCAGCATCAGTAGGGCAGATGTTTCGCAGGACAATGACAAAAAGGAGCCCCTTACTTTCTTGAGCTTTCCCAGGAGACTGATGATTTTGTCATGGAGTCCCATCCTGGCAAGATCCTCGGCCAATTTCCCATCCTGTCGAGAGAGGCAGACAGCGACTTCACTGGCCATCTCTAAAGGCAAGGATGTTGGTGCAGTGCAGCCACAGGCCAGGTGGAAGTTGCAACAACTTCATTGGATTTATTGACAAAGAATGTTCAGGGGGGTGGGAGCCGCAGTCAGTAGTTGTGCATGAGCTGAGAGTCACACCGATGAGGTCGGCAGTCGTTTGCTAAAGATGCTGACAGATGCTGACCTTCGAGAGGCATTTCTGGTTCCTTTCTACACCAACAGCAAGGCACCAAAAGCTAGCAAAATATTATAGGGTCATGAGCAGAGTGTAACGCAAAATATATATAGACACACACACGCATACACACACACAGCTCAAAAAAATTAAAAGGAAAACTTTTTAATCGGAGTATATTTCTCCTGACTGTATTTTTCACTAGTTTTGCATTTGGTTATGGTCAGTGTTACTACTGGTAACATGAGGCAATACCTGGACCCTACAGTGGTTGCACAGGTAGTCCAACTCCTCCAGGATGACGCATGAATATGTGACATTGCCAGAAGGTTTGCTGTGTCTCCCAGCACAGTCTGAAGGGCATGGAAGAAATTCCAGGAGACAAGCAGGTCGTTAACCCATCAGCAGGACAGGTATCTGCTCCTTTGGGCAAGGAGGAACAGGATGAGCACTGCCAGAGCCCTAAATGACCTCCAGCAGGCCACTAGTGTGAATGTCTCTGACCAAACAATCAGAAACAGACTTCATGAGGGTGGCCTGAGGGCCCGACGTCCTCTGGTGGGCCCTGTGCTCACTGCCCGGCACCGTGGAGCTCGATTGGCATTTGCCATAGAATACCTGAATTGGTAGGTCCGCCTCTGGCGCCCTGTGCTTTTCACAGATGAGAGCAGATTCACCCTGAGCACATGTGACAGACATGAAAGGGTCTGGAGAAGCTGTGGAGAATGTTATTCTGCCTGTAACATTGCTCAGCATGACCGGTTTGGTGGTGGGTCAGTGATGGTCTGGGGAAACATATTCATGGAGGGACGCACAGACCTCTACAGGCTAGACAACGGCACCTTGACTGCCATTAGGTATCGGGATGAAATCCTTGGACCCATCGTCAGACCCTACACTGGTGCAGTGGGTCCTGGGTTCTTCCTGGTGCATGACAATGTGGGGAGAGTATGCAGGCAGTTCCTAGAGGATGAAGGAATTGATACCATTGACTGGCCCCCACGCTTCCCTGACCTAAATCCAATAGAACACCTCTGGGACATTATGTTTCAGTCCATCCGAAGCCGCCAGGTTGCACCTCAGACTGTCCAGGAGCTCAGTGATGCCCTGGTCCAGATCTGGGAGGAGATCCCCCAGGACACCATCCGTCGTCTCATTAAGAGCATGCCCCCATGTTGTCAGGCATCCATACAAGCACATGGGGGCCATACAAACTACTGAGTACGATTTTGAGTTGCTGCAATAAAATTTTGGCAAAATGGACTAGCCTGCCACTTCATTTTTTCACTTTGATTTTTGGGGGTGTCTTTGAATTTAGCCCTCTCTAGGTTGATCATTTTCATTCCCATCAAACAATGTGACACCCTTTCCTTCCTAACACATTACACAGCCCATATCAGTATAGATATCCAGCATGATTCTTTGAGATCTGAAGTGTTTTCAAAGTGTTCCTTTAATTTTTTTGAGCAGTGTGTGTATACACACACACACAAACACACACACCATTCTATGAAAAAGTATGTGCACATTTTCACAATATAGTGCTTGTGAACAAATAATTTCCTGGATTATGCATTCATACATATGAATAAACCTTTATATTAAGGCTATGCTACTACTTCTAATATTATGGATTCAAATAGTCTTATTAGATTCTTGCTGTTAGAAGTTCTTGCGTAGTTCCTGCTTTAGTACTGCTTACATTTGCACCTGGCCATTCATTGGAAGCTCTGGCTAGTTGCACTTATGCCTAGTTGAGTCCTTGACAGCACATATATTTATAATGTGCTATTTGCTTCACTTGCACATTGCTTTTTAAAAAAGCATCAGCTAATCATATTACATATGTATGAACATTGTAATAGTAGCTTCTATTCACGTTTAAGATTATATGGGCTAGGGCAGGGGGTCAAACTCCGGTCCTGGAGGGCCGGAGCCCTGTGTAGCTTAGTTCTTTCCCTGTTCCACC
This sequence comes from Gnathonemus echidnorhynchus, assembly GCA_026776725.1. NCBI lineage: Eukaryota > Metazoa > Chordata > Actinopteri > Osteoglossiformes > Mormyridae > Gnathonemus > Gnathonemus echidnorhynchus. Next base: position 13,662,039 of record JAODJU010000119.1, read on the forward strand.
ATAAATGATTCAGCTTAAGAACTGTGTGGTAATTAGCACAAGGAGCTGAATCAAGTGTGCTAAATAAGGGGAAACCCAAAGATGTGCAGGGCTCTGGCCCTCCAGGACTGGAGTTTGACACCTGTGGGCTAGGGTGAGAATTTACACATTTTTGAGTTTAAATTCAAATCTGATCTTCCATATATGGCACAGCATTTTAACAAAACACAAAAGATCCAAGGTTCCAGCATGTGTAGGACAAAAAAATTAAACAAATAAATAAGCGTTTGTCCACCAGACAAGCTGTCCTTCAGCTTCCTATTAAATGATGCAAATCAGAGTGACGTGACAGAATGTATATTGTAGATTTTTTCCCTTTTCCTCATTTTCTTTTTCTGTCTGTCTTTTTGTCTCTGCCTACTAATGAATGTCAGCTGTTCCTGCACTTCATCATCTCATATCAGCTCCATTCCTCCCACAGGACCAGGATCTGCCTATCTTCCTCTCTCCCATTCCCTCCTCCTCTCTACTTTTAGAGTGTTGTCATTTAGCATGGATCAGAGGAGTGTAGAGCGATCTGCCAATGCTCAATTAATGTGCTGCAGGCTGAGATTATCTGACAAAATGTGGAAAAACTGTGTTTTACCGGAAGATAACCCAGATGCCTGTCTTGCACGTCACACCCCAAATAGAGACACAGTAAGTTGTCTTCTTGTGCGGGAAACAAATTAAAGATATTAAAGTTCCACATTCCTGCCAAAATGGATCATTTGAAACATTTGATAATATGCGTCAAAGCAAAATATACATCCAAAGCCTTGCAACACTTCCAGTTTCAATTCATCTTCAGGGAAGACAGTGTGAAGAGCAAACATTTGCCATAAAACTGGACCATGATACTTACATGTTTCTACTAGCCAACCACAAACATTCTTTACGCTTACTGTAGTTGTGTACACTTATGACTAATTCTCATTTCTATTCAGTGTTACATCAGGTCAACGTGACATATTTTTTTTTATTTTCCAGTCATTAGTGTTGGGATTCTTGCCCACTTAGAGGCTACGTACATCTCTAGGTGAACTGATATCACACCAGTAATGATTATTGACATTATTGTGGACGCTGTGGGATTTTAGCTCCACACATTATAACATCAATAAAAACAATCAAGATTTTGAATCAGCCAGAAAGATATGGGAGTAAATGTGCTCTAGATTAAGGATCCAAGACTGTATTGTTGGAATGTGGTGCCATTATCTCAGAAGGAGTTCCTACAGATTACACTGGTTATAGATGGTTCTACTGTTGCTATGACAAAAACCACGTCTAAAGTCAGTGGCGCATTATTAAACGGTATTTATGTGGTGCGTTTTAGAAACATACGAGTGCACGACGCTCATTATAGACACAGGTTATGGCCTGTACACCGGCAGCAGCTCAGGCAATGAGGGATCAGCTGGCAGGAGAGATGAATCGTCCATAGCCTAGCTGGTAAGGAATCCCGGCCACTGATTGTGCACTAGGTGCTAAAGTATTTCATAACTAAACGTGCATTGGTCGCCACCTTTAAAAACTCAGTTGTGACTGGATAAATGTTAGTTGAGTGGAGGGAGAGACTAAAACGTTTCATTATTGCAGGCTACATTTTTATTTAACCGCTAAGTGCAACAAGAAAGAGGGTCCATGGGAAAGTAAAAACATCACAAGAAATATAAAGTGCAGGCAAAATGACGAGAGTTTATTACGGTTGTACAGTATTTAGCATTAACTGGTCACATGTGATGCTGAGGAGTGTTCACTGTGTACGTCTGCGATAATTATTTTTTTTTGTGATACCACTTTAAATGGCACTTTATTTGCCCCCTTCACCACAAAACCCACTTTCCATACTTTCGTTCTGCTTTGTCGCGCCCACAACTCAAGGAATGGATTTACTGCGTCCTGATCAGTTGGCAGAACACATGATAGCACAGATCAAGATGGCAAGTAATGAGGCAGTATGTAGCGGTACTTTCTTGGTCATTTGTGTAAACGTTCAGCACGTTCCTGAAATGCGGTATCTGGCCCGGGGCTGACTGAGTACTGACTGAGTACTGCTTTGTCACGATGGCATTCCACACTTTTCCACTCTTTTTGTTTACTTGAGAAATGTGAGCATAATCACTATACCGCGATCATGTAATGACATAAACCAAGAGATATAATTTGGAAGCAGTAACAGTACAGACATTTTTTTAAACGGCACAAACAATTGCGATCTGTTTGGTTGAAATCAGTCGCAAATCGAGGGAGGGGACTTCAAGCTGGTGTCAAGTGACCATGTAAACAAACATTTATGTCTCAGATATTAATAAAGCAGCACAAACAAAAATTTTAATGGCACAAACTGGCACAAACGATTGCAATCAGTCAAATGGGTGGCCAACTTTACACTGGTGACGTCCCAGTCTAAACAATCATTAATATTGCAGAAACTAAAACATTTTAATGGCACAAACAATTAAGAACAGTTTAGTTAAAAGATGAGGTGACATGCCAATTGGTTTATTGCTTGTTACGCCTTTGAAGAATTAAGGAAGTTAAGAAAACGTTTTTGCGCCTGTCTGTTTTTTCCACCGGCAAAACAGCGAAATGAATTTGTACACACCGGCCCATAAATGTTAGTTGCGCTTTGGCTTAGATCATCAAAATAGAGCACCATTTGTCATTCAAATAAACTGACGTATGTCATGAAACTTCTGGCTAAATCAAAACCTCTGAAAAATTTACGGAGATCTGAGAAAATTGAGCATAAACAGATGTCTCCGGAATTACCCCCTCATAACATACATATTGCTTTAGTACAATATGTCAACAAAGGAAATCTCATATTTGGATTGTTTGATCAATGAAATTCTGTTAAAATCTTATGTCAAATTCTAGCCTTAAATCATCCAGCTGAGCTTAGTGAGAAATTTCTCATTTTTTTTTATTAACCGGGTCTGTAACACTATAGGCCACATTCCCATGTTTTGTCAGAATGCTTGCATTTTTCAAATTCTCTTGCTGTAACAGCAGATGAGCTGCCTGAAATGGATGAGAGGGACTAGAGCGGCAGTGTCTGGCTCCACATCATTGCGAGCGCACATGGGAGGACATTTTGTTCTGCACTCACATGCTGGTTGTTGGCCACTTCGTACCAAACGGCTTTTACACGTGTGACACTCAACTCTGTCATGAAAACCTGCTGATAATTTGATATTCTGCTTGAAATCTCCCTTTTTTCTGGCTGTGAGGAAGTAGAACTGAGGTGTTATTCTCGAATCTGGGCCAGAAGCACAAATCAGAATCAAACATGTTAGTGAAAAAAAGAGACTTGGTTCCAGGAGAATCTACTCTGGTGGAGTAACGGCTTGCTGTCCAGCTCCATGTCAGCTTTCAAAAAGCACAACAGATTAGATTACAGATTACAGAGCTGGAGTTCCCCTAATATGCTGTTTATGTATGAACATGAAATATAAATAACAAAATATATTAATACATACAGAATTCCATCATTGTTTGTTACACCAATGACAGAAATATTGCTCTGAACCTCACTGAGCCAAACAGTTGGGTTTAAGTATTGCAATGGTGTGAAGCAGGCAAAGATTCAGGGTAATAATTGCCTGTTTGGAGAACATGGTCCTTTCCCCTACAGAGGGAGCTTGAGTGACAGCAGCACCCCCACCCCCCTACAAGAGGCATCAAGACTCCTGGCTCTCTAATTAAGCTCACTTGCTGTTGTGGGTTGAATGCTGAATGCGAAGGCTGATGATGAAGCGTGGAGTCACTGCATATCATCATTAGTGTCTCACAGGCAGAAATAACAACGTAAAGCTGCATTAAACAAGACATGCTCAATCTAAGACCCTCATAGATACTTACAAAACATGCAACCCGAGCTTTAACTTTTATGTATATAAAATCATTATCAAAAGGTCAAACCGAACGTTGTCTACAAAACTAGCCTGTTCTGTTATGTTCTATTACTTGTTACTCATAATCATCTTGTAAAGAATTCACATGCCAGTAAATTGAAGAGCAAATTTCAGGTTCATAAGAAAGCCAAATTTATTGAAAGTTTTTCTTTGGATTACATGAGGACTGAGTTCCCAAGGGTGTGTTCCTGATAACGATGACTCTTAGCATTTAAAGATATGTGTTACGAATGGTATTTCTTTTCCTAAGTCTGTTTCTCAAACAATCTCTTAAGAGATTGCTTAAGGCCGGGAGAGCTTCTTAAGAGTGACATTAATAGGTGCGAGAACACCTGATTGGTTGACATCAATAGCTTGAGAATTGATTATTCCCTCCATGCAGCAACTGCTTGACTGCCACACGAGAGAAAGTGGTGTTCTTTATAAATATAACACTGCAGGAATCCTTTAAAATATTGCATTAATCAGAACAGTTGAGAACCTATAAAAATAAAAAATATATACAAAATTAACAAAAAGGATTTGTGCCGACTGGGTGTACAAACCCACCTCCCCAGATTGTAGTAGCAAGAGAATGTCCTATGTACTTCAGAGAATGTCTCTGAAGAGAATGTCCTATGTACTTCAGTATTGACTACTAAGGACTATTCCAGGGCACTTTTTTTGGGAAATATATTAGACTTATATGTAAATCAACCTCATGAACCAAAGTTTTGACATACTGTGACTTTGGTACATTTAGAAAGGTGTGTGCATTCCAGGGGTGTCCGAAATAGGGGAAAGTGTCCACCTCAATATCAATAGAACCCCCCCCTTCCCAATTAATAAATAAATACATGATCAACACCATGTTCCTTATCTTTCATTATGAATCCGTGCATTACTGAGGCCAATTCACTGCACATTCAGAGCACAAGGACAAAACCTAATGAAGAGTGTAGTCATACATTAGACAAAATAATTTTATCATATGGATCATTTATTTTTTAACAAGTCATGTTTGGTTATGAAACTGTACTCGTAACAATGTAAGCCTTATTTTAAATGGGCAGGCTGAGCAGACACCAGCAATAAGTGATAGCTAAGAGAGGCTCAGACCAACCTTTCAAAAGAATATCTCTGTAATAGTAATAATTCTGTGTAATAGTGTTCTGTACAGTATGTGGAAGATATACTTAACTAAGAATGTTTCAGGAAACACGTGGGAGCATTAAGAGACAACTTAATGTAGAACTTACGTACTGACGTGAACTGACGTAGCGTTAAGAATGTTTCGGGAAATGCACCCCAGGATTGTAACATATGAGGAAGCATAACTATAGGTCATTAGCGGGCTCAACTCAAAAACAACAAAAAAATAATTGAGTGACTTTTGGAAATTTTGGTTTGGTTTAAATAGTTTTATCATTATTTTAAAACAGTATTTGGACTGCAACCGATAAGCTTATGAGGCTGTACATTTTTACAAGGACATATTGTAGAGCATTAAGTATAAAGTTACTATGACTGAAGATGATCTCAACCCATCAAACAAGTACATTTCATTAGTTTTGTAATAAGGTTCGAAATTTAACAAAGAAAAAAATTTACTTTTTTTTTTTTTTTTAGCTTTTTTTTAAAGGGTCTAAAATCCTATGAGTCTGAAAATGCTAACTAGGTTGAAGTAATTTCATATAGCCTTTCACTTACATTGTCAGTGGCGTCCATGTTGGCACCAGAGGCACAGAGGTGTCTTACAACTTCAAGGGCTCCACTGCTAGCAGCCAGGTGCAGTGGTGTCCTCCCAAGCTGCAAAGGAGCAGTGCAGCCAAAAGTGTTACCCAGCACACCCATAGCACAGCTGATACCCTGAAAGAACCTGTGTATAGTCAAAGAATAGATAATGGTAGTATGACCTAATACAGCACTGAAGCCTTCCAAAACATCATTTTTAAGATGTAGGATTTTCATTATACAGTGGTACCTCAGTTCTCAAACTCATTAGAACTCGAATTTCTTAAAAGTCGAACCAGCCAGTTTGAAAAAAAAATTACCTAGAGCTCTATCTGAATCTCAGAAGTCAAACCGTGAACGCCGACCTAGGATAACTTGTACATGCGGGGAAATGAGTCACGCTGCACGTCTCTCAGCAGAAACAAAGGGTAATGCTTCAGTCTCAGCCTCGCATTTGCTGTGATAGCATTATGCATGTTTACACTAGCTGAATACATATATTTAGACAGTAAAAATACATTTAGACAATGATAGACAGTAACAGTAA
>JAODJU010000119.1:13673143-13685314 GCA_026776725.1 Gnathonemus echidnorhynchus
TTGTTAGTTACTGTAATGTTGCGCTGCTTTATTTGGTTAATCGTCCAGTCTGTGAAGAAGGCATTCAAGTAAGAATTCCTGGCGCGTACAATTTATATTAGGTCAGCATTCACGGTTCGCGTTCTATGTGAAACTGGTTTGTTCGACTTTCAACAAATTCGAGTTCTAGTGAGTTCGAGAACCGAGGTACCACTGTATTACTGAAGCAATTCTGTTTAATTCCAGCTATGAAAGTCTCCTATCTAAAAAGCTGTCATCACTGTCAGTTGTACTGAGATGCCACCAGGTTTGCTCACAAAGCCTGTGGTAGCTTAGGACTATGAACACTGTCAACTTGATTACCTTGTTAGTTTGGTTTATGTCATATCTTGTCAGGGACTGAAGAAGGTTTTGGAGCCCAGGAACATTGTTGTCGTTAATGGCATGGATGATTGCCTTCATTACAAAGGAGTCCTCTTCCTCCTGCAGAGAGAGTATCATTGATATCAAAAACATTCAGACTATGCTTAAATACATGTATACACAGTGTTGGGGAAGATTTTTAAACAGTAGCTTTTCAAGCTACAAACTACTTATGATTAAAAGCAGCTAAGCTACAGCCAAGCTACTGTTTTATACAGTAGTTCTGCAAGGTACAGAGAAATAGTAGGTAACTACATCGAAGCTATTTCATCAGGTAATAATTCATATATGTGCTATAGGGTACACTTAAAGCAAATTAAAAAAATGTGAAACATGATGTTAAAAGTTGAAATTAAAATTTATATTTTTAACAATGTAATGTTAAATCACAATAAGGTTTCAAAAAAGTTTCTTTGCTTGGTGTAAACCAAGAGTACTTCAGAATTGCTGTGACAAAATTAGAAGGGTTACAAAAAAATGTTAATCTGTCCAAGAACCAAAGCGCTCCTATCCATTTTAATTAAAGGGTCTAAAATTTTGTTTGCCGTTAAGTATTTTTCAACCCTTTAACATCCATCCCCAGAATATTCAAGCAAAGGATGGCAATCAGAAACACCTGGTAGCCGAAAAATACCCGTCTTTGTAGGAAAATAATATAGGTCATTATTGAAGTATTAATCAGAAGGACATTATAAAACTAAAATCTATTTACTATTGACTGCAATCTGTCTGCACTTTATTTTATATGAAATAATTAACATATGTATAGTACACAGTATCATCTTAAGTCATATTGTTTGTAATTTTTTAACCTTCTTATCACCATTATAACCAGGGCTCTCAAGTTTCGTTGGGACACTTTGGCGTGTGCGGGTGTGTACTAGCTGAAATGTGTGTGTCTCACTGTCAATATTTCAGACTTGAGAGCCCTGGTTATAACCTTTTCATCACCATTTTCTTAGTTCATTATTGTTATAACCTTTTAATCACCATTTAAGCTGCACAAACGGATACGAATATATACAGTAGCCTGAGCACGAGATGAATGAATGACGGTCTCGTGCAGATACTCGCGCTGCCAGCAGTCGAGATGGAGACTGTCGTACAGTCACACTGGTCATCACGCATGCTACCAGCCATGGCACAGTCGTGACCTCATATTTGCAGTCTCGGAACAGTTGTAAAGTTGATCAGTCATAAGTTACATAGGTTGTAAGTTGACGACGACATGTAGTATTTTTTTAATGATGCATTTTGACAAGGTATAATCCAAGCGGTTTGCCAAGCTATAAGGTATTCCTCTTGGTGCAGGTGTCAACATACAGTAATGACAACCCAATAAAATGTGTAGAAAAACTGAAGATATACAAAATACAAGATAAAAGATATACAAAACATATATAAAAACGTAAACAGACTATGCATAAGAACTACAAATAAAAGGATGTGCAATGTAACAGTGCAACAAGGTAAAGTGCATCTGTGCATATGTGTCCTGACTGCAATATTGGACCTGGGATGTGTGTGATATGGTGCATGTGCAGCAATTAAAAGAGGGATATCAGAAGAGTCCTTGTTTAGAAGGATGAAGCTGTAGAGGTTGCTCTTAGTCTTCAAGACTCTCACCCTGGGATGCACAATCATGCAGTCAGAGCAATGTGGGGGCACGTTTAGCCTACAGCAGGAAATTGGAGTACCCTATGTTACCTTGGAGTAACACGCCAACTCCACACATACACAGTGGAGTTGAGACTCAATCCCCCTATCATGAAGGTGTGCGGCAACAGTGCTACCCACTGAGCTACACAGCTGTACTGTGATTACTTATCATCTCTAAGCCATAATAAATATTTTTCAAACTTGTATATCTATGATTGGCCTGCGATGGGCTGGCCCCCCATCCTGGGTTGTTCCCTGCCTTGTGCCCATAGCTTCCGGGATAGGCTCCGGACCCCCCGCAACCCAGAAGGATAAGCAGGTTGGAAAATGGATGGATGGATAGATCTATGATGTGATTAAATGTGACACCCCAGCTTCAATATATTAGCTTTGATTCAAAACAAAAGCCTTTACTTTGAAAGCAGAACAGGACCAAAATAGTTAACATGTTCAGAAAATACTGACCAGTTGTCTAGTTTGAACCGTGCCTAAATATTATAAACAGCTCTGTGCTATCTACATCCGTTTGCCTGGTCGAACACCTTGTGAAAGGCTGGACTGGGATGACCTGTCACTTTGCTCACTCTGATCTCCTCATCGCAACATGAACCTAATGTGCCATAACTGTGACCAGTAGGCTGCCCATGCATGTCCTAATCAGCTGCCGTAGCTTCACAGTTCTACAGTATGTGCACAAATTCACAGTTCACTTTTCAACAGTGTGACTGAAATAATAGCTGCTTGGGCTTGCATGCAAAGCAAAGGTTATGTTGATAGCACAAAAAACTGCTTTCAGATCTGAGTGGGATGGAAGATCATGTATCATATCAGGGCATGTTCTAAAAATCGCTATGCATGTAATCTCTGCTTTTACCAGGGTGTCATCACTGCGCGCCATGCTCACATTGCTCCTGGAAATAAATGATCTTGAAAGACGATTGCAAAGAGAGATGAGATGCACCGATTGCTGCAAAAGAGGAGGAAAACAATAATATAAATAATTGGTTTTTACTATACATCAAAAAAATTGTTATAAGGATAACAAAGAAGCATTATAGTTTGAGGCTGCGCTGCATAAAAATAATATTATGAAGATATATATAATAAATAAATATATAAATATAAATATGTAATAAATATATAAGTATAATAAATGAAGTCATATATGCAAATTCACAAACCCACATACTGTCCATTACACATTGCAAACAAAGCTTCCAGGACAGACCCAAATCCCAAGGTATTCCAAACAGCGTACCTGTACTGCGTCTAAAGCTAGCACAGATATTTGCGGTGAGCCACAGCAATATAATGTAGCGGCCTCGCTGCAGTGCCGGATTTGTCAGAGAGCACTGTCACAGATTCCTCTGCTCAGCATGACTCAACAGAAACATCCTCACTGACACTGCAGTATTGCATAGTCTGGAGTATTGCTGAGTGGACTATGCACAGAGTAAAAATACATGGTGTCCACAAGTCTGATTTTAGATTTAAAAAAAAAAAAAAAAAATACATTTATTCCTTTTTCCTCCTGGATACATGAAAAGTAAGAATTAACTGGAAACACTTTACTTGAAGCTGTCATCTATAATGCACTATAGATACCTTCATAATGCATTATAATGGTCAGTATAAGAATTAGTAAAGCATTACAGCATTTTCTACTGACAGCCATAAGGCATAATAGTCTTGATTAATATACTTCATAAGCTCCAATGAAGCTGTTATCTACAGACCCCCCACAATTATTGGCACCCCTTGTAAAGATCAGTAAAACATATCCACCTCTTGGTAATGTAGCTTATTTTTGTTAAAAATAATTATGTGTTGATGAGGGATTTGTTTTTCTAATCCTTTTTACAGATCATTATAATTGATGCCATTATTTGTGGAGGGCACTGTACGATGCACAATAGATACATTATAATATGAATTATATAGCTTATAAGAGCTTTGTACTACATTATTTTGTACTGACTACAAAATGCTGCTATTAACTTATAAAGCACTAAATGGCTTTGCACCAGAATATCTTAGAGATCTATTTGTCTCTTACAACCCTCCTTACTTGTTTCAATCTCAAGGAGCAGGATATCTATTAGTACCTAGAGTAGAAAGAACTATAGCAGGCTGAAGAGCAGCAATCTTTCAATTACAAGTGCACTTCCCTAACCATTAAGACACCACTGTCCACTCTATGGGGACTCTAGTTCTAGCTTTAGCTAACTCCTCACCCCCAGTTAGACCTATAGTGTGAGGTGCAGAGCTGGGTGTGGATCAGTGCCATTGGCTTGATGAACTGAACTGTCAGTTCTATCACTCTAGCTGCACACTCCCTCATGGAACTGCAGTGCTGAAGTTCAGGGACTCCCCATCCCTGCGTTCCCACCTGGCTCTCCCTCCTACTTATGCTGCCATAGCCATATCTGCCAGAGCTTACATACTGCACTCACCTAACCGTTTGCACTGCCTCAAGTCTCCCCTGCTTTGGCTAATTGCACATTTTATTTCCCCTACTCCTCCTGGGCTGTGCTACCCGGGGACCCCAAATTATCAAGATATCCTGCCTACCCTGCTGCCTACGACGTCTCTACTACTCGTGGCGTCTTTCTGACCTGCTCACCCTTCTGCCTGTAATGTCTCTTCTGTATGCCCTGCTGCTGTACCACTGTTTGTCCTCCCATCAGAAGCAGCATCAGAATCTGCCTGCCATCATCTGCCTGCCCCCTGCTCTCAGACTCAAATCTTAAAATTTAGACAGTGTGAACTAGGATTTTGCCATCTTGCCCATTTGACTTCCTCTACCAGCCCCTGGTGGATGGGCTCCCCCTTTGAGTCTGGTCCCTCCCAAGGTTTCTTCCTTCTCAGGAGTTTTTCCTTGCCACTGTCACCTCTGGCTTGTTTACTGGGGGCTTTGGGCCGGGATGCTGTAAAGCGCTTTGAGACAATTTAATGTTGGAAAATGCACTGTACAAATAAAATTGAACTGAATTATGAAGGTATGTATAGTGCATTATAGATTACAGTTCCATGCCAATGTTAATATAATTGCTGCTATAGGTTTTATTTTTATTGGTTATTTTACTATTTTTATTTTATTTTAATTACTTTATTGTTCTTATAGTTTTATCAAAATCTCTTCTATCATCTGTACATAACTTTCCTAAATCTTTTATTTTCATCAGGAGTTTGTTTTTGTAATGTAAGAGAATTTTCCCACGGGGATTAATAAAGTAATTCTGATTCTGATTAAGCATTAATAATCCATAATAAACATTACTATAATGCATTTTTATTAATTTTTATAGCCATGTTTATAATGCTTTGTGAAAGCATTATAATGTGTTACGAACGTATTCATACATTCATAGAAAGTGTTACCGATAAATGAAATTATTTTACCTTCCATTTTTTCCGGGCAGCAAACTTCTTAAACATCTCCATATTGACAGTGGATTCTTTCCTGCTTGTGTCCTGCTCATTGTCTTTTGGCTGAAAAGGAACGGCATATCTGCTGGTAAGTTTTTTTTTTTAAATCGTGTTGGTGGTTATATCACATTTTCAGTTTGTTTAGAAAATTACTTAATCAGCAGTCTTCACATATTTAGAATTACCTATTGATGCAGAAAGATATTTTACATAAAAATTATGTTCTCTGTTCTCCCAAATGAGAACAGATCAGAACTAGGGTAGTATTTCTTGCCTGGGGTGGGCAAGATGGCAGAAACTGGTTGATCATACCAACATTTAGTCAATTTATGGTACATTTCTGTGAACCGTAGGTTACTTTGAATGATCAAGAGTCCTTAAGCTATTGGTTTCTAAAAACACACTATCTGCTACAACAATAAAACAGTAATACATTTATATGAATCTTTTGCATTTAATTCACTTTACAGGCCTTTAATTATATACACAAAAGTGGTGTATTGCCCCAGAAATTAATTGATGTTCCAACCTTGATCCATGGATGCTGCAGACTGTCCCCAATGCTCATTCTTTTTCTGTAATAAAACAAAATCATACATATTCACTATAACCATGAAAGTCAAGAACTCATTTATGTTTTCATTTCACAGTTTACAATAATAAAATTAAGATATAAAGACTGAATGTTGGTCTTTTAAAACCACTGATCTGAATAAGAACTGACTTTAATATCAGATATTAGCTAATTAGAAAAGTTATGATAGAAGGATGAATACACTACGACTTTTCTCTATGCCAGGTATATAGCAGTAAGTAAAACATTTTATGTTATCATTGAATGGAATTGCATTTGCTTCAAATGTCTAAGGCTGCAAAGTGAAAAAATGAACTGTATACTTTGGGTCTTTGACCAAGAGCCTCGCTATGAAGTCTTTGGCGAGGGTACTGGTGTTACTGAAGAAATCTTCATCAAATTTGTAGTTCACTGCTGAGACGTTGACCAGAGTCTCCTGTTTGCTGTCTCCAAGGAAAGGTGAAGCCCCACTCAACCTGTCAGGGGAAATTTGCCAGACAGTTTTGTTCTCAGCCTCTGTCTCCTCTATTTTCTGCCCAATGTCAGTGTCATACAATTCTAATGCTGGCAAAGATGTCCTGCCTACTAATCTAGTCAACCCTGAAAGTGGGTGTGCATGTGTGTTCCTGCAATTATGGTACATTCTGCACAAATTGTTACTGACCGCTGAGAACACCATGCTAACAACTAGCAAGTCATAGGTGCCGCTTTGCAGAGATGTGCAGGCCTCTCTTTACTTTTGGGGGATGATGATTACATTTTTCCTACCAGTAGGCTCTTAGCAACAACATAAAAATTAAAGCGCCTCCATTGAAATAAATTAATTATATTATTATAGCTTAAGATGTATCACAAGGAAATATGCACAATGTCATAGGGTGATGCCTTCAGTGGTATATAATCAACAGAAAACACCCACACTCACCCTTCTGAATATTACTTATTTTTTTAAAAAGCGGCATGGAAGCCTACAAGGCCATTATTACTGTATAAGAAAACCATCATGTCTTCATCTGACTTGGACAGGTTCTAACCACAAATTAAATAACAATCAATAAGTGCACTTGCGTATCAATTATTCCAGCATATTTCATGACATATATCATAAACCATTCATCCATCTTCATAACCACTTCTCCAGTACAGGGTTGTGGTGAACCTGGGCCTCTCCCAGGCAGCAGAAGGCACCAGCCAGGACTGGATACCAGTCGATCGTAGGACAAACACTCATACAGTCACTTGCACATTTGGAAATTTCAAGTATACAATTGATCTGGATATTTTTGGAGTGTAGATTAAATTATACAGAAATTATACATATACGGACAAAACCCACACTATCACAGACACACACACAAACACAGGTTTGTAATTATATCTTTCTGGGGATTCTCCATTCATTTCTATTGGGAAAACTCTAATCCCAACATGACAACCTTAACTCCTACCCAGCCCTAACCTTAACCATAAGTAAACAAACAAAATATGAGACTTTTTGGATTGCATTCACAGATCTTTGTGGGGACCTGAAAAAGAGTCCTTACAACATGAAAAGGACAGGTTTTTATCATACTGTGGGGGACATGTGGTCCTCACAATGTAATATAAACATAGCGCACACACACACACACACACACACACACAGATCAGAGAGATATCTAACAGGTATCTATTTCTTTGAGGGGACTCTCCATTTATTTCTATGATGACCTTAAGCCCTACCCAGCCTTAACTTTAACCATAAGTAATCAGGCAAAATACGGACTTTTGGAATTTTTATTGTATTCACAGAAAAAATTGCATTCATCAAAAAAAAATGTCCCCACAATGTAATATATGCATACACAGACACACACAGACACAAATCAACAGATTTCTAATGTGAAGAGCAGGTAACCAAATTTCTGTGTTTCTTTATACTGTATATGGCAGGACAGGTCAAACTCAAACCTGAACTCAACCTAACAGACTCCACTTGTCCTCTTTTAAAGAGATCATTCTCCTAGATTTTCCCATTAAGATATCCTAAATTGTTTATCGTTGTGTTCTTCAACGATATAATGTAAACATGCTTTGCGTTGTTTAATAAGGCAGCCTTTATTACGATGACTTAGAGAAAGATCCAGTAAAAAGTCAGGAGCTGTATGTGCAGACATTTCCATAAGGTTCACAAACTTTCCCCCACATCTGTATGTGCTTTTTTCATAAGGCATCAGGCCCCCACGACTGGCTACCCAGCCACCCGTTAGCAGTGAGAAATGCATCACGTTCACAGGCAACGCTAACTGCCTCATGTGGTGCCGTGTGAACATCTTCTTGGTGTGAAAAATAATGTGAGTTGGCGGGGGTGTGAATCCTTGGAGTGCACGTCTCTGCTGCCCGACACGTACGGAGGGAGGACAGGCAGGCTTTACAGCAACATGAAATAATTCAATTGTACCGGATTTCCTCACTGAAAAATCATACGCTTCCATGCACATATTTTTCATCACTCTAATGTGTACACAGTTTAATGGAACATCAAGAAACATTTAACAAGACAAACTAAAAAAGTGTTAATTTTACTTATAATGTATTAATTTAATTTACATTACAGTAAAATTTTTAACGGACTTCAAGGGACCTGGCAAAACAGTCCGTTATACCCAAAATTCGTTATATCCAGAGTTGCTGTTTGCCCAGAACACAACTACAGGACACCATTCACTCATGCCACACCCCAGCAGACACACTTGTGGTATACATTATTATATTGTACATGTAGTAATCCAACTTTACCTGACTATTAATAATCCCAACTATGTATCTGCGCTGGATATCACCGGCACGCCAGGCGCCTTGTAGACGGAGCCTGCATGTCAGTTATAGCCGAACAAAACTACAGCTAAAAGCGGCCCTGGGAACCAAATTGTTTGTCCGTTATAAGCAAAATTCCATTATATGCAAGTCCGCTATATCCGATGCTTTTTCTACATGTCTGTTATAGCCTAACAGAACTACAGCTAAAAGTGGCCCTGGGGACCAAATTGTTTGTCCATTATAAGCGAAATTCCGTTATATGCGAGTCCGCTATATCCGATGCTTTTTCTGCATGTTCTAAAAGGCGCACGGCCGGGACCAGCGGACCTCGTCCATTATAGACGATATTCCGTTATGAGTCCACTATAATGGGATTTAAATTTACTGTACTATGTAATATGCTAAAAATAGGATGTGGTGGAAAATATATGCAATTGCATCAGTATTTCAATTGCTATCTTAAAAACCAATAATCAGAAACCTCATATGAAAGTCGACAGCAGAAATTAGCATGAAAGCATTGCTAAGGTTTTTTATAAGTTATGCAACTATGCTGAATGAAGAATCAAGATTCATAGCATCACAAAGGGCATTACATGGGTAAATTATTTTAGTCCACTTTTTTCTTATATCTGTACCCTGACATATACATTTCCTGTGGCAGCTTAAGGGACTTAATTTACTTTAAGGTAGAACAGATAGTCTTGTATTACAAGATATAGGGGAAAATGTACAAGCTGTGGTTACGGAGAGAGTATAACTGCATTCTCATTCTGGACAGGACATCCCGACTATATTAGCAGGTCAGATGGGCTGGTTGGAGAATTTATCACATAAAAAGCAGGTGGGCAACGGGATCTTTATGGCTTAAATGCAGATAGAGAAGTAACTGGATGGTGAACTTCAAGTCACATATCCCATAATACCAATCAAGTATAAAAAGGCTAACTGTGTTTCAGTATCAGCTGATGAGTTTAAGTTCTGGGGAATCACTGTCCAAAACATCACCAACAGGGTCCCCTCAAGGGTCTTATCCAACAGAGAAAACAAATCATTTGAAGCCCTTATTACAAAAATACTCAAAGCCAGCTCGTTACATCAGCGCCATACACTGGGAACAAAGCAACTCTTGAAATTATACTTGGAACACAGCCACCCGAATGAGGGAACTGCAACAGACAACACTACCCAGGGCATGTAATGTTAAGGAAGGGCTACCAGTGCATACGGATATTTCTATCCTTTTAGATTCTCAAGCATAATCCCGATGTACGGACAACAGCAGAGCAGCAGGAAAGAAGATCAAGTCGGAGAGGAGTAGGTGTGGGGTGAGGGGGATGGGGTGGGCAGAAGTGCCGAAGTATCCTAAATTGTATCCATTTGTAATGGATGACGTTTACATAAGTCTCTCAGAGTAAAGATCAGTCAGTAATGCAATAATGCAACATTAATAAACTCCTGGTATAATACATATCGAAGCTACTCAAATGATTTTGCATGAACTGCATTTTATTGGTTTAGGCTTTGTCTAAGTGTGCTTGTCATTCCTCATGCTCTACAAGTTACAGGTTAAAGTCTTACCTACAGTGATCATTGTTGACACACCACAGCACACAACAACAAAACTCTACATTTAACCCATACATGACAATGTGACATAGCAGGGGGCAGCTAATCCATCGCACGGGGAGCAGTGCTTGGGGGCGGTACCTTGCTTAGGGTACCTCAGTAGTACCTTGCGCTTCCCTAACCAATAGGCCACCACAGCCCCTTCGCATATCATTGTATTTCTGAATTGTGAAATTTAATGCCACAGTGAATTGTTACACCCCTATGAAATGTTCCAGTTGAATTTACACATTCTGCATGGTGTAATATGCCCTGCAGTGTTTAAAGAGGTCAATATTCTTGGTGGGGGAGCATGTGAGATTAGCATACGTGTGTCCCTGTGATTGTACAGAACTGTATATTGCAGAGCCTGGGGGGAAAATAACAGTTAGGGGTTTTGGCATCCAACTTACTTAGAGTACTTACAGTATGTATGTAATGACACCAATACTCCTGCAAGGAAAAGGAAAAATTTCACAAGAGAAAGGGGGAAATCCTCAGCGCATCAGCAATGGCGCAGTGAACGACCGGCTCACCACATATCAGCCTCCAGGCCAAGCGGCTCGTAATTCACAACTTCTGGAGCTGTAGAAGCAAGACAAAGAAAAATAAGATACAGATGATATAGTTTTAGGGTTATGGCTCTAGAATGCTATTCTTATCCTAACTATAGTAAAATCTATGCTAAGATTCATAAAACAGAAAGCAGAACAGTAAGCTTGAACATTCTATATAATACTGTATATCTATTTCTCCAAGATTACCAAAGTGCAAACAGCACAATCCTACAGTGGCTGTCTAGTGTTTTCTTACTGGATTTGGTAGTGGTGACTTGGCCACTCATATTAACTTATTGCCTAAGCCCCTAATATTATGCACCTAGCTAATTTAAGCCTGAATGAGCCCAAAAAAGGGGGATTCTGGCAGCATCCTCTGTTTAACACTGATGGTCTCAATAATCCTATCTGTTTTTTTTTTTTTTTTTCCATTTTATCACATTCTTCACCAATTAACCATAACCAAATCAGGAAAACAGTTTCTGTAGTGACTCACTTCAGGAAGCAGCTGCCATGTGCCATTCCAATATACACCTTAAAATGCTTTTATAAATAGAGTAGATAGTTATCTAAGGGAGATTTGGTGGCTCAGAGGGTAGTATTGTGGTTTCATAGCTCCAGGTTAGGGGTCTGATTCCTTGCTCTTGCTCTGTGTGAAGTTTGCTTGTCTTCCCAGGTCTTAGAGTATTTTAGGGATGTTAAGATTCACTGATTTGCATTGGGCACCTGCATAAAAGTTCACAATGCGAATGCCCCAATTAAAAAAGTGTGCACCTGATACAACTTGTATTGAACTTGGATTACATCATTTCTAACATTTTTACATCAGTAAAATTCAATGTATAGTGATAACTCAGTTCTCAAACTCATTAGAACTCAAATTTCTTAAAAGTCGAACCAACCAGTTAAAAAAAATTACCTAAAGCTCGATCTGAATCTCAGAAGTCAAACCGTGAATGCCGACCTAAGATAACTTGTATGCGCGGGGAAATGAGTCACATGGCACGTCTATCAGCGGAAACAAAGGGGAAAGCTTCAGTCTCAGCCTCACATTCGCTGTGATAGTATCGTGCATGTTTACAGTAGCTGAATACATATATTTAGACAGTAAAAATACATTTAGACAATGATAGACAGTAACAG
>JAODJU010000119.1:13695248-13706236 GCA_026776725.1 Gnathonemus echidnorhynchus
AGCTTGTGGAAACAATGCCATGACAAATGTGCGCCATAATCAAAGCTAAAGGTGGTCCAATGAAAAATTCAAATGGCAACTTTTTTTTTGGCTTGGCAGTGTATTTGGTTCATTCATGGTTTTGTCTTTATTACTGTTTGGTTTCTGTTTTTTGAATAATCCCTGAAATCTCCTGAAATTAGTTCTATTCATCATGCATTCATCAATCTCAGACTTCTTTCAGTCAACTTTAGCATAAGTCCACCTAATTCATATTGTGCTATATTTAATTTTTTTTAATGCAGCCTAATATGAAACTTGCCTTTTAAAACACTTAAAAATCACAATAACCTGGACCTTACACTTGTTGTTGCCTAGCAACAAAACCACTCGGACAGCACAAAGTTGGAGACAAATTTGCAGAAGTCTATTTTCGTTATTCACATCTCAATTAGCAAGTTGCTTCATGCATAAATTTTTATTGTTTACACAGTAGCCACGTGTTCCTTCAAAGGAAAACTGCAGTGCCAGAAAATTGGCCCTGAATGTGTGAAAGAGAAAACACGCATGGGAAGGGCAGAGGCAGGGCAACTCGCGCATATACTAACATACACACCGACAGTCACTGGCCATGCCAAAAACACTCAGTTACTTCAAGTTCTGTTTCCATGGCGTTTGAAGTGGAGAAATGGCTCATGATTTTAATCCCCTGCAGAGAATACAGCTTCATTTTGAAATGTAAATTGTTCACATTCAATGTTGCAGCTTTCTGACAAAAAAGGAAGTCTCTTCAATCTTCATGTGGATTTGGCAGTTTGAGCAAAGGCAGAAGATGCAAAAGTTCTAAGGGTCTTTAATTCCTAACTCGCCAAAACCATGGTGATGAAGTGTTTCTATTTGGCTACTGCTGCAAATTAATAGCTTAATGCCTGCTTTCTTATACCAACTCCTGTACTTACAAGATACTTACTAAGAAAAATGTGATGGGTAGCTTGCAGAACACCACATCTCTAAAAGTTCATTAATCTGCAAATAAGCTTCAGTCAGCATATAGTACTGGTGTTCAATAGAAATACACAACCTCAAGCAGTTTACTTGCTTAAAACACTACAAGCACCGCAGACTCCTGCGTGGGAGATAAGAAGCAACACAATCGATGCTCCTGAGAGAAAATGGCTTGGCCTGAACTGTCAGAATATCATCTTCTGAGCTCCTAACAAAGCAAGCAAGGCAGCTGTGCATATTAGCTGGGTGAATTAATGACCCCAGATTAGGCTGTGCAGCTGTGCTCTTAGGAATATTCTAGCATGTAAAGATCTGCATTGAATCTTGCATCTCATCCCCGTATTTCCTCAGCTTGGCTGTCAACTTATTTACATATTTTCAATTAATATACTTCATTGCTTTTTGTGAACATGACTGATTTGTAAATATAGCCAGACATTTCCACATTTTACACATTTATTCACCTTGGTGTTAAACAAGATTCATGTTCGTGCCCATCCTTGTAATCACACAACCTACCAAGAATATGACACAAAACAGAACGATTGCTGTTTTTTGCATGACTAGTACAACAACAATAAATAATAATAAACGGAACTATTTTCAAAGTGTAGTGTTTTTTAGATTCACTTCACATGCTAAAAGTGCTTGGCTCAAAGCTAAGGGGAGACATTCCTGTTTGGAGCACTGTGGCTCAGGCTTTGTGGTTCAGGACTCCCTCTGTTATTGAAAGGCTACTGGTTCAAATCCCATGGTCAACAGGGTAAATTCACTGCTGTGCCCTGGGCCCGTGGCCCCAATGGCTCCAGGGAGTGGCTGACCCTGTTCTCTCAATCACATGGTGCTTAGAGTAAGGGTGGCTGCTAAATAAAAGAATAACTATCTCGCTCTGTAGCACAACATCACAGTCTAGTTAAAAATCATTGCATGCCTTTCCTTCTGTTTATCAGTAAATATATAACGGCAAAAATCTCCCCAGCAACCAGAACAACACAACACAGGGATTGGATAAAAAATTACAGCTGTTTTCACAGACAGGTCTCCATTTCAGGAATTACAGGTGTTATAAAAGTGAAGAATCACAAAAAAATAAACAACAGGCAAAAAAATAAAAAATAAAACAAGGTGTAGGAGAGGCGGACAAGCATGCAAAACATGTACTTGACAGTAACATCACTACACAATGGTATGGAGTTTCTTGCTAGTGTTACTGGGAAGGGTTAAGAAACCCAGCAACGAAGGACAGGCAGAATAAGCTGGCAAAATAAACTGTAGCCGCTTGACCCTTCACTCCATGGACCGTAGAACTGGGGTGTGTTCAACTGAAGCTGGCTGGGTAAATTTTGAAGTATCATTAGGAATGCAGTGAACAATCATGAAAAAATCAGCTACAAAAAAATTGAACAAGAAAAAGTATTATTAAAACTGAAGTATATGGGTGTTTTCAAAACAACTGTAAATAACAATTAAAATGAACTGGCAGGTCTGACAGGAAGTGTGGTGGCGCAGTGGTTAGCACTGTTCCCTCAAACCTCTGGGTCCAGGGTTTGAGTCTCTGCTGTGGCTTGACAGCATGCGTGTGAATTTTGAATGTTCTCCCCATGTTGTTTTGGGGTATCCTCCAGGTTCTCCCACTTCCACCCACTTTCCATGCTAAGATGAATTGAAGTTGCCAAATTGTCCTTGTGTATGAATGGTGAGTGAGCCCTGTGACCTGTCTTTAAGTTGAATTTGTAGGTAAGTCAGCACAATAATAATACAG
Organism: Gnathonemus echidnorhynchus; assembly: GCA_026776725.1. Lineage (NCBI taxonomy): Eukaryota > Metazoa > Chordata > Actinopteri > Osteoglossiformes > Mormyridae > Gnathonemus > Gnathonemus echidnorhynchus. The sequence goes on from JAODJU010000119.1 coordinate 13,697,995, forward strand.
TACATTTGTCATGACTTGCTAGTCCAACCCTCCTGTGTGCCACGCCCCCTTGTTACCTCGGGTTGAATCCCGGTGTTTTCAGCTGTGTCTAGTTGTTGTTAATTATTTCAGTGTATTTAGTGCTTCTGTGTCTGTCTTACCCCTGTCCAGTCATTAACGTTGGATCTTTTTTGAGTTATGTTTGTCTGCATTAAATCCTGTGTTACCCGACTTCCCGACTACTGCGCCTGATTCCCCGGCTCGCTCCATAACAACATTATAATAATACAGTAGTAAAGAAAGGAACTACATACAGTGCTGTACTTCACGATGGGAATGAGTGCATAGAAGATGGATGATTATGATTTTTATGTTATGTCTCTGCATCCTTTTCTTGGAATAGCAATCAGCTGATCAATACCAGAGGAACTATACTGAATGTTTTATCCATTCCATCAGTTCCTCATTATAGTTTCTAACTTATGATTGATGATACTTTTGTTTCTTATGTGACACTTGTTCCTGAATTGTGGATACATCTTTGTTTAGACAGAAATCTCCTGTTTCTGTTTTTGTTAGACAACATACAGTTTATGTGACATTCTGATCATTATGTGGCTTGGATCATTTCAAGAGTGCCAAATTCTTTTCCATGGTTTCCACTGTTTTCATGTCTATTACTTTAGCTTCATTCATTACCAATATTATGTAATTCAGTCTTGCAAAACTCAGCACCACATGAAACTGGTACAAAATTTTGTTTCTTTCTTTTTTAATTGTATCGATGCAATTCTTTTGTTTAATCCAGATACTTTAACCGATTTGCCTGAAATAACCCTTAAACTATTTCTTGACCTAACGTGAAATTTTTTGGCCTTAATAGATAACAAAATAAAATGTAGAAATTAATACGGGCACTGCTGGCAGACAAGCTGACATATTACTCTACCAGGAGAGTGAATTGAACCATTATTCTGTCATGTATCAGAGCTTTGTAGCAAACAATACAAATATTGATTCTCTGTTTCCTCTACCTGCAAAATCCATCAACTTTTCATAAGGATTCATTCAGTGCAGGTTCGAGCCGAGCTTTGAACTTTAGGCTGTGCTCTTAGGAATATTCCAGCATGTAAAGATCTGCATTGAACTTATCCTATGTCCCAGGGGGCACAGACCATAATGGAAGGGACCGCCTGTAATGAGTGCTAATCCACACCTGGCAGACTTGAACACAAACACATAATAAGGTCAGTTTACATCCACATGCAATTTTGGAGAAACCAGAGTTCCCAGCCAAAACTGACACCATATATGGGAGAACATGCAAACTCCACATACACAATTCTGGTCAAAGCCTAACCCATAACCTGGAGAGCTGCCCAATAAACCACCATACAGTCTCCCTGCAGCGTGAAACATCAAAGACATCTATTTATAAACCCAGGTCAACGTTAGTTGTTTCAATATAAATCTCCTTAAAGACTTCTGGAGAGGTACTGATATCAAGATGTTTCTAGAGAAGTACTTGAAACACAAATGAAAACCATAAATACTACTTTGAACCCAGAACATATTTTAAAATGATTAGACTAAATACAAAAACAGATCTGTGTGATTTCAAAAGATGCTCCTGTGATTTAAAAAGTTTGATTAAATATTATTTTTAGAATAACTTCTATTCTAATCTATACTGTTGTCCTAAAAGAATATGGCCTTAAAAGATTCAAAACACAGTAATACGTTTTATAATGGTAATAATTTTATAATGTTATATTTCTGTACCTACAGGACCTTAAAAAATAAATTGCTCTAAAACCAGCTAACACTTACTTATTTCAGCTACCACTTTAAGGTTATGAAAATCACACACATTACTGGAACTACTCAGATTGCAGCTAAATTAATGAATGACAAAGTGCTACATCAGCTAATCATAGTCAAAATATTTATTTGTATATATTGGACTTTGTTCTGTTATAGAAGTGATGAATTTATAAGTCTCAGATACCTGTATATCGTGTCATACACTAAATAGCCACTGGTAACAAAACAGTGATAAATGGGCCTGTATTGGAAAAGCGATTGATGTATGGATGGATGAATGGATGGAAGGATAGATGGAAGGTTCGCAAACATATAACACATAACTCATCTTTTAGTTAAAATATAAACATAGACCAAGTATTTTAAACATCTCATCTTTTGTACATAGAGTATCAGAGTATGAGTGTTTAGCCCTCAATCCCATCCAAGGTGCCTCCTACCTTGTGCTCTGCACTTCCTGCAATAAGTACCAGACTCACCATGGCTGGAAGTCATGGAAGATGCATGGATGAAATAATAATGAAAAATGTTTCAAAAATCTTCAGTAGCCATATAATTGTTTATAAATAATACATGATATGACTTCAACTGAGAACTGACATAATTATAAATGTATACTGCTTTTGTACATCAAAATTACTTTATGTAAACTGAGTAATATTGTTATATATAAGTCCAAAAAAAAAATCATATGATTTCATTAACATCTGTTATTCTAAGGCCCCAGAATAGTCAGCGGCAGTTCATATTATATGCTGATTCAAATGCAGGACAAAAAAACAACAGTACTCAGACTGCACACCAATACAACCTTTTAAAGTAGCCTATGGCATGTTAAGCAGAGGTAAAAACCTAATCTGCGGATTAAATGGGTGGGGCACTGCACTGTGTTTATCATTAGTTCTGCTAGATACATTAAGAGGAAAGCTCAGGATTTGCTGCTTCATTCTCCCGATGGAGATCAAACAGGTATGTTAATGGAACACAGATGAAAGGCTTGCTGAGGGTCTAAAAGCATTAATGAATCATCCTCTCCGGCATCTTTGCCCATAGACCTGGTCTGCTTGTGCCTGTGTTGCCATGGCAAGCGTGCCCATCAGCTGCTCTATCCTCTACCCTCTATGCCCCATTACTAGGTTATTAACCTCACCTAGAGATCATTTAGAATTTATTTAGAAGTAGAAGGACTGCAGAATCAGGGGCCCACAGTCACAGGAAGTGCAAAAACAAGAAAAGTGAATCACACTCAACTCTCATTTGTCAAAATGCTATTCAGTCCAAATGTCGACCAATTTAAGAAAAATAAGTTCTGCTTGTTATTCTTGGAATAATCTCCATAAAGGATTACATGAATATCAATCAAGGTGTATTTTCCTGTAATTTCAGTATCATATTCCAAATCCCTACCAATGCCCACCCCCCGTGTTGAAAGATAAATGAGAGAGATCACTGCTAGAAAATTTCCAGTGCATGTATAAATAAAATTCAGATTAAATCAACTGAGTCAGCATCCAATTTGAAATGTACATGGTAATTGGATATACCTCCAATTTCAAAAGCTTATTTATTGTGTAAAAAGACAACTCTGTAACAAACATGAAGTCAGTGAAAATGTTGGAATGGTGTAGCGCTTCCTGCTGCTCCGAAACACAAGATGTGTGCCGGTGCTGAACAAAAAATGACTCTGCCGCTGTGTTTTGTCACTGTCTTTTTAACCGGAGAATCTGAGAGGAGATGTATTCCCAATCTACATCTTAATGGAGTGCATATAAAAGACAGGATCAGTTAGGATGTGCCAGACGGAGATCTGGACACTTCAGCGGATGTATAAGAACATCCCAAAATATGAATACATTCACACTTATTTCAACATAGACAAAAGAACAGTGTTAGCTTGTAAAAAACTCTAAGCAAAAACACTTCTCGTAAATTCATATAAAATATTTAATAAAAAACCTTGTTTGAAATCTAACACGAAAGGCTCTTAATGTAAAAATATCATATGCCACAGCTCACATCCATCCATCCATCCATCCATCAATCTTTCCATCAATGCATCCTCTTACAAATGGTTTTCCTGGTTATGGTCATGAGAGAGCCAGGTACATATCCCATGTAGCACAGGGAACAAGGCAGGGGTGTTCCCTGGATGAGATGCCAGTTCCAGTTTACATGTGATTTCTTATTTCTCTGGTATTAGGTTGGCATTAGTATGACGGCAAAGACTATTTCTTCTGTTATTCTTCCTCTATTTAACAGCCCATATCAACGGATGAAGTAAGCTAATAACATCATTTTTTCACTGTGACCCCCACATCTCAATAACTGAAATGAAATGTAAAATGAATAATGAAAATTTAATATTGTAACATTAATCAACATTATTGTACCCTATGTTACCGAACATCTTCTAGAGTGAGTCATATTATTCATCTGTGGAAATACATGTGGGAGGACAGTGACAGATCATATAACTGAGATCCAAGCTCAGCTGTCTGTATCAGAAAAAAAGGGAAAAAAAATATTATGCAAGAATTTCCCATTTGGACACTATGACTGTAACCAAGGAAACTGCATTACCAAAGCTACAAGAACTATGTCTCAATGTTTGGGTCTTTTATCATCATCATCATCATTATTATTTGTAGTAGTAGTAGCAGTAGTACTTGTACTGGTAATAGTAGTAGTAGTATTGTTCTTGTCGTCATTGTAAAAGTCATTCAATTACTGGGAAGAAGATGTGTGTTAATGTATAATTAGTACTGTCAGAAAACTAATGTGTATTGATGTGATAGTGACATTATTCTGGCAATCATCTAAATCTTATAACACAACCTCAAAATAAACACCTCCTCCGTGTCAAACAAATCTAATGCTTCACCTGGAGTCTAATATTCTGTGACAAAAGCAATATAAAGAGGATCCAATCTGTCTAGACTCTTCTTATCCATTTCCCTATTTTACGATGGCGTGTAGTAATTGGCACATTTGTGTATCACTGACTTCATTGCTGCAACCTAATCATCCTATTGGTTCAAATAGCTACTAGTTTTAAAGTGCATAAAGGGAAAATAATGTGTTGTTCATTTTGTCTACTGTAGTAGGATTTTCACCAAAGAAGCCTTACTTATTTTCTGATGCATGTAGCTTATCTGTAATAACTGTGGGGGGGTTATGACACAGGTGAGAAAAAAATCAAGATGGTTTCCTCCAAACACTTAAAATATAAGAGAAACTCATTCATTCTAAGTAATTGTGAAGATGCGGAAAAGGAGACCAATATCAGAAGGAGCTGAATTATCATTTAGGTATTAAACAACAATGACAGGTTTCAGAACCTTTAAGAATTTGTTTGACATAATACTGGGATTGCAAATGGTGAGATTAAAAGCACTCAAAAAATTTGCCTCTAGACCAAAGAATAAAGTGGTCAAAGTATGACTGTGTTTGAAAATCACTGGTGGTTGGGTACCCTTGAAAATAAAAAATAGCTTAATCCTAAAATGACTTACATCAAAATATTCTCAATGATAAACTGCATTATGTGGGTTATAGGGGGGTACGGATGAGACCTGCCATGTCATTGTTAGTGGATGAATCGACAATGTGGTGTAGGCTTATGGCTTCATTGTATTATTATTATTATTATTATTATTATTCAAGTAGTCTACCAAATATATGCAAAAACAGTCTTAAAAACAGGACATCCTTTATTCTACAGGGAAAAAGTGAGTCGACTTTTTCTGCCAAATTCAACTTAATGTACTATATTATGCCTATTATTATTATTCTTTAGCAATGAAAATATGGTTACTTTTTGAAGTAGGTTCACTGCTGGTGTTGCCAATCAGTAACCTTGGCTATCCAGACTGTAGAGCAAATGTTATTTTTTTCATATACAGCAACAGTAGGTAACATTTACTGCCCCATAATAATACATGAGAATGCAATGCCATGCTAACAATAACAATAACAGGGGTAATCAATAAGCTTCATTATGCTGGCCTTACTTCTCAGGAAATAGACCCACCCAGTTCCAGTACATCAAGTGCATCTGACCTTTGGAGAATGAAGATCCTTCAACTATACCTAAATTATTCAAGAAAGGCTTTAGAGATCTTCCACTTGTGTAAATTTGTATATGTATAGAATTAACGTGAATATGCACATTTGCATAATTTTCTAAATTATTGTATAATGTATACATAATTAGTTATCTTAACAATCACATATTGGAGGTGACCGATACTTATCTGTAGCACTGACTCCTCTGGTGCTCCTATGTTGAGCACAGGTAACATATTTCAGTACAGCTGTCATCTCTGCTGATACTCATAATATTCACCTTCTGTGGATGTACTATTAATCCATTTCTTTTTCTAAAAGTATCTTTAGTTTGTCAGAATTAAAATAAAGTATCTGAAATGTAATCTTATTATGACAATATAATGTGGATTATTTAGGAGGTAAATCATTTTACTACTTCTTTTGCTCTTATGATGGATTTGATGATTTGTGATAGATTTGATGGATTTTTAGGACGTCTAGCACTCCATACATGTGTCCTGTTTGCCATCAGCACATCTAACTGAACTCATCAGTAAAATTAATTGTCATTCATTTTGACTAATCAATTGTTTGATTACCTCAATCGGGTATGCTGGCCTTCGAATGGAAGTAAAAAATGAATGGAATAGTTATAAATGGAGGTTTGGAAACCACTCTGTTAGATAACTATCCAATTTCCAGATATTTATAAAGAAATATGGCCTCATGGAAATTAAATGACCTCACTAAACTGCAGGTACAGGACATTGCGTGTAAAAGGAAACAATCCCTCAGATAGATAGATATTCTCTTTACTGTTTTTTTGCAGTGTCTTAAGTCTAGCATAAAATGAAAATCATTCAGTTAAAACCATTGACAATCATTTTCTAATTTATATACCTAATTTTCTTTCAGGCATCCCTGAAAAATAAAGAAAGGGCAGTAGGCTTTGGTACTGGCTCTCATACTTTACAGCCATACCACCTGCAGCTCAGACTAAGTAATCCACCTGAAGCTAAGTAGGTTTAGGCCTGGCTAGTACTTGGATGGGAGAAGCTAGGAAGAGTGTTGCTGCTAGAAGAGGTGTTGGTGTGGCCAAGAGGTTAGTCTATTCTGTGCTCTGTGTGGATCACAGTGCCCCAGTGCAGTAATGGGGACACTGTGCTATAATAGATGGTGCCACCCTTCAGATGAGGGGTAAAACTGAGGTCCTGACTCTCTGAAGTCATAAAGGGTCCTTGGGTATCCTTCAAAAGAGTAGGGGTGGTACCCCAATGCCCTGGCTAAAATTGCCCACTGTGGCCCCATCAGATCTGGCCTCCTAATCATCCCCTGTATCTAACTGGTGAATTCCCTCCTGCCCCTTCACCACATTAGCTACTGTGTGGTGAGCATACTGGTGCAGAATGGCTGCTGTCTCATCATCCAAGTGGGGGCTACACAGTGGTGGTGGTTGAAGTGGCTCCCCATTGCTTCTGTAAAGTGCTTTTGGTGTTTGAAAAGTGCTACATAAATGTGACTTTCATTCATTCGTATTCCTGTATAAATAAATTAATATGACTTCAACCAATTTTAAATCACAGCTTGTGGTGCCTCCTTTGGTTGTCAGAAGTAGATATTCTGATTCCACCATGGCACCACTGCATGAATGCCAAACAAGAAAATGCTGTGATTATCTAACGAAACCCAGAATCACCTGGGAAGGGGGATGAAAAATGGAGAGAGTTCAAATGCTCCATAACAGCGTCTTCTTTTGACATGCTGCTACTGTGGAGATTTTCACTCTCATTCTACCCATATACCTTCCCTCCACAATCTCAGTTATTTTGTTACTTTTGTTTCTTGAGCTTATAAATACAAGCATCACCATGTGCTACTGTGGTCCTACATTAATATCAATACTAAGATCCACTGCAGTATGACCATCAAACCAGATTAGCCATATGAACTACTTAACAAACTTCATAAATATTTCAGTTGATATATGTACACATCTAAGTTGAATGTTTGTATATAATGCAAGAAATTAAGATGAGCTACTTTTAACACGCAGCAACCTGCACTTTCCAATACTTGTGATTGATGACTCAAACAAAGTGCTTCCAAAATGCTTCAAATTATGCAACTTGGATTGTAAAATATAGGCCTATCCCTTTCAGCAAGCAAGTACTGACCAATACTGACATTGGTGAAACGTTTACTCATAGCAAAATTATATTTATAATGTGGACATCTAAGAAAACAGAATTTTAGTTATTTTAGTTATAAATTTGCAAGGCTGTATATTTCTAACTTTGTATCATGTAAGGCATATCAATGTGTAATTACACTTAAAGCCTCTATTGGCTCCAAATATAAAAAGAAACACTAAAGCTAAAATGCATTTAAGAAA
>JAODJU010000119.1:13717740-13732045 GCA_026776725.1 Gnathonemus echidnorhynchus
ACACAGCGTCTACACCACTCCCGCACAGTACAGCAATCCCAGCAGCCTCTACAGCAATCCCAGCAGCCACCAACCACACTGAGGACTGCCATCTAGCTGGAATAAATCTTGAAAACCATTTTCATGTGTGCATACAATACTCAACATAATACAAATCCAAGATGTAGCTTTTAGTCCGTTTGTCCTGAACCACTTTAGTTAACAACCTCAACTGCACAGTCAGGCAACACATACAACTGGGAGCTTTTAAGGTCACTTTGGATGAGTGTCTTGCCGAACAGCGAAACAGTGAATTATACATTGTTTCAACATTACACAGTTCTGGACAACTGCCCAGGCCATCGCTGCTCTTCGTCCTTGGAACAACCAAGAGTGAGATGTTGTTTAAACTGGAGCAACTGTTCTTTGTTTCTTCAACAAGTCACTGAGGTCTGAATGGACTGACCCTGCTGCCTGCTGACGTGCTGAGACAGGCTTCACCCCCACTAAAAAGATCACTCCCTCATTGCATCATCTTTATGGTGGTTATGAGTAGAATGAGGAGACAGACTAGCTGCACTATTATCTGTATGCATTTTTGAGTCTGTAAATATATATGGATTTTTTATTCGTCAGGCAATTCATTAGGGGTATGATTCAATGTTTCTTTGAAACACAGTTCTTTGTATGCCCTGGTTTCACAGGTAAGTAAATGAGGACAGTCACATTATCCTGCTTATGCAGAGAATATCTGAGTATATAGAATGTTAGAAGGAATATATTTGTGTTTCAGTTAATAATTCATTTTTATTATCATATATTATTTACTCTGTGGGATATATATAAAACAAAAGGGCTATGATATATTGGGTTTCCATAATCATTTCACAGTCTGACACAAAAAATGACCTTCAGAATTGACCTTCAGCTGAAACATGATAGGAATTTAAACAAATAATACAGATTAAACACAAACTGATACTCTTCCCATATATGTACATGCTGAGTATGTTCCAAAAGCTTATGAGGAACAAAAACTAACTAAAAAAATAATAGGACAGGATACAGAAACATGTCAACATCAATGGGAATGACCAATAATATTTGTTGTAATGGGAGCCTGCAACAGTAGCTGCTAGATGTACACAAGCACCTGTCACAGCAAGATCACGTTATATCACAAAACATCACCGTTAATGCGCTGTTGTTATGACAACACGTAAGAACGGCTGACTACAGACAGGCACATGGGACAAATGCACAACTATGGAAATGTTTACAAAAAAATGTTTACATTGCCCCTTTTTGGTGGTCTATGGCAGAAATTTAAACAGACAGAACACAGGGCAGTATTAAATAGGGTACTTATATAAACAAGTGAATTGGCCAAAAGCTGGGTGTGTTACAGTGTATGTGCTGAACTGAATTCACTTAATGGCCTTATGGCGCCACATTGTGACAGTAACTGACGTTATGCTTTTGGTAATATAGCTGTTACTAAAATAATAGCACTTTGAGGCAAATATACATTGGAGACAAATGGAATGTGGTGGTAAAAAGCTCAGTATCTGCCAAAGATATTTCTTATAACCAACGATTATAACTATTTAATATGATAAATGGTTTAAAAGAAATTAACGTACCTATACAGTCATTTGAAAAGGCCACAGTTTTTTTCAGGATTCCTTTTTGTTGTTTTTTTAAAGGGATCTGGTGCTCAGTGCAGTTTCATCCACTGTACAGTAGATATAATTTAGTATGAAACACTTTTATTTTGCACAGTGTCTGCATTTTGACAGCTCCGAATGGTTCTGATTACTGACCTAAGCTCAAATGCAGTGACTCAGACTTTCTGATTATGCCATTTCCAGTGACTTCCTGTTGCTGTTCAGAGTGTTCTTAAGTTTTCACATGACTGAAGGAGAGAGCTCTGCTTTCACTCTATTTGCCTCGAAATATTTTCCATGGCCTTTATGTCCAGTGAGTAATCAGCCAACAAATACATTTTTTCCATCCATTATTTGTTCATAAGAGTAATATTCTTTGTGGTGTAAAAGAGAAATGCTTTTACGATGGCAAAATGAAAGTGTTAAGCTTACACTACCTTTAATATGATTTTCCCACAACAACAACTGCATGTACTTACTTACTTTCTAGTATCAGATGTTTCTTTTAAACTCCACCATGGGTAAATTAAGTGTTTTCATTTTAGTCTACCAAATAATTAAAAATAATTGCTGCTTCTGTAAATTCTTAAGCAACATGATTATTATCAATACTATTATGATCTGCTGGTGTATCTTCATGTGAAACAACTACAAATTTATAATATGTGAGATATGACTAAAAATGCTCAATGCGGTCTGTCTGGCATCACCCGATACCTTGGTTAGTCTGAAAAACTATAATGTATTCACTCTAATTTAACCGCATTCTGTTTGGTGTAGCTGGGAATTCTAATTCCTCACTATTGTTTATTTAATGCATTGCACTAAATAAATTCTTAGGGCAGTTCAGACTGAATCATCAGTGAAACAATCATTAGTAGTTCTTAATGGGACATAATGGAAACCAGCTGTTGGCATGTATTTGAAAGACATGCATTTTGCCAGAGTTAGCAACAGTGAACCAGTGTCATACACTAGGAATTGTGTGGTAAGTATCTGAAACAACAAATTACTGCTCTAAGATTGCTACACTTGACTGTATATCATTGACATATGGGTCAGTGGATAGTGTTGTGGCGTCATACCTTCAGGTTTGTATGTGTGGAAGTTGGCAGGTTCTTGTATTTTTGTGAATTTCCTCCTGGGTGGGTTTGTGTCTGTAATGTGTGCTTTTGGGTTTGCGTGTGGACTAGGTTTATATTACATTGTGGGGACCAAATGTCTCCCACAATGTAATAAAAACCTGTTTTTTTGATGTTGTGAGGACCATTTTTCAGGTCCCCCTGAAGATCTGTGAATGCAGTCGAAAAACTTAAAATGCCAAAAGTCTTGTATTATGTTAGATTACTTATGGTTAAGGTTAGGGCTAGTTAAGGTTGTCATGTCGTGAGTAGAGTTTTCCCCATAGAAATGAATTGAGAGTCCCTACAAAGTGTGTGTGTGTCTGTGTGTGTGTGTGAGAGAGAGAGACAGTCCCAGGATAAGCTCCAGGCTCGCTGCGACCCTGCACTAGATGAGTCCTTGGAAATGGCAAAATGTTATTTTTAAAGGATTACTTTCAGTATAATTGCAACATTATATACATCCTTTGAGTATTTGTGAATAATGTCTATTGTAAACCATAGTCACTCTTGGCTCAGCTAACCCTTAACAGTGGCCAATCAAATATTCAAATACAAGTTTTTGAGCAACAAGTGAGAACAAACAGTTATAATGAAATTAGCACTGACAGCAATTCTCAACAATCAGTGTCTTTACATGCTTTTTATATTGGTCATTAGTCACTGTGGAAGTGGTTTGAATTGCTGAAATTCTAACCTTTTCCTGAAGGCAATAGAATGCTCAACAAATGTATAAAAAAACTAATTGATTCAATAAACTATCAGTGGCAAAGCACTGAGGACATGACAGTATAAGAAAAGTGTCTGTCCTATTGACCCTGCCTTTCAGTCATTCTTAGTTTCCTTTTTGCCGTCTTTCCGTTTTTTTTCTTCAGTTGCACAAATGAAGTTTCTGCCATTTTCTTTTTCAGGATTTATACAAAAGAGAACTTTGTGAATTCTGCAGCAAAATATACAAGTTTCCTCACCTACAAAAGCAGAAAAAAAACATTTGTGGCTGTTCTGACAACCGTAATGCTATCCGTTCCCATAAATGGTTAACAGCTTCTTGCCATGGTGGCAGAACAAACTGATGGTCATTTTTAGAGAGTGATAGCATTTTAAAATGTACCATTGTAAGCAAATGTCTTAGACCACCCGGCTTGGAATAAAACATAAAGCAATCCAGAGCTGGCCTCCAGCCTCCCCTCTGTCTCTAACAGCATACCTATATTTGGGACTGAGAAGGCACTACTGTTTCTGGAATCCGCTGGCTCACGTTTTACTACAGTAAACATACTGTCCTCTCCTGGCACAAGATTCGTATGTATTATTTGTGTACAAAGATTGTGTTCTGCTGGAGATTGAATCTTTGGGTCTTCCTTGCATTAAAAACCTTAAGACTCAATCAAATTTCAATTGCCTGACAAAACACTGCAAAAGGATTTTTAACTTTAAAAGTTTCCTCATAATTTTTTTATTCATTGTACCAAATACTATTTATTCATGTTACCATATACAACATTTACATGCATGAGTTTTCAAATGTATTAAAATTCCCAAAATAGACATCAAATAAAGTTAAAGTTTCTTTTACAGTGCTTTTCACCATGTATCTGTAAATATCCTTCACAATGAAGACAAATTTCCAGGTGTAAAATTTACTAGTGAAAAACAGGGTTGCAAAACTTATTTCAGCAGTTGGCTTTCCCCTCACACAGTTAAGTAGTGACGAGCCGATAGGCCTTTAAAGGTAGCCTGAGCCTGCACTCCTCCTCAAATGTACCAAGTGGAAAGATTACCTCAAACAGGAAAATGCTAGTTTATGTAATTGTTCACAGAGAAACCGTGCTCCATAAATCAAAATTAATGTCAAAAAAACATGGACCTAAAGCTGTGGTTTGAGAAGCCTGTGGCGTCGCCGCTGTAGGGCAGACGTAGGACTGTAAGCGACATGTCCAGAGGAAGTTTTGGAACTTAACAGTGTAATACAAGGCTGCGCTTGTTGTGAAACTTACAGCAATAATAATAATGTGGCCCCACTCTGCTTACAGTAAGGAGGGGCTCTTGGGTAAAATTCACAAGCCCTCATAAACTATTGTAATCTTCCATTTGTGGTCATTTTGCAGTATATATAGCTCTGAATTAATAGTATTATAAATGTATGCATATATACATTCTGTGCTATTCCCACATTGTTCAGATTTTGTACCATGAGGGCAGAAGATCTTTTATCCCAGCGAAATGATTAGAGTAGGTCATATATTATTAATAACTATTTAATAGCCATAAAAGCCGGTCCACACATCTTCCAACCTCTTACAATCAATAGGCAATTTTAAAAGTATGCGTGTAAAATGTGCCTGAAATGTGTTTTAGGCACTGAAATATTTACCAGCCCCTTGATCCAAGTGAGATATATACTTCAGCATTTACTGTTCAAATTTCCATTTTCATAAAAAATGTTGGATTTAATTACCCAATAGTTAACTGATGAGGCATATTTTGCTGTGTTGTCCCAGAAACTCTGTTCACTGCAAACAGTTATTTCACCCTGAGTGTTTAGCAGTTAGCATTTCGAAGTTGGTGACATGGCAATTGGGCAACAGTTCAATATATGCCCATGAAAATATATAGCTTTAATAATATTAAATGCAATAATACACTGTATCATTTATAAAATTTTGTGATATTTATTGCAACTGTAGAATGCATACCGAATCACTCTAAATTTAATTCAATGAGTGGAATGTCATGGGCTGGGTGAGCTCTGGATCAACAAATTCAACGGTTAGTCACTAAGGTGACTAACTGACATAATGAAAATGCATAAATAAATACTCAGCTTTGTAAACATCATTTCTTATTGACCCGGGAAAGAGAGAATTTTCAGTGCTATACAGTCTTAAAAGCACAGGGATGGTTTATCTGTATGGCAGTGCTTGATTTTCATTGCTCATGTGTTGACATATATATCTTAAGATTTCTATGAACTATGTATTTTTGAGTTTTCTCCTCTGAGATGCAGCACAAACATTTTTAACAAGACAAACCTAGTCACGAGACATTTGCCAGGTCCCTTGAGATGAAGCTGGCCCCTCTGGACTGAAAACACTGGTTTTGAATGCAGGAACCAGGCTGTCGTCTCCTAAAGCTGCCTTTGCATGTACAGTGCTGTCAAACAGGGAGAACACATCCCTGCCGCATTTCCAAAATTTGCGTGCTGAAGGGTCCCCCTTGCTGCTTCAGAGAGCTGCTGCTTAGCGTTTAATGATCTGATCATTTAAATGGACCTTATAACATTTCCCCTCTGGTTGATGTAAGGCTCCTGTAAAATTGGAGCTTTTCACGTTCTTTCACAAATGGGTTCTGTTATTATATTAAAAAGTCACAAATCTAACAATGTCTTTAGTGGATCTGGGTAAGAAGGAGGTACTTACTATGTTTACCAATTTAATGATCACAAAATTAACATGATTACATCCTGCTGTCCAGCTGTCACTTTCACATTCACTACTTTATAAACCACCTATATAAACAAACTGTTTAATCACTAAAGCATGCAACTTGATTCGTCCTTATCAGTCAATTTCTTATTGGACGTAAGACAAATATGGAAGGTCTAGATCATCTTTCAGTTAGAGCTTGAATCTTCCTTCAAGTTTCTTTGAAGTTTGTTTTGTTTACAGCAAAGACACTATCTTCACCCCTGAAATACCAATGTCTGTTGTCTTGGGCATTTTCCATGATCTCTGTCTCAGACAGGCACACGACCAGATCAGTCTCCTTGCACTGGCAGTCTTAACACTGATGGTGTTTTTTCTGCAGAATGATACTCTGAGTGTGAATTGAATACTGCCAGTCTCACTGTGTATGCAACAAAACAAGGGCCTTTTAAACTTTTGTTACCAAAGTGGATGTGTAACAGCTGTAGTTACTAATAAAATCCTAACATCAAAGAACAGCTGATACAAATGCTCAAAAAGCATTAGACTAGGTGCAGCTTATCAGTATTTCATTTGCACTTTCAGTAGAACCTGAGTAAATGCATTCCTGATGACTTGGGATATTTATTACAGAAAAGGAAACAATTTTTCATAATAAAAAAATAATAAAAACCTTAAAAGACAAAATCTAAAAGCTGCTTAGACCATGGTTGGAATAATCTATATATACGACAAATGCTATGGATACACGTAAGTATACATTATTTGTATATTTCACAACACACTAAAATAAAGAAGTATGTATATCCAAAGAACAGAAATATTTAAAACATTGCATTTAAAACATTGTCACTATGAAAGTTCTTCCAATGACGTTTCAGAAGTTCCAAAGTAACTCTGGAAGTTTTTTCACTTGCTTTTCCAGCTCTTTAATTCCTGTACCTCACAACTGTTTGGCATAACACCATACAGAACAGAAGCTTAGCATATGTATGAAACACCTACAACAAACAAACAAGCTAGCAGACAAACAGACAGTCAGCAAAAGAATTCTGCAATGATTTCTCAAAACGTAAAGTCAAAAAATTTTTAGCAGCTATGTTGCAAGCTGCAGTGGGTGGTAAGAGTTTAAAATGGGACATGAAATTAAAGACACAGATCGAAAAAAACAAACAATTATTTGGCTTGTATGATGCTTTCATTATATAAAGGAAATGCATTGTACTACCACGTAGAAAGCATTCTAAAAATGGTGACAAACTCTTCAGAGTGCATAAGTTCATTGCATTGCAAAGAAACAAACTCTGAGTAGAGTTTTGAGGAGATGTATTGCTTCTGAGCAGATCCAAGGGCCTCAAGACTATATTTTCTTTTCTTAATAAATGACCTCATCTGTCATAGAGCTACAGCAGACAGAATTTTAAAGACGTTTCCTGGAAAAAGCATTTTGTCTCAGCCAGCCATTGGACCCAACCTGGAATATAACAGATAACAGTGACTTTTAGGTAATAGCTTAAGCTCTATTAGACAGCAAGTGGAACAATTATCCAAGAACTCCTGCCACATGGATGCTATTTTCATAACTAACTAATAGCAACTGAACACATGTTAAATGTATAGTCTGCCCTATGGTGGAACAAATGGATACTGAGCGCCAGGAGTAGAAAATAAGCTTTAGAAAAAAAGCAAGTAAAATGTCCTGAAGAGGTGTAACTAACTGGTGTCTAAAATCTAGACTTGATGTCTAGATTCATTTTAAATCATATTGCAGCAGTGATTCCTGGTGTACAATTACCTGCTCCCTCCATGGCTCTGGGTCACAGCCGGCTTTGGTGTCTAAGAACAATGCTTTAACAACATAAATTACTTGGGCTCTTGCTGGCAGTAGGCCAGGGGCCGGATCTGGCAGCAGCTTGAGTTACACTCCCTGGAAAGTCGCCTTGCGAATTCCTTTCTGTTTTGCATCTCAGGAAGTCCCAAGTGCGAAGGGGTGGGATCGCAGTTTAAAACAATGGGTCTGATTTAAACTCCCACCATCCCACCCCCCACTTTGGAATAAAAAAGAAATTTGCAGTTAACATCCCTGATGATAAGGCTGCATGCATATTCAACCTGAGCAAGAAAATAAAGCGACTGGTGAATGATCATTGAGACATTGTTATGCTGCAGTCTCTTCACAAAGACATTCAGTACATTTACATGCACACTAAGAAAATCAAATTATTGTGTCAGTCCAACTAAAACTGTACTTTTAAAGTACACGTAAACATGTTAGTCCGACTGAAACTGTACTACATCAAATTTCTCTAAGTTGGACTAAGACACCCAGATGATACGATTGGAAGTCTATTTACTCCTGCATGTATACGTTCAATGGACTCAAACTAGCCTAGGCGCTCTGCTCATGCTCCACAGTATCTCGCCTGGGCTTAGACCTGGAAGTAACAGCAGAAGCCGGTACACAAAAGAAGTTTGGATCATAGCAGAGGCAGCACGTACAAAATGTACAACGCTATAAAGCTGTCCAATTCACCGCTCAACTAAAGGCACTTTTCCCCTACACCAGGTACCATACTTTTGGTACTTCAAGAAGGTGTTGATTTTCCACTAGTGTAAAAACAGGTACCAGTGCCGAATGTCATCACAACGTGAGGCGGGGTATTTTGTACTGAATTTAAAAAATGGCTGTAGTAGAACAGGATGACGTGCATGTCCAATTCTTACATTGCTAGTCAGCTAGATTAAGACCAGGCTTTCTTTTTTCCTTCAGTTTGGTATGGAAATTATAGTGCAGGGAGTTTAAGTCTCGCTACGATGTTTTTACTCTGTCATAGGAAAAAAAACTAGCAATGTTTGCAATTTTAATGATTATTCATTTTCAAGATTATCTATCTGTTTAAAAATCAGTTTAAAGTTTACCTCCACTGCTTTTGCATAAGTGCTACATGCATTCTCCTAGACAATCGTAATCATTTCCATCCTTGCTGTTTAAATTACTCCTAGATGGTTTTGTGAAAAAATTATGTTGAATTCCTTTTTTTTTTTCACAAATACCCCAATATTTATTACAACAAAATCACATTGCAACATTTGAAAAATTTCCAATACCGTGCTGTCATAATATTATACAAAATACTTTATTTCTTGTTATCCTATCCTGATCTTGTTGTATCTGTTCTTCCGACTTGTAATTCCGACTTGTGGTTGCAATTAAAGCTTGTCTCACTTCATTTGTCCTCGCATACATTATTATTACTTTTATTTCAATTCTTTTTTTATCTGTGACGTATTAGCTCAACCGGAAATGTATTGACTAATAGCCTCTTCATAACAGTCTGCTTTCTTCAAAGTAGTACAGTCTCCTTATTTCAAAAGTATGCAGTGCAAATTCTTAATATTTAAGAGAATTGTACTTCCATTACAAAACTAGTGGAGATGACTACTGTATGCTTGACTTTTTGACTTTGACTTCTTGGCTATCTTTAATCAAGAGTGACTTTTGCGTTCCTTCAACTTTCCTCCTATTCCAACACAAAATAAATAAGCTAGTTTGCGAAGCCAGCATGGCCTGTCTCCTTCAGAGATCTCACTTCTCACCTCACACCTGTCCTTGTAACCAGCATCTGCTCTCTGAATTTTGCCACCATTTGCTTGGGCCGCAGCTGTGAATGCTCCCTCCCGTGCCAGCTGTCACCGGCAGACGTGGACTGATTGTGTTTCTACCCCGCCCCTACCTAAAAGACGCTGCTTCCATGACTCATTACTCTTTTCTGCACGGCAGCAAATGATGTTTTGACCCAATCTGTCTCCAGTTGTCAGATTGTATGCAGCCAGGTTATGGTCCTGAGTTTGGGCCCAGCACTACACCATAGCGATGCCGGTACCATCGTGTATATAACCTGGAGTTTGCGTATTCTCCCCATATTTGCACACATTTCCACTGGCTTCTCTGGTTTCTTCCCGCACTGCAAAGACATCCAGTCATGCTAATTGGCGCCACTACATAGGCCATAGTGTGTCACTGTGCAGGAGTGTGTGTGAATGTGCCCTGTGACCTGCTGTCTCATACAGGGGTACTCTGCCCCAGCCCTATTCTGGAGACCCTGACCAAGAAAAACAGCTGGAAATTGGGTGGACCAATACATCTAGAAGTATTAACTTATACATATACATATAGATAGAGTTACTAAAAAATATACTGAAAATCTGTGTGCAAAAGAAACCAGGTATTTCATCTTAACTTTCAGCAACTACTAAAAGTGAACTAAAATGTATTTTGCAAAGTTCATTAAAGTTTTAAACAGTTTGCATAAACTGATTACACAACGTCTAGCAACTTGAGTGATTTAAATACACAAGAATAATTGAGACAAATCTTTGTATCTCACTGTCACTAGTGCAGCCACCTTTGCATTTAAGCGATACATGAGGCATTATGTCAAATTTTAAATGGAAATGTTTCCAGATCCTTTGTAATCACCCCCCCCCCCAAAAAAAAAACCAGGGTTTCTGTATATAGACTAAATACATTTCCTAACAACGGAACATGGAATTATCCCTGGCACTTCGTCAGACTGTGTTTCATCTACATTCATTTATGCATTTTCCTATGCTTATACGTTGGCTTTGTCCCTCAGATGTGCTTGTATTTTCTTGTCACACTGCCCTGCTGCCCTCGTTTGTAGAAACAAAGCTCTGTCTGTTTGGAGTGCCTTTCTCAGGACAGGTATTTCCTGAGGGAAAGAGGACATTATCATAGCTGAGGAGTCTCGTATTTCCCATATCTTGAGGCTTGCCTCTCAGAACTGATACTAGGGGCTCAATGAAGTATCTGTGTCCCACTTTCAAGGGAAGGCTCAATATTGTTATATTAAATATGGCTGCCTTTCCATCTCAAAGGGATGCAGGCTCAATACAGGC
The DNA here is from genome assembly GCA_026776725.1 of Gnathonemus echidnorhynchus. NCBI lineage: Eukaryota > Metazoa > Chordata > Actinopteri > Osteoglossiformes > Mormyridae > Gnathonemus > Gnathonemus echidnorhynchus. The sequence continues at coordinate 13,728,853 of JAODJU010000119.1, forward strand.
TGCAGACTGTGCAAGCACATACATCTCCGTAATCTTGACACCATACGGGTGAACAGCTGCTGGTAGGTTAAAGTTACAAGTTGAAAAGGTCACGCAGTGATTTGTGGAGTATAGTGTACTATCAATTGAAGCCATACTTTTTACTTCTAAAAGCTGCTGATCTTCCACTACATAACTTTTTAAATCCAAGGAAGGCAAAATTGAAAATGTAGCTTTTATCATTTCCACAAGTACACAGAATATATTACATTAAAATGGAACTCATTGAGGAAGAGCTGAAACATTTTGATAAGCAGTGGTTTAATGTATGCTGTTTGTCTTTGTAAATGGTATAAAATCAATTTTTATTGAGGTGAAAATTTTCAGAGGAGAAAGGACTTTGTATGCCCGGGGATATCAAAATTAGTTTTAAGAATGAAGAGAACCCAAGATTAATTTCCATTGTAAAATCCAAGAGAGGATATGGAACCTAAACATAGAATCCAACTGCAAATCCTTGATGGAATGTCTTGATTATAGTGTTCTGATGGCGCTCAGGTCAGCAAGATCAGCACTTTCACTATTTCCTGGCAAAATGTTCAAAATAAAAACAAATGAAGATAGCTAATGATAAAGATAGCTGTTTTATTTAAACACATGGAGCCATTTGCCCTAGCTATTTTCTATAATTAAGTTCAATTTTGTCCTTGGTAAAGAAACTTATCAAAGTCTACTAAAATTCTTTTCCACTTATTCTTTATTATTCCTCTTATCTGCCTTTTCACATGCTTGTGACTCTTTCCCATGCTGAACTGCTGTCTATGCCGCTTACCTCATTACTGCAGATGTTTTGAACTTCTCTGCTCTCCATATGATTCTGCATCAGGTTATTTAAAACTTGTATTGATGCCTTGTCCAACAATATCTTCCCCTTTCATGTCATTCTCTTCATCTTGACCTTATCATTCCTCTGCTAAAAAGCCTTCAGCCTTCATCCATCACCTGGCCAGAACTTGTAAGTGTACAAGTGTGCAATCCTGCACTTCCTTTAAGATACTGAAGAAACAGCTGTCTTCTTATATATGTTATTTAAACTGCAGTCACCTGGACCTCTAGCAGTCTCTGTTGTGAACGAGACTTCATATCTCATAAAGCTGTCCTCAAAGAGGACACAATCACTCATTTGTTCTGCTTTGGAACGGTGGCTTAACAAACACTGGTAAACACTTTTTTTTAAGGTAAAGGTATCTGTGAAATATGCCATTAGCCTGCCTTTACCATGTCTTCGGTGTCAAAGTAATGAGTATATTGGAACAATTTGCAGCCAAGAATGATTTCAGTCCCCTATACAGGTGTCACTTTCATTAAAAAAAATCATTTGAGTCAACAACCTCTAAAACTGGTTTACACAGGTTTCAATGCCATTTATGTCTGTACAATAATTTAAGCGTCTTCTTTGATTTTGTAATGCTGTGTTGCTGTGTTTCTTCACCTTAATGTCAGCTTTGTGATGTTAATATGAAAGCCTGCTGCATACAAATGTTATCCATTTTATCTTTTTATACATTAGTTATTTTGGAACCATATTCCATGCATATTTCATTTAGGCACAGTAGGCTTCATTTCTTGTAGTTTAGCTGGCTGTCTACAGTGATCACAAGGGACTGGTTTACAGGCGGCTTGTTACTGGTTGGCATGTGGTAAAGGTTGGTCCAGCAAATCACAGCTAAATTTTGTTTTTAAGACTTAATAATGTCTACCTATATGTTACAATATGCAGTGTCCAGTTTATTTGGCCTGTTAATGCAAACAGCCTGCTTCTATAAACAGTGAATCACGTGGCTTCAACTGAGTACATACAGTATGCAGACAGGGTCATGAGGTTCAGATACTGTTTGGTTAAGCATTAGAATGGCTGTGTGAATTAAGAGATTTTGATGTGTGATTATTGATGTTAGTTATCACCTCAAAAATAGCGATCATCCCAGGATTTTCACAAAGTACTACTGTGTTTACAGAATTTATAAAGAATGATGCAGCAAGCAAAAAACTTCAGTCAGTGATCGTTCTGTCAGTGAAAACACCTTACTAACAAGAAAAGTCACAGAAATGCCACAAGTGCAAAAATAACAGCTCAGTACAATAGTATTGTATGGAACTAGTTTCTCTGAGCACACTATGCTACCCTTAAAGCATTTCTGGAGGTAAAAGTGAGTCCTACCTGGTGTATTGAAACCTGGTTTAAGTATTGAAACTAAAGAGCAATATAATACTGTATTTTCAAAATTGTCATAGAATGTTTTCCTCTGTTTAACAGGACTGGATTTACTTGAAAACTAGGGAAAGAATATGGCTGCATCAGAGTTCAAGAGTTCAAAATGTATGCATAACTGATTTACACATATGAAGCGGGAATAGAAATTGATGGATGGATGGAATATAACTTTAAACCTTTTGAAACAGTTAATAACTGCTTTCATTTTCAAATTTCTATTTGTTCTAATCAAAAGAGAGTGATAATATTTCGTATGATTTTTAATAATAGGATGGAGTGGTGGCTCTGAGGCTAGAGATCTGTGCCAGTAACTGGAAGGTTGCTGGTTCAAATCCTGTGAATGCCAGGAGTGATCCTACTCTGTTGGGCTCTTCAGCAAGACCCTTAACCTGCAATTGCTTCATCCTGGGTATGACGTTAATCTACATCCAGCCCTATAAGGAGGTCCTCCAGTTTACAGGGAGAACTTGGGGTTTGGTGGCAGGATTGGCACTCCAGCCACCAGAAAAAAGCTCTGGTGCTGAGATATCACCCACCGCAGGGCTGCACTCAGGCTCTCATCCCTGAGGTGGTTTGTCATGTGGTGGGTGCAGCAACACACTGTAATCAGCTTCATTCTTTGTGTATTATATTACCTAACTACAGACACACCTCAACTTACGAACTTTCAACTTACACACTTTCAGATGTATGAACGAAGAGGACTGTAAGTCCAAATTGTATTCATTGGGCTCCCGTTTACTGTCTGAAACTTTTTCTGCACACCAATTCCGCTTAGTACGACTTCTGGCCGCTACTCCCACCGTGCAGCAGCGTAGCGTGCATACTCCCAGCATTCTAGTTCTTAGTACTTGCATATACCCATAGATATAAACACTAGATGTCGCGTTGAATACAGCCGTCTATGGGAGCGAATGCGTCAACAGAGCCGCCATCTTG
>JAODJU010000119.1:13732145-13764663 GCA_026776725.1 Gnathonemus echidnorhynchus
AGACAAGGAAAATACTTTTTTTACATTTAATATGAAAGATGAACATCCATTTACCTGCTTATTTGGAAAAAGAACTAAAGAGAGGGCAGGTCCATACACACAGGCATCTTGTATAGATTTGTCAAGAACTATAGACAATGAACTGCAATATATACAGGTGTCAGTCCAGAAGCTGTGTCTTTCCTGTGGGGTGGGAAGACAGATAGAGGCTCTGTGTCTAGTATGTATAGTATCCTTGTAACAATACTACTTTACATAGTATCTTCCTCAACCTGCTGCTCTGTAGTTGCTAGAGATGCTCGGATCGGTATTGGCACCGATCCAGACCTATTTGACTGATCGGGTATTGGCCATGCGTGACCGATCCACCTCCTATACTTATACTTATTTAGTTTTTGGCAATCTATAAAAAGACAGCTCCTATTTCGTGTTAAATCTATTTGTACAATCAATCATACGACAGCTCTTTCCCATTTTTACATTTGTTTTTTGTGGCATTCAAATCGAACGCTAACGCTGCCCCTCACTCTTTTTTGCTACTCAGTGAGTGTAAGTACAATGACGTCAAGCGCATACCCTTCGCAGTATGAGGCGCGAGGAGCGTAAGATAAGACAGAAACCAGTAGCACAGCGATTTGCAATTTTTGTAATATAAAGTTTTGAAGGGTGGGAATAGCGTTTAATGAACAATCCCACTTAAAGCGAACAAACAAACAAAAAAACAATGGATGATTTGGGAGTCGCTAACCTGGTCTTGCGAATTCGCTGCAGCTTGTGATACAAGAGGGGCTTCCATCACAACAAAGTCTGAGCTGACGGCAATGGGAGAAAAATTGTGTTAGAATTTTAAGCATTGGCCACTTGTGTATACTTGTTTTGAAAATATTCATATTGAACTGTAAATGCCTCAAAAATGCTTAAAACAAGACATACAAATGAGGTGGAACATCACGTTATGTGTGTTTGTAGTGGCTTAATTAAATATTTTTGTCATACATTTTTTCCATCTGTATACAGTGTGTGTGTGTATATATATATATACTAGCTTAGAAAAATTTATATATAAAGTATAACAAAGTAAAAAGAGTATCTTGTATCGAATCAGATTGGAACTGAAAAAATGTTGATTGGCCCATCCCTAATAGTTGGAGAGTATGTACTTTTGCCACATGGTGTTCTCTCAACTTGTGAAAGCAAGACAAAATAAGTTAAATTAAATTGAAGTGATGGTTGTCGATGCCATCATGAGTTTCAGCAATGTGATCACAAAGATTAAATATATCCTGAGAACCTATATCTGCTTTCACAACCCTGTTCAGCAAAAGTCCGGCATCTTCGCTGGTACTGACCGTCAAAGAAGCGTGGTTGACGCACGCTGAGAGGCTGAATGCAACATCTAGTGTTTATATCTATGGCATATACCTTTAAAATGATGCTGAATAACGACTTACGAACATTTAAAGTTGTGAACAGCCATATCTCGTTTGTAAGTAGAGGAGCGTCTGTATTGATTTCTAGCATATTTTGAAAATGCCTTTTACAAACTATCCTTTGCTAATCTCAAAAGACTAATGCCAAATTATATGAGTCTGTTACGTTCAAATTATGTACAAATTGTTCATTAATTATGTGGTAATATCTAAGGCAGTGTTAACATCTACATTTACATTTTACTTTATATGCTTATATCCAAAGCAATGCACAACCACATAAACATATCTAAGCATAGCACCTAAGGTGTTAATATCTAAGGTCTAGGATCTAACAATTAAATTAGGAGTTTTAGTTTAAGCTCTCACATTGCTGATCAGAACAGGAATTGTGAACTCATAACTGAGTATTAAGGGACTTATTTCAAAGGATTCAGTGCCAATGATCCAAATACAAAGACAGACACAAGGTTCACCACATGGTAGCCATCTTAAGTTCAAAGCCTTGTGGTTTTTTTCTCTCCTTCTGACAGTCATACTTAGCTTTTGGATATTTGGTGTCCCTGAAAAGGGCTCTTCTGATAACAGCAAAATGAATGGTTTTTGACTGCTGAAAATCAGAGGATTTCACCCCAGACATGCCTTGGCCTTCAAAGTGACAAGATCACCCAGTTCAAAATCCAGATGACAGCAGAGCAGGAATCACATAACTCAAATGTCACAATTTATCCATCCAGATCAGCAACATCCATTCTTCTTTTAGACAATTACAAACACTGGTCCATATTAAACTTCAGCATGAAGCAACATCCTTCTGAGTTTTCCACAGGAATGTATAAAAATATGATGGGAATATATTTATCACCTGAAGTGCACATCATGCCAAGAGATGGTGAAATAGTCACTGAGAATGTATTGTGCCACTAGCAAGAATATTGTAGCCTCTAACTATGCTAAATCATTGCTTGAGGATAATGCATTTTCAGATGTTTTAGTTCACCCTGAAATTTTCTACAGGATATGAAGTAAATTAAAGCCACGTGGAAGAACAAAGAAACAGAAATGGATTTTGATGGTTCCAGCCTAGCAAGGTTAAATAAGATCTTTTACCCTTAAAAGGATATGATCCAATTTTATTGCTTGTTTTATTGTTACTATGGAAATCCACAAAACCATACTTTCCAACTTTCTTGCAACAGTACATTTTTAAATTCAATGACAGCGATTTAGAAGAAATTTTTTTCTATTCAGTTGTTCCTGAAAGGGAGCAAGATCATAAATTACAATATCCGGTTATCTAAGTTTCAAGCTCTGATAGATCATTGTTAATACACTTTGACATTTATCTCCAGCCAGGGAAAACGTGACATTAAGCATGTCTCACAGAGCAGATCAGAAGAATGCTAAATTCATTCTAGTGTCACCAGAGACTAAGTGAATTCTTCTTCCTGTCTTCTGTGCTGTTGGAGCAAATAGTTCAGCTATCTGCTGCTTGCTGAAATTCTGTTTCAACATTTCAGTAATGTCGAAAAGATTTAACCAAGTGGCCACTATGAACTTGTGAAATGAGTCATCTCATCTATCTTAAGTTAAAAGAAGGTATTTCACTTTGGGCTAGTTAAGCGGTTTGCCATCATTTCCATGGGTCCTTATGTTTGTGAAGACCAGTCTTGTGTGACCAGAGTGATTGTATAGCTGGTATGTCTCAATGCTGCATAGATGCCAGGGTGTAGGTGGATCTGACCACTAGAATTCTCTAAAGGCTCAGTAAGATGGATCTCACATTGTCACAGCAGACAGACAGCAAGAACTGTGGCACAATCAAAGGAAGGTGCAGTTCTGCTATTATTTCTTCCTGAGGCACTAAGTTAAAGTGGGGGCCTTCTCCTGTAAAAAAAACAAATCAACTAAAAAAAAAATGGGCATGCCAATGTGCTGAGTCAAGAAGCAGAGGAGGGAGAAAAGACACCAGAGATTTGCAATGTCAGGGCTAAAATAATATAATTTAGATGCATTATGTGAAGTATGCATTATCCATTTCTCTGTGTATGAAAGGTCTGTTCTGTAGCCATCCATAGCCAGTGACTTTTACAGATATTTACATGACCAAGAAGAGCTACAGAATTTCTGGTCAGGGACTGCTCTTGACATTTAACCAAGAAAGTTAATTGATTAAAATGATGTGCAATTGGAGGAGAAATTGTTTAAAAACAGTTCTTGTTATTCAGTGTTGTAAAACAGCATGTTATTGTTTTGGTTCGTAAAGTCACGTTTTAGAAAGCTATGAACCACCTCTAATGACTTAGAAGATGCCACACAAGATTTAATTCTCATGAGCTTTTTTCATCATTGTGGTTAATTTATTTAATCTGGCTTATTTGAGCCATAAAATACGACATTACTTTTAAGGTTTTTCATCTGTGCAATTTAAGAGGTAAACATTTTTATTTTCATATATGAACACTGCATGGAGGTTTTGAATGTGCAGAAACCTTCTCTTCACTCTGTCAGGAAGCCCAAAACCAACATTCCACAAGAAGTATGCAGAGTATTGCACATGTATCCAAACAATCACCATGTTTTCATTAAGTGCTCAGCACAAGCGGGTATGGTTAGTAATGACATTCGACGAAGGGCTGTTTGGAACACTAAATACTTGCTAAGAAGCCTCTGAAGAGCCCTTTCACAGCCGCATAGTGACCGCAAACCACTGGGAGCCTTGGAGCTGAACCATGCTACTCCAAACTGTTTTGCTGTTGAATGCAATCCATTGACTACAAGAAGTTCAACACTGTCTTGGGCTAACATGTTTTGTTTAGCCTTAATTGAGCTTTTCCTTGTTTAATTTTAAACAAACATGTGAAACAAACACTTTTGCAAAAGACATGCTTTCACAGCTGTTCATTCTTTATACAGAGCTTTGTTCTTCTGTTATTATGTTAATTTTAAAGCAAATTATTCATAATGATAAAAAAAAATATTTTGTGCATTTTAATTTACATATGCTGTATGGTGTAAAAATATAAGGTAGTCAAATTAGTCGAATTAGTCATATATCTGGGTAGTAAGGGTATATTTGCTCTGGAAAAAATAACTCAATTTAACATCATAATACATGCAAATGAATACAATAAAAAATAAGAATTTCGTATGTTCTTCAAAAAGTTACTCATTTCTGAAGAACAACACTTTGGTTCCCAAACCTCACTTCAAGGGCACTCCAACCATTCCAATTATTTGTTAAATTTCACCACCAATTAGCTAAATAAATTGATTGGCTATTGCTTGGTATGCTAGAGGAGTTAACAAATGATTCTAGATTCTTGATTATCACCATGTAAGGATGTCCACAAACATTCGTGCTCCTCTGGTGCCACTGTTTTAAAAAACATATCAAACTAGAAAAAGCTTCCACTCATCATTCAGGCCTCTGACAGCCAGTCATACATCCGACACACAAACAATGCATGGGTACATTGAATGGTTGCTGAAAAAACTTTAATAGGATGACTTTAATAGAGATTTAGAAATGGCTAAGCTTGCACTCTTTGACAGATATAATAATATCATAGTTTTACCAACATGAATATCATTCAAACACATTTTACTGCTTAATCGTACATAGCTATACATACATGCATACAAATTTATTTATTTCATTTGCATCTTATTTTGATCCTGGTTTGATTCTCTGTGAACTTTGATCTGTAATGTATGTCAGTGTGAGTATGTCAGTATGGGTATGAGTATGTGAGAGCCCTTGACCTGGGATGTCTGCTAGGCCTGGCATCATACAGTATGTATGCCCCCCCCCCCCCCCCCCCAAAATCTCAGGTTACTGAGAACTAATGGGTCTCTATTGATTCAATTAAAAACAATCTGTTTTTCTGCAGATGGCCGTACTTTGTACAGGTGTTTTTTTACTCACATAATGATTATTGAATATTTAAATAACAGCTAGTTTATTAGCAACAGACTTGGATTAAGTGTTCATTTTAGTGATTCAATAGAAGATAAATTCATTTGGTTGAGATTTTTTCCAAGCAGGACTTTGGTTACAAGAAATTATATATTATCAAGAATAAAGAGTGAAAGAGTGAAAATTAACTTTTGGTTAAATACACTTACAAAACATAGTTTTTTTTTCCGCATTATTATACTACAACAGGGCATTTCAGAAGTAATGCAGATCATTTGGTGTAGAATTTAAAAACAATTAATTTGAATAGTTTTAAGCTTATAGTTTAAATGAAATTTAATGTGTTCATTTCACATTGGTAGATGCAAATAACACCAAAGAAGGTGGTTGTGATATGGTATGATGATGTGACATGGCATGATGTGATATAATACGATACGATATGGAGATATGGGAAGCAGGTAACGTGGGAGTTAAGACCAAGAATTTCTAGCTAAATGTCGAATGGAAAATCAATGATATTAAGGTATATGATTCTTATTATTATTATTATTATTATAGAACAGATCTCGTTCATAACCTGGGGACTGCCTATAGCTAAGAAATGAAACATGCTCAAATGTTAAAATTTGCTCAATATTAACAAGTGAGGCCTTAATGTTACCTGTATGTACTGTATATCCATTCTTGGTGAATGAGGGTGAGTCTAGATCCTGTGCCCATGTCCTGATGGTTGTTCAATGGAAGCTGACAGACCTTACTCTCTGACCCCAAAGTTTGCTCATTTGCACAAAAGTGTATCCTGTTGGAAGTATTTTTGGTTTTTATATTACAGGCAAATTACATACATTATAACATGCAGTATGTCCCTAATGTACATAAGCAAACAAGCTTTGCATAAGAGAAAATTCTATTTCTGTTCTTGTTTTATAATATATAAAATATATCTTGCAAAGTATTTTTCATTGTATTACCTGTATGAAATATTTTCCTTGAACCGAAGGAGTTAAATTTTTGTTTGGTTTATTAGTTTTCTTTCAGGCATCAGCCTCTTTTTTTTCCGTTGTTTCCCCAAGACCATAGTTAGATTTTTTTTCGGAGGCGGGGGGATAAGTAGAGCCTCTTTCCACATCACAGCTTGGCGGGAGATATGTTTGCCAGTGGAAAACCCAGCCTTAGTTCCCCACTGGCTGTTGTCCAGCGTAGGGTTACACATGTTTTTTTGTTATTTTTTTCCTATTTAAAAGAAAACATATTCTTATAACGTTTGCTTTTTTAAATTTATTTCTGATCTTTGGTCTCAGAATATGATACATATGATACCAATGATAAAGCTGTTAATGCTATTTAAAAGTGAATATAAATGTAAATTAAAACATTTTAAATAAACATAAAGCAGCTTCAGATTATTCATCGCTGTTTTTCAGTCATATACATCATTCATATCAACAGCCAAAACCATATGCATTTAAAAATATACAAAGAATAATCCTTCCTATGGTTGGTATAGAGTAACTGTTACTGGTGTGTCACCATTCATTAATTGTCATGAATGAGATTACATAGCATTTACAGTTTTGCATATCTAGATTTTAATCCAGAATAAAATGTTGTCGTACTGAACTTTACTTCAGTTTTTTACCCCAAATCATAAAAAGTAAAACACATTTAAAGTATACATGCAAAGCTTCCTGAAACTAATCCACTTTCCTGGGAATCGCATGTATTAATTCACAAGAACATAATTTATGTGGCTTGATTGTTCAGCAAAGCTCACATGAACTTCCTGGCTTTAATAATTCAGATTCCTCCTTCAGCTCTAGCTTGGCCTTGTCTTAAATCTCTAATCCCATGGGCTTCTCTCAGTTAGACTGAGGAAATGGGCTGCAGGTGTGTTGCCTCTGTAAAAATGACCTCGCAGCGTACATGAAAGACAAAGAATGCTACATACATACCTCCACAACGTGTAGCCTAATATAAAAACAATACATATGCATTAAACATAGCAAGAAAAACCTGTTTCCAAATATATTAACGTCTCTTTCATTCACCTTGTCATAGTTCTTTTAGAGACTACACGAGGCATCAAGCACACAGAAATTGACTTTGGCTTTAAACAGCTTGAACTGATTAAATTTCCTCAGTGAAAGAGATATTTTAATAGCAAAACATAGTTTTATTAATCTCATATTTTTTTCTTTCAGTTCGATTATAGTTAAAAATCACACCAATATTCATTATGACCTACTGTATGTGTGCCATGTCTAGTAAACAAAATAAGTTGGTTCGATGGTCATAAAACCCCATGTGGCAGAGGAGAAGAGGGGAGTTTGAAGTCTCTGAGAAACCGTTACTTCTGACCACAGCAGTGTCAGAAAAGCAACCATAGTGGCGCTTTTGCCCATCCTCAGCTGACATTGAGTGCATTGTTTTCCATAGAGGCTTGATGGCTGGCCTAAAGGTAAATTCCAAAGAGCAAAGAAGGAGTGGAAACACAAGGCCCTTTGTGCCCTTTTCCCTTCTCCCCACTGTATCTGCAGACCTTTTTTGGAAAACTGAGAAGGGCATTCATGTGTGAACTTGTACCAGATCATTTTACTCCACTCGCCAGGCCTTAAGTCACAATAGCAGAAAAGTAGACATACCCACAAAGATTCAACACACAAATATCATAATTGTGCTACTTACCATCTTTTTGTAATTAAATTCAAATTTCACTGTGTTAAAAACTCCTTAACTCAAGAAACTCCATCATGGCTACTATTCTATTGTACAGTTCTATCCATGTTAGAAAGTGCCACAAAACTATTAACAATTTTAATTAATTCTAACTCATTTAATTCATTTTTTGTACCTGACTGAAAACTGTGTGCCCAACAAACTGAATATGTCATTGATCAAAACTTGGAAAATGTAGAAATTTACTTCACGCATATAATTTGTATTAACTATGGATGTATATTTGGAAACATGTAGTAGCAAATCAGGGAAAGTAATACTGAAATGCCAACTATTTATGTAGCTTTGAGCTACATACACTTGAAATGCATATTTTACAGGTGTGGAAGTGACTGGAGGCTGAACCCATACATCATTCACTACCAAAACCTGAAAAAGCCTCTGGGAAGAAACAATTAGCTCTCAATGGCTAAAGGCCTATGTCTCCAAAGCACCTATCATATCTGTCAAAAAATTCTCTTGATACTTAGAATTGAGTTCACCATCTGTGGGGAACCTCATATCAACTCACAGACTTCTTTTCTTTTTGCTGTCCAGCCAAAAGTCTGAACTTCAGGCTTAAGGCTGACCTTACCTTCAGGAACAGTCATATAAGAAGTTTACTCATAGGGTGTTCTGGCAGATATAATGAAGGGTGTGGATAAAGTTAAATCAAAGACAGCCCCACATGGAAATTGCCATCTAGTGTATGTCAGTGTGACTCATTCTCAACAGAAATACAATCAGGATTGTGTTCTTCACTAGGGTGTGATGTGAGTTATAAAATTTGGAACGACAATTTGAGTATGAACTCCATTTATGTGATAGTTTTCTTTAATTGTTTCCATCTCCCAAAATTCTCCCTTTATTACCTGGGTAAATGGTGTGTGTGTGTATATATAGGAACTAGGATTCTGTTCTTCAATTCACACATACTATCTGACATTCACACTTTTTCCATTATCATACTTTAAGTTCTTCTAGGGATTATGAACAACTTTGGCATTAATGGAAAAATAGATGATGACTTTGTAAAAAGAAATTTCCCAGGAATTCTCATAAATGAAATATAAGGCTCCTAGGAAATCTATCTCGTGTTCCACCCAAGTCTGAGTAATAATTACATCGTGCCAAATGTTCTGTGTTCTAGGTATACAACTCTGTCACTGAATCCAAAATGGAACACAGGGTAATAAATCTGATCCATAAACAGATTATGTCTCAATCCATAACTAACAAAGGTAAAAAAAAGTGTATCATTACCCTCCAGTGAAAAATGTTATGTATATGTTATGTGCGGTCTTATATTATTCCAAGGCATATGAACACTTTCAATGTAGTTTTATATACAAAAAGAAGAGCAAGTTAATGTACTTAACTATGTACTCTAAAATATTTGTATGTGAATGTCAGATAGTATGTGTGAATTGAAGAACAGAATCCTAGTTCCTTTGCTGTAAATATTATCTGTGTGACAGCTGTACTAAACACAGGATCTGTATGTGCAGTGTTAAAGGGAAAGATTAATTTCACATAAAAATTATCTATTTCAAAACCAACAAATATAAACAAAAGATCAACAGATTTCAGTTTTGGTATCAAGTAAAATCATGTAAAATGGAACCTGCTTTCAAGGAAATATAACTGTTAAAAAAACTCAACATTTAATATTGACCCTCAACACATCAATCTTCAAAGACAACCTGCACGAAAACCATCCATCCATCCATCCATCCATTTTCAATACCTGCTTGACAATCCTAAAAATCCTAAAAACAGAAGTGGGGCACCAATGTATGTATGACCAACAAATATTGCATAGAAATATTTTTACTAAGGAAAAACATCGAAGTGCAGCAGGGGCACAACGCGGCGAACCGCCCTCAACCCAACAGATCATCTTTCAGAAACTAAGTCATAGAACTTTCCAGTGCTTTAGATATGGAATAAAAAGATCGCAACCTTCCACCAAACACGTGAACTTAAAACCTTCTAACGCATTAACTACTGCAATGTTAAAAATAATATGTGATTGTCTGTTATAACTTAATACTCTTACAATTAAACCTCTAACTTCATCTTTGCAATCTGACGCCCCGCCCTGCACACCCCACCTACTTGTCGACGTAGGCATACGCAACATTGTTTGGACCAATTAGACGCGATTAAACGTAAAGTCGAGGTCCAAGTAAAACGAGAAACAGGAGTGGATCCCGCAGACAGTGGGCAGCCGTGGGGTGCTGTATTGTTAATGAGCCTGCTTTTCCACGCTTGCTCCACGAAGGATGAGCCATGCTTCCATAAGATCATGCACCGAATACATTTCTTAAACCTGTGAACACAGAAGAAAGTTATTTACCTTTTGCCCCCCATAAAAGGGACAATAAGAAGAGGATTGTTGGCTTCTAATTTACAAGCCACAACGCCAGTGATGCTGCTTACGGACTATTAGTCGTGTTAAAGGAATGCGTGGAGGAACTGGAATGCTTCACCCGAAGATAAGGGATCCCCAGGGAATTATCAGCAGATTTTAGATATAGAACTAATCATCCTTGTTGGACTTTTTAAACTGATGCCGAAGTTAAGTAAAAACACTGAAGTCGTGCACACTTCAGTTAGTTAGAAATTGCTTCTTGAACTGAGCAGATTATAGACAAATCCGGATTTTTTGCTTCTATGCCAGAATTCTTTAGTTGGATTTTTTTTTTCCCTCTGGTGATTACCAACATACTCCTTATGTTTACAGTCGACGTGAGTTGTACTTGATATTTGTGTTTTCTGAAATGGCAAGTTCTGCCAGCTTGATACACTGTTCCCAAAGACTATTTTGGCCTTTCTGGTGCTTTCTTGTGATTTTTGGTCAGTTATCCAGCGCATCACCTTCTCACGGCCGCCGGTTGATATGCTGGCAGGCGATCGCGAAATGTCAACAGGAGTCGGAGTGCCTGTTTGCGTACGAGCAGTATCGGCACGCATGCATGCCGGTGATAAGCGGCGGCAGGAAGACGTGCCCCAGCCACTGCATCTCGTCCCTCGTCCAGCTCAACATGACAAAAAATGGACCCTCCTTGGAGGACTGTGACTGCGCCTCGGATGTCATTTGCAAAGACATGAAGCGTGCGATCGAGCCCTGCCTGCCCAGGACCAGCAGCATGGGATGCACCGATGCACGGCGGCAATGCGAGAGGGACCCCGAGTGCAACAGGGCTATGTCCGATTATTTATTACACTGTGGGAAACTTTTCAGTGGCTTGAGGTGCACGGACGCCTGCCGCAATGTTATTCAAAATATGCGCAATATTCCCAAAGCGGAACTTTTGGATACATGCGTCTGCGACGGGGCAGAAAGAACTATTTGCGAGTATATTAAAATCAGCATGAAAACCCTCTGCTTCGAAACACGGGTAGAATATACCGGCAGTGGTTTCACTAACGACGATACCGAAGAGGGGGATTTGCCGGAGGACCCTGTGGAGGAGGAAAGTTCAGGTAGTTTTGTAAGAGCCCACTATGTTTTGACTGCAGTGGCATCCATTTTAGGTCTGCTGTCTCATCTTTAAACACCGAGTTAAAAAAATCTTCCAGGACTTTTTGACTGATAAATGGCCCTTATGAAATGTTGCAGTCGAAAGTACACAATGAGACTCCAAAGAATACGGATTAAGCTCACAATACACGTATTTCGAATCTGAATTTGCGCTGAGTATTTCACTTTTTAATTAGGATTTCCTATGCAATATGCACAGTTAAGATACTTGCACTGTTGGAGATCGTATATTTCTGATCCCGTGGCTTTCAGTGTTTTAAGTTGAATAACAGTAACTACGTAAAAGTGAAGTCTGCACCCTTCGGAATGCTTTCAGTATAATTGTCATTTAGAAAATGCTTAAATCTGCTATTTTTTTTTTTTTACTTTTTAAATAATTATACATGCAGTTTCCTTTGTTTGTTTCATCAGCACCGAGAAACAATGAACGCTGTGCACTACCAAACACACAAGTGTCTAAAACTGTTTTCTTAATGTTGCTTTGAGTGTCAGCAGCTTAATAATGATATATCTCCTTAAGGCTGGAGTTATTATGGAGGTAATTTACTTGTGGATCTACATAGCTGAAATGTTAAGAATGCATGCAGCTGAAAGTAATTTATTTACCCGTGTTGAAATCCCATTTCACTCTGTGCTCAGTCAAGACTTTAATATTCCAGTTATAAAGGAGATGCTTGTGGTATGAAATTCTTGTTTAAATTGTACATTGTATAATATAGATTTATTTTGATTGTGCTATGATAAGATGATTTATTCACTGTCCAGAAGTGTCAACATCCACTGTATGACCATATTAATTTTGTATTTGTACAGAAGGTTATAAAAAGAAAAGAGACTCCTTAAATAAATACGTGGATATGTGGCTGGTGATTTTCCTAGTAATAAACTCATATTTTATTTTTTATGTAACATCTTGTTTTGTAAATGGATATTAGGTATCCTTGGCAGGAAGCCAGACAAATACATACACACACATGCACATACACACACACACACACATATAAGTGTGTGTGTATTGTATGTGTTAGTGTGTGTGTTTGTGTGACTTATAAGTACACTTCACCTTGTAAATAGAAATGTTTGCCGATAGATTAAGATTAAGCATTTTTACATTTTTCACAAAGAAAGAAAAAAGTGCTTCCCCCTCTGGGGAGCATGCCAAGGAAAAAGCCAACTACATTATTTACTGTTTTGTTTTTAGCATTCAGAAATGCAGTCAGACATCTGCAGATGAGCTGGGATTTGAAGAAAGCAAACGGTGCTGTTTTTGTATGAAGGTCTGTGTAAACAACTTTTGTTTTGATAATTGTAACAGCATTTCATATCCCAAAATAACTGACTGAGTCATGACCACAGTTTCTTATGTTTTCAGAGTGATAATCCCAACCAATTAATTTGTTTCTTAAATTTAACGAGAATAGGAACCTAATTCAGAAGAAAGCTGTTTCCCTACAAAAACATATAAACAATAAGGGGGTTTGAAGTGCAGGTGGACTATATAAACCATGACAAAATCTCTGTTTTATAGACTAGAATAAATCAGTAGGTTGTGGCTTTCCGTTGTGTACACAAGGATATTTTTTGCAACCTTACACATGCACTGGCATCATATTCAGCTCGTTCAGGTTTAATTAAAGGGTTTACTCAACAGCTTATTTAAGTGGCTTGTCAATTTGAAAATGTCTGCAATTAATCTGTACACTTCTTAACGTCTTGCCGAAGTGCCAAACCACACGGTTTTACAGGCTTCTAATTGTTACATATAGATTTCGATTTACATACCTGAGAGACGGGAGAAAGGCACTCTTGGCTAGAGTTACTGCCTGGCCAGTAGCTAATGCTGTTGCCAGGTTTGCAGGTTCAGATTTGACGTCGACACCTTTAGCATGAGGAGTTCATGTGATCTTGTTTTTCTTTAAGTATCCTCTTCAGAGAAGGGTTTACCCAAACAGTTTGAAGGAATGCTGTACTTATGATTTTTTAAAGTAAATTGACAGGTGCATTGAGACTGTCATCAGATACAGGATGTACCACTTTATACAGTAGATTGAATTTGTATGAAATTGATGGCAATTTTTTTAAGTAGGTATTGAAGATGGGGGGATGGGTGTACTATAGTTAAGGGACTATTTTTTGCTTATCGACCATTTCAGAAAAAAAAATAACAGTAATAATCTAAACTATTAGTTAAATTAAATAGTGTTCAGATTAGCATTTGTGTTGTATTGACTTGGCAATTCCTGAATCAGGTCCAAAATTGTTCGCTTATAGGTGCACATACAGTACAACACAGGCAGTTTAAAATGAACTAATATTTAATAAAAAAAATGTTTGCATATTTGGAAGAAATATGCACAAATTATCTACAAACACAAAATTATTTGTTTTATCAGAAACAGAATACGTTTATCATGGAAGAAATTGCTTGTAATTACGGACTATACAGTATACAGCTACACAAAAAACATAAACGGAGTGTACACAGTACCACATGCAACAATTTCTATATAAAATAAGTATAATTATATATTGTTATTGTTGCAATATTAACTACTATAATTATGTCATATCAATTTCATGAAGCATATAATTAAAAATGAATTACAATTTTATATTATTGCTAAAAAAAACATTAAAAAATACATTGTATTATTTCCAATACAGTATGAATTGAATAAAAACTAGCATATTTAAAGGCAGGAGCTGCAAAAGATTTCATGAATGGGACTGGGCAAATGGATGGCACTTCTGGAGTAGAATTCGTAAGAATGTAGAGCTGTGGATTACAGCACTACTTCACTTATGTTTGCTGATTTACCCTCTAAGGGGAGCTGCTGGAAGCATCTGATACCTCATATTTGCCTTTGTGTAACTGAAGTGCAATTCTGCATGGCCATTGAGGGAAGCCTTTTGTTTTCAGTCAAGCTCCTAACCCTTTCCATCATACTGATGTCACCTTCTTTATCGCACTGAGTGTAGTGTCATGTTCATGGGAACCGACATTTGGTATTGGGGAAAAAACTGTGAGGTTACATTAATGTGATGGGGATTTCAATGTGATTTACAGATGCAGGTAAAAACACCTTGGGAATTCATAAATCTGTAATAATTATGCAGAATTAATTATAATAATATGCTTACCTCATAATAGTATTCCCTCAGTCTATAAGATATGCATTATGCTCAATAAGTTCTATATAAATATAAATGCTTGTATGTCAGAAATTTTAGTGATAGGTAATAGAGGGTCCTATATAAAAACACAGTAAAAACTTCATATGTAGTGCATTAACAATCATAAATGGTACATGGTATATGAAGTATATATACTATATGTATTATGAACGGTGCTTCATGGAAGGTTTTCCAAGAAATATATACAGTCTAAGTGAGATATTTCAAGAGTTTTTTTAATGCACGGTATGGTAGTCCAAGTTTAAGAATGTACCTGCCTTATTACCCCATTAATACTTTAAATCTTTTTTTAATTGTTGCTTTTTTCAGTTAAAAAATAAGCATGCTAGCCCCTGACTTTACATACTACTGATGTTTTCAATTAACTTCTGGCAGAAAATCACATTTTCTTTTGCTAAGATATAGAAAATCTGCAGGAAACTTCTCTGCTGGAGGTTAACTTGATTAAAACAAACATGTTGTTCAGGAAATACCACATCCTCTCTGAAACAAATGCATTTCGTTAAAGTTCATAAATGTTATGGGAGCATAAAGTGAATTACTGTATATAGTAAAAAAAACAGAACGCTACTCGTTGACTTACATAAGCTTTGGGGTTTGAAAACAGCCGCACATTCCCCACACTCAGCTGTGCATACGTATGTCTGCATTGCAACAAATCGAATTAGCCTCTGATATCAAGTTGCAGTCAGTTATGCAGCAAAGCCTTTTGTCGAAGCATTCAGATCAAGTATCTTGTTCAAGCATACAAATGCTGATCTCCATGTGGAACCCTGACCTGTAGTGCTTCGTTCGAGTCCAGTTTCTAAACATCTGTATCAATGTCCTGAAGAGTGAACAAAAAAGTATATTGAGTATTTTATCAAGCCTGTTAGTAGTATAGAAAATGTTTGGCAGAAGTGGATCTGCTCCGAAAGAAATAATTACAATAGTATATATCTCATAAACAATACACTGTGCCTTCACAACTCATTGCATTTACACTTACAGTTGAAAATAATTGAATAGAAGGACATAAACATAATATACATTTGTTTATACTCTTTGAGTAAGTTTCGAGTTATTTTTTTCTACCTTTTTTACACCCTATCTGAATGGATTCATCAGATTCTGTTTTTTTCTCTATCCAACAGACATGGAAAAGTAATACTGAATTTTTTTTTCTTCCTTAGAAGCTCTATCTTCAGAAGTCAGGCATGAACCACAGGAGCACTTGATGGCATTTTTGCACTTTCCTTTTTCTCCATGTTTGGAATCACCAATATTCACTGAATTGACAATAATGGGAGTAATCAAATTATCCCTCTTTTTTTTTCTTTGGGTCTAAGCCTTGGCGCTTCCAAATCCAAATATTTCTGTGAGATCCAAGCTGCCACTTTGATTTCATCACATCAAGCTCCTGTGGAGATCACAGCCCTTTGAAATAAAAAAAAATGTTCCTAATCCAGTTACAACAGCTGGGATCCAGAGTCTAGAGCCTGAGAAGAACCACAGGATTAAACTGCTCTCAAAGAAACCCCTTAACTGGTATCCCAGCTCAGTGGACGTCTTACAGTGTAGATAGTGAAATTTTACAATCAGAGCTCATTCAGCACCAATGCTTCACATTTCAAAGAATTTACTAAGAAATTAATCCATGCGTATTTTTATGCTGTAGATATAATCTAAAGAAAGCAAAATACAATATATGAACTAAAATTCAACTACATCCATCCATCCATCCATCCATCCGTCTTCTAAGCACTTATCCTAGTCATGATCACAGGTGTAAAATTTAAGTGACATACACAAAATGAATAGCTTGCATTAAAATAATACTCATTTGAATTCAAGTTGAAATGCTTTTATTGAAAAAAATATTAAAATGTGCTGGATATAAAGGTACTGACATTTTGAAATTTCTGTTTCAGAGATATTTAGAGATTGAAAAACATAAATACAGTTGCTTTTGTTAGGGATGGTATGATAAATTATGTACGACTCTCACCTTTTTCTCTACTTTTCAGGCCTTGTTTCACTCCTCCTCCCTTTCACTCCTTCAACAGTGGTCAGAAGAAAAGTTTGATTAATGCATACTTTCAAAAGTTTAAAAGTGAACACACGTTTTATACATGGGTGTCCAACTTTGGTCAGCTGGGTGGAGTGAGATTTTCAATTTGAGACAAGTCTGCACACGCATGCCCATGCATTTACATGTATGTATAAGTTTTATTAGCTTATAAATAGTCTGTAGGGTTTACAAACTACCCCAAAGCTTTTGATGTACCTGATTTTAGGTTTGGAATAGAATGGAATAATACAGACCTGCTGTAAGATTTCTTACATGAGTGCGAGTCTGAAAGTGTGTCATGCCAGATGCAAGAGAGCTTGGCAACCCTGTACATGCTAGGGCTATTCAAAATACTTCTAATGACATGTTTTGAGGGCACCTCAAATTTACAATCAAATCAATGGAGATGATATTTCAGAAATTACAGTTATACACACCAGCCTGTTTGTTGAGAATTCCTATAAGTAATGGGGAGAGGAAATAGGAAGAGTTGTAGAGCAAACACGGTGGTAATGTATACCACTGGAATTTTTCAGGACCATATATTAATCACAGCAAATTGCTTTACCTTCTGTTTCTGGGGTACTTTAAATGGCAGCAGCAGCAGTGACTGTGCTCTGCGCCTCAGTGCCTTGAGTGCACTAGCACGAGCAGCATGCTAAAATGATTTGCACCGTTAGGTTAGCATAGGCAGACACACTTCCATGACCTCAAACCACTAGACAAACAAACCTGCCCGCAGACTAGCCAAACGGTTGCTAAATCTGTCATAGCGCAGGCTTTAATGTTGCCACAGTGGTGAGCGGGATGGGATGGGATGGGGGGGTTGGTGGTTGATGACAGTATGGCATTATGAGTGGCAGCGGTGAAAGGGGCAGGCGGCAGAGTGAGGGGGAAGCGGACCCGCATCGGTGCTAACTGGTGAGGTGAGCTGGTGAGGCTGTGTCGCCTAACCCCCCTCCCCCAGTTGCCCCGTGGATTTATATAACCTAGCGGCCTCTCACATCACGCGAGAATGGAGGAGTATGCAGTAATGTGGGGAATGGGGGAGAAATGGGGAGGGGGGGAGGAGTGAGAGAGAGCGAGAGAACACAAAACTTGCTGACACGGGGCATAACTTAATTTCCACGGTGCCGGGACAGCTGTGTGGTGTAATCTACCATGGCAGGTCATTAAAACTTCAATACCTTCACTGACCCAGAAGGGAAACTCAGGCTGCACAGTGCCGTTTCAAAGAAAGAGGTGATCCACACAATTTATGTGCTTGTCTTAAAGAAACATAACCCGCTTCTCATTGATAACCTCCCAAAGTGCCTGGCCGTTCTATTTGTGCCATTTATGTGATCAACTGTGATGAATTTACTAATTATTAGCTAGAGACAATAATTATATAGTGCAAAAAAACTTTTACATAAAAATCCACCAGTTTTGTACTTATGCCTTCAAAATTGCTGATAGCTTAATCTTTGGAGCAAGTTCATTTGTATCAGAAAGCTTTTCAAATTCTACTATTTTCTATTTTGGCATATCACTTTTCAGGCAAGCATTATAATTAAAACATTATAATTTAAATACTGCGCGTTTATTTACAGGTTGAATTGTTAGGAAGCCATTTATTGAAACCAAACTATTAATCTTTGGAAATTCCATAAATAGGTCAACATATCTTAAGTAAAAAATGAATCTTTCCTATTTGCTAAGATATTTGTTCAGCTTAGATGAAGCAAATCGCAGTATGACCCACTTAGAAAAGTTGCAAAACATGTTACTGACACTTTCAAATTTTCCCTGTTGCACAAGTGGCATTTTCCATCTGCATTCACTTCTTGTTCTTAAGGACAAAATAATAAACATCTGTATTCACTAGGCTTGTGTTTGTCCTCTTAATTTACACCGCTGTCACAGAGTAAGTACTCCAACTTCTTCAGATGAGCCCCCAAGCTCACTTTATAATGACTTTTAATATTCAAACGCTTACATTTTGAGTGGGGTCTTGAAATTAGCATTTGAAATAACGCTGCAATAGTGATATATCTGTAGATGCTTTCTTTTTTTTGGGGGGGGGGGATCGCTTTCTGGCATAGTGTAGAGTGATTCACAATGAGTGAAAAGCAAAGCTGCCAGAAATCTGGCAATCAATCTGTGCAAGTGCAGCTATGACGAACCCTTTAAGAGAAATAATGAAGCAAAGCTGGAGAGTTGTTAGGAGTTAATAGTCTCCCATGGACTCAATAAGGGCCGAGGCTTCACTCCATTAAGCTGACCCCTGGGGGCATGGGCCAAATTGTGCCCAGTCGTTGTCTTGAAGGTATTCATTCTTTGCACATTCATTTCCTCCTTTATGTTTCCTCTTTTCTTCTGTGAAGGCTTTCTAGAAGACCCAGGCCTAAGGAACAGTCTTGGTACAGTCTCTGATAAAAGAAAGAGGGGCAGGGTCATAAATATGTTAAACTATTGAGTGAGTTTAAGTGGTTTTGTAAATGAAGCACAAATGGAACTTCAGAGTAATTAATGAATATGAAGTGTAGGAACATTCTGGCCAAAAAGGAAACTTTTTTTCCCCCCTAAGAATTTCATGAAACATATTACAGAGCGCTAAAGGACACAAGACCGTGTCTACCATAAAACCAGTGAGGAAAATTAATGTTACGCTCTGAAACTGAAGACACCAGCAAGTGTCCCCCCCCTTAAGACAATGTTTAATACTGACACTAAAACAGCTTTCAGTTTGCTATTTTTTACACTGCTTTAAAAAAATCATTGTTTTTAATGTGCTCTAAACACATTGTTTCACATTTGTGATGGATTACCTCTGGAAAGGCGTCTATTGTTAAGCACTGAATTTGAATCTTTATCAGTATTTGTTTAACTAATGCCCTCTATACCTCTAATTCTGGCTTCCTTTCAGTGTTGATGAGTAGGGACTTCATTTTAACCCAAGAGCAAACAGAAATGAAACTGAAATGACAACTGAGAAACTTTGCAAACATTGTAGTTTGTATTATTAAAATAAATGTTGTTACTGCCTGAGAAAACAAGTAAAAAAAATGCATGATCTATCGTTAAAATTTTAAAATATCACCATGGATTCTGATAAAACAAAACTAATTAAAATATTAAACATGCATCATGTATAATAGAAAGATTTATGCAGAGGTGTAGAAGGGGTTAACCATGTTTTTCAAATGTCAAGGAATGTCAAAGTGCTGAAGATGTTGCATAAACTATGACCAGCGCCTGAAGCAACTTACTGAAAGTTACCTGAAATGTTTTTAAAATGCAAGCATTTATATATGCACAAAACTTGGTTAATGACACTCTCTCCTGGAAAGTTTTTTTTTTTTTTAAACCATAAAATCCTGACCGACCCTTTCCTGAGGCAGCTATAAATCAAAAGGGAGAAATTTGGCTGCTGACTGCAAGTAGAGCTAGAGGGAGGGAAGTGATTAGGAGACTGACTGGGAAATCGAGCCCAGCCTAGTCCAGCCGGCAACAGGATCACGCATAGTATTGTGAAAGAGAACCCGCGAGACCCCTCTGGAACAGCGCGCCTGAGGCCCGCACAACCCATCTCAGCTAGCCTCTCACTCCTGTAGATTTCAAAACCTGGCCGCTAAATCCACAGTGCTTCATTTACCAGAAAAGGTGTGTTTGAATCCCTAACCTACACTTTTCGATGATGGTAACAACAAAAAACGTCCTAATTGCAAGGATCATTTTTTGCCTGTATATCTTGATTAACTTCAGAAGAAAATGCTAACATGAGGGCATTTGAAAGTGGACTGCAGGAGAACAAGCCCGGGACTTATCAGCCACTCTAAATGAAAGATTTGCATTACAAGTTCTGACAGATAGTATGTGGAATGCAGGATACATCAGGCAATTACAGTGAATCACTTTTGTCTTTTTTTTCTTGCTATGCAATCTGTTTTCTTTCAGAGGAAGAATAATTACATTGCCGAACTAAAAAAAAAAGAAAAAAGAAAAGAAACTAAGCTTTTATAAAGTTTATTTAGCTTTATCATCAGTGCTAATCACATTAATGTTTGTTCTGAGATATATAAAGGAGATGAAGTACACATTTACAAATAAAGAAAACCAACAATCAGCGCTGATTTGAACATGATTTTTTTTAGCTCTATACTTGGGCACAAATGTACAAACAGTGTTTCTTGCTTTGCTTTTTGTCTTATTTTGGATTTATTTTGATCAGCACTGAAAAGGGTATCTTTCAAGGCCAAGGGAAGGAGGCTACAGCTGTTTCTTTTGTAGAACCTTTAACCCTACTCTTTAGCGTGCGTCAAAGGTAAAAAAGAAAGCATTGTCATGGTGACAACCATGGTGACAATCCGCCCCACAACCCCCTGCTTTCCACAGTTGGTGTTGGCTTTCAGTCTCCTGGAAGCCAGAGAATCAAGGATTACTTCATCCTTTCTTTATTAAAATTTCTCACCATGTCAAGGGAAGGGCTCGCGTTTGGTCGTGTTGTTTGTACATGCTGTTTTTAAACAAAGCAGTTTATTAGGGATGGTTAGAGTTCAGTTTGTCTGCTGTATGTGAATGGCTGTAGTTTTCTTTTCTTGAACGTGCTACACAATAAATTGAATCAAATGATGAAATGTTTTAAGGTTGTATTTACGAGGGTACAGCGTGGGGATACCTTAAAACTACTGCCATATCCCTGGTCTGATATATAGCTTATATTCTATCATGCTGTGTCTGACTAAAAATATGTGTATGGTTTTGCATGAAAAATGTGTGCAAATAGCCCATATAGTGTGTTGTCCAAATCCAGTATAATCAGTATTGATTATTATTTCATTAATGTTCAATCTGATAACTACTTATTTGTTAAGATTTTACCTGTCATAAATTATACTAAAAATGAATGAAAAAAGTGCTCTGTGTTGGGCTGATGCCCCATCCTGGGTTGTTCCCTGCCTTGCGCCTGTAGCCTTCAGGATAGGCTCCGGACCCCCACTAACCTGAATAGGACAAGAGGTTTCAGAAAATGGATGGATGGATCGCTGGATGAATGAGAAAAGTAATATAATAAATTATTCTTAAGATGAATGAGAGAACTAATATGATGTCAATCCATCACCGGACAGATATGCTCAGACACTATGGGCACTTTAGAGAAGCGACTTAGCATACTTACATATTTTTTCGGTCTACGCGGATATGCTGGAGTTCCCTGAAGAATCCTGTGTGCAACTGGATGGACGTGCAAGCTTCAAAGATGGAGGTATGATTTGATGCCTCAACCCCATACCTGCCACCTGAAGGACTGCTACGGTAATATACATCATACATTAATCCATAAAGCACATTATACAGCTCTGATACAGATATAACTTTCAGAATCCTATGAACCATCAGTTGGGCAGAACGACGCAATCCAGGACTGTTTCTCCATCTCTTGGCTTGCCTGCATCTGTGACCTCAATCAGGAAGCCGAGGGGGTTTCTATTTCAAAACATATCTAACAGTCATTATACTGCATTTTTCAAATGATTCGAAGAATAAGTTAATCTTAAAACACATATTTACAATACACTGCTTTCGTACATGGAAAAGCTGTGTCTTATTTTGCTGAAAATTTGCTGAGAGGCTTGAATCATATTACACTGAGTGGAAACTGATGAATAGTAAATTTGATGGCTTTCTGTGTGGAGGATGCTGGTGTTATTCTTGGTCACTATTGTTATGACATAAAACTAAGTGAGGGCACAGGGTCATTGAATCAGAAAATAATAAAAGTACCTTTCATTTTAACATTTTAACTTCAATATTTATTTTAGAAGTAACTGAGGGAAATCCTTTTGGGATTATTGTCTGAGTAAGATCCCTCCAGAATTCTGATAACTAAATAAGAAACTAATGTTGTATAGTGTCGTATGTCTGTTTCCTGGCATGCATTAAGTTATAATAATTCACATTTTGAGGGAAAGAGTATTTTTATGTACATTTTTGCCAGAAACAGTCTATTTATTCTGCTTTGCGTGTATATACCACGAAAGATGCCAGAATATCTAAGCTTATAATTATATTTTTGTGTGCTGTTTCCATCATGTGGTTCCATATCGTATAAAACATTTTGTACTTACATAAAGATCCTCAATGTTTTGGAGAGACTTAAATGTGACAACATAATATTCACTTCCAACACAAATTGCATCACTAGCAAATCATGTTGATTTGTAGGTTTTTCTAATAGAACAGTTCCATCTAAGGGCTCTTGTTAAAGACAAGTAAACCAAGCAAAGAATAGATCGATGATCTCTTCCTACCTCTCCCTGTCTGTTATTCAACTTAAAAAAGATGTTACCTGTTGTACTTCTAATTAGATTGGGAGCTGGAGTTGGAGTGTCTGGTGATTTCCATACTGTTAATGTGAATTCTAAAAGAGACGTGATTGCTTTTTGAATGTCATAAGCATACAAAACCTCTAATGTTCTCAACAAAATCAAATGGATAGGTTGGTGTTCTCCAACCAAGTCCTCGGGGAATCCTGGACAGTCCACGTTTTTGCTCCCTCCCAGCTCCCAGCCAATCAAGAACACTGAATACCTAGTACAGGTGTGCTAGGAGCTGAGAGGAAGCAAAAACCTGAGGACTGGGTTGGGAAACACTGGGATAGGTAAGTAGGTCAAGACCTTGAATTGATAAGGTCCTGGCATTCTCCATAAGTGGCTTTTTCCTTATTACTGTTCATTTTGCTTCCAAGCCGTTGTTACTTATGAATCTGAATCAAGTGGGAAAATTAATGTAATAGACTAATTGAGTGTAGTAGACAATATCTTATTTAACATTTCTATGGAACAATGCAGTGAAGTTCAAAATAAACAAAAACATTCTCAGTTTCTCTGTTCACTGTTCAAAGCATCGTGTTTTCATGCACACTGTAAAGAAAGAAATACAGTACATCCATACATAACTGTAAAATACGTGCATATTGAATATATCTGAAGATGCATGTTTAATACTTATATGTAATGGGATTTACTGCCTATTAGTCCAGTAATATTTCTACTCATAGGAGATGGAAATCGTGAAAACCTGCGTGAAAAATAATTTACTTCTTAGAACAGTGTTCAGCATTTCATTTTGTAAAATATTTAATACTTATATTTCTTTAATAATATCACCTAAAGTAGGCACAGCCTATTATAGTTTTGTTTTTATGATTGTAAAACCTCAACATTCAAATTGTAACCAAAAATGCAACCTTAAAAATGTGTTTTTAAAACACCCTCTGAACACCTCACTGACAGTTTAACTACATCAAGCAGAAATCTCGTAATCACCCATGTTTGTGCTCACACTCCAGCAAACCAGCATAATTCAGACGAAGACCAAAAGTGTTGTACATGCCCATGTCAGCCGGTAGTAGAATGACAGCATTAGGTCAGTATAGCTTATGTGTAAAGTGTTAATATATCAAAGAATGTTAATGTTTTTTCACATAACGTATGTGCAATATTTATGTGTAATTATGTCACTCACACAGACACAAACACACATATTCAGTCTTTAGATGTTAGACATTTGGAGGTTTGAAGAATCCTGTGGGTTTTCTGGATAGTAATTCTCTGTTTTTATGCTGGTTTTTAAATTCACTTCTTTACTACATCTAAAGTGGTACCCGTCATTCTGGTGAAGAAAACAGACATTAGTGCAAATGGTTTCAGGTGCAGGTGAATAGTTTCTGAAACTGCAGGTTTCCAGAGAAAGGTAACTGCTGTTGTACCTTATATCTATGACTGCTCACATTTATAAAATATTACAAACGATAGACCACAATGTTTAGCCACTAAACGATTACAGCAGAATTAGGATTAACCAAATAAACAACAATTATGCATGTAGTGTAAATTTAATTATTTAAATAAAGCAATTCTCTGAACAACAAATAATATGAAATGGAATTAAAATACCCTATGCAAAAGGCAGAGTTTAATAAATCAAGTACTAGGTTTTTTTGTGTTTGATGTTTCTGGGAATTTACCTTTTCCCAGTTACTTTTGTTTGTTGTAAGTGATAAATATGAGATTATCCAAAATCTAAATACACAGACCTACAGAAATATCAGTTTTCAAAAAAGTTCAACGGGAGCTTGAACCTTTTTTTTCAGGCTGACATAGAACAATTATGCTGTCACTAAGACTCATTACAGAAATGACCAAACTGACAGCAAAAGGAATTAGGAAGGAGGAGAGAGCATGCTGCTATGACAAGATCGGGGGTGAGTTTCCCAAAGCCTTCTTAACGCTACGTTGTTCGTAAGTTCTATCTTTTACCATAGAACTTACGAATGATGTAGCCTTTGGGAAACTCACCCCAGTTCATTTCCATCTGAATTAACCTTTTCCCAAGGAATTTAACATCTAACCATTTGTGTTTGGCAAAGGGTTTGATATGCTAATCAGATTGTCTCAGTAAGTGTGGCTCTAGCCGAATATTACACCGACACTTGAGCAGCTGACATGATTTAAGATACCTGGTTATTTTGGTATGGTACACTGAAAGTGTGATGAAAGCAACAACTGAGAAAATGAATGCATTTCATTCATCCAAAGGGACATTCCAGGCTGATTTTTTTCAAACCAAAACAATTTTTTTTTTCTAATTTTTAACAGGTGGTGGAACATATTTACTAAACATCAGCTCTCAAACTATGAGTTTTGTTTGTAATCTAAAACATATCAATGTAACTGTAAACAGACAGTTGACTATTTATAAATTGAAATAATAAAGGGGGAAATTCTGGTTCATACAGCAGCAATTGGAATACAGTGCGCAGATGAACATACACATAGTGCCAAACAGACAAGGTACAAAGACAGTATACATTATTTCCCCTGCCCTTCCTGGGCCATTCTGCCTGGAGACAATCAAAATATTCTGCCTACCCTGTTGCCTGCGATGTCTCTGATACCAGTGATGTCCTTCTGTCCTGCCCGCCCTTCTGCCAGTGACGTCTCTCCTTCCTTCCCTGCTGCTGTTCCACTGTTCATCCTGCCTTCAGAAGCAGCACCAGCACCTGCCTGCCCACTGCACTGAGATTCAAATCTTAAAATTTTGACTTTGTAAATTAGGACTTTGCCATCTTGCTCATTTGATTTCCCTGCTGCCCCCTGGAGGATGGGCTCCCCTTGGGTCTGGTTCGTCACAAGGTGTCTTCCTTCTAGGGATTTTTTTCCTTGCCATTGTTGCCTCTGGCTTGTTCACTGGGGGCTTTGGGTGGGGATAATGTAAAGCGGGGGTTGGCATTAAGTCATGTACACTTCACTGTTTGCTTTTGAAATCTCAGATATAGTCTCTTGTTAAAAAAAACATGGATATAATTCATGCTTTACTGAAGTATGAGTTTTATTGGTTTGCATTAATGTAGTTGTAAGTGATGTTTTTGTGATGGTTCATCACTGCATCCTTAATGACGTTCCGAAAGCGCCAGCCCCCCCCACCACCCAGAGCACTCCACGCTTGTTTTATTTTTTTGTTCCTTTTAGTTCCCATTTCTGCCGTCAATGATTTTGATTAACTGCGTGTCTGCCTCAGTGGTCTAATATATATCAGAAATCTGGACAAGATGTTTATTCTCTGTGCATGTGTGAGTGAGGGTTGAGTGAGTGTGCCCTGTAATGGGTTATTCTTTAACTTGCTCCGGTCCCATCTGTGACCCTGAATAGGATAAGTGGTTGCAGAAAATGGATGGATGGATGGGTGGGTGGATGAATGTTTATTCTCTCATCCCTGGTTGCCTGAATGCTAGCTTCTAGCTTGACATGTTTGTTCATAAAGACCTGAAGTAAGTGTAAAGGCATCAAAAATTGGTGTGATATTTATTACATTTTCAGAGGGCTATATTACCTTTCATAGACTGAACTTATTATAAACTGCTGAATCTATTATAAATATCTCAGAGGACCTGACCGAACATATACAAGCCCAGTCCAAAAAGGCAAGGCAATGTCTCTACCACGTGAGAGCTTTGGGGTCACAATCACTATCTCATAATGCAAACTGAACTCCTAACATGAACTCTATATATATGAACTCTATCCACTGTTATACACTTGTCTTAGCACTGTTGTTCATTACACAACTTGCTGCAATTTATTATACATGGATACACTGTAATTTTTCTCAGTTTTTCTCTGATCTATTTTCTTAATATATTAATATTCTTGCACAGTCTTAGGAAGTTCCAGGTTTACATTTCACTACATGTTGTCCTTGCATAACTATGTACGTGACACATGAAGAATCTTGAATGTCATTTTATACTGATGTGGTCAGTTATCACTGGCTTCACAGTGGATTAACATAAAATACAAACTGATTGGTTCCGGCTATGTAATTTTTGAGATTTCAGTACCAGTTACTATTGTTTTTGTTCTAGATTCAGATACAGAAAGCCTTCATAATTGCTAGGACTTCTCTTTTTGTGGCAAGAATTCAGATGTCATGACAGCCACGGGAGAAGGTGCTTACTGCCATTTTTCTACTCACTTTGTCCCACAAATCAAGTGCGCGTTGTGTAAACTCCAGGACATAACATGATAAATGAGGGAGATAGAATCTTGTCCAGAGAGCCCTATCTCTGCATGGGAACCCGTTTCTACTCAGGAACAGACATGAATAACTGTGGTTCACAGTGTGAGCATCGCTCTCTGGCCCAGTGTATACTTCTTTTTGGCTGTCTAATTAATCATAAACAGGGGAAAATGTGCTGGTTCAAGAACAAGAACACGCTGGAGAGGCACCTCACAAGCAGCGAGCTGGTGTTTTCCACACATGTTCTTATACAGAATCTACTGCAACATTTTCAGAGGTATACTGGGTACAGCCCCAGTGAAGTACACATTTTTACTCATTTTCCTAAGAGTGTACTTATCTATCTTCAATTACTGCTGATTCAATAGGGTGGTAGTGTCCACAATTTATTTAGAATTCGTTTAGAATTTTATGTTATGTACCATTACCACATTTTGCAAAAATTGTTGAATGTTTTCTGAAACAATTTTGGATGATTAATTAGTGTAGTCCCAAGCTTCTAGAAACCAGAAGAGTGTCCATGTTCTTTATTATTATGCTAGAGCTGTATTTTTAGTATATGATTGTATTGTGTGAAAACCCAACATAAATTCAATTAAGCACAACAAATTATACTTTAGAAGTATATAATTCCAAAAGTTTCTGATGTACCCATGCTGAAAATCACAGTGATAAATTAGCACAGTGGCTTTGAGTGATAACATATAATGCAGTCATTGGAAGTTTGCACTGACAAAAATACAGTTCTAGTGGACTGTAGTGTGACATTTAATGAACACTGTTTTGTGCACAAGAATCAACATTATTCAAAATTTACATAACTGTAACGGAACCTGATTTAGAAAATATATGAAGCTATTTAATATTATGAATATACAAAACATATTTGTCTTTGAATATAAAATTTTTATAAGGGTTGAGAACCTCTACAGTAACCATAAACATGTCCTTTTCACAAATATTTCAGTCAATTACAGCAGAGAAAGTAGACAATATACAGCTACCCATTCCCCACGCCAAAATTGTTGGGTTCATTTCCTGCATTGATTGGCAGTTTTGCCCTCTAGGATGTTTTGTAGCTTCCAGCTCATTGGTGACTTGCAAATCACCACAACCACGATGGGCAAATTCTTCTAGCCTGGATCTTTGTTGTGACATGGGACTTAAGTATAAACCTTTGGAATACACCATCAACCTAATCCTGTCAGATCCATACACTCACTCATAAAATTTTACAACATAGTAGGTGTTCCCCTGAAAGAATGAACAACTAATGCCAAGAAGGTGAAAAAACAATGAACATCAAACTCCATAACATTTTACCTTCTCATAAAAGTATACTTAACATCTGTTAATAATAACAAAGATCACGAAAAGTTATTTTTATTAAGCACCATCTGCACTAAACATCTGTGCCCCAAATGAGTTAATTTTAATCTTTTGATGTGACTTCCAGAAGTTTCATAATAATCACATCTAATATTTTCCATGTTGGTAAATTATGGCAAAGATCAAACACATTTAGGGCTTGCTAAATTAGATTTTTCTGGCCAGTTGTGTTATTCATTGACCCCTTAGTTACAAGGTCAAAGTATAGGAAGAGTTTTAGCAAAAGTTAAGCAAAACTTCCTGCTATTTATTTTCCCGCACACCATTTTACAAACAATAACATGGTGCTAGATTTTTTTTAAACTGTTGACAATCTGTGTTTGTGAGTGAGATTTGTATGGGACCCTTGACTTTCTTTCTTTTAATTGTTAAGTCCTTCCTGGAAAGTTACAACAGACTAATAAGATATTAACAAATTTTTCAAAACCATGGCAAAATTCTAGTTGATCTTAGTGATTTTCAGTTAGTTACTAATAAAGGATTTAATGCAGGTTGTTATTTGGCATTTAACATAAGAGATTTGAGCAAAAACCTGTACAGATGTGCATCATTTATGCTGTGCATTCCAAAAACAACAAGGTTTTACTCTAGAGGCATAAAAACAATTAACTAATTGAACCAACTAAGCCATAAAATACATTGCAGTAGATTCACCTGGTCCTCCAAGCCAGTATAAACTATGCTAAAAATCCTTGAGGTGTATTAACTTTCTCCACCCTTTGCTTTCCTGATGTAATCGCAATAAGTACTTGCCCCAGGAAAAAATAAAATAAAATAGAAAATATATATAGCTGCACAAAACCTATGTACAGACCAATATACATAAACACAGTCACAATAACCTCTGTTGAGTGTTTGCATGTGACAAAGGCATTACCATTACATGCATTTTTAACAAAAACCATATGGTGTCGGTTAGACATTAAGCTGACATCTGGGCCTGCTCCATGTAGCTTCAGCATTCCTTGCACTGAAGGGCTTTAGGAACACTCCCTGTTCCACTGCTGCAAAGGTAGAAGTGCTAGCTGTTTATGTTAAACCTTCTAGAGGTGCTCCTTAAGCTGTAACAGCTCTAGAGCAAGGAATGGAATTTTGTAAACTACTGCAGATGCATCCTTCAATACCGTAAAAGAGCACTTGATCACCCAAATTTGTTTTTAAGACAAAATTTCTGAGGACCTTTTGCTTAAAATCTCTTTTTTCTGGTAGGGTTTGCTTTCTAAGTGTGAACTGTTCAGTCTTTTGGAATATAGCTTAAACCTCTATGCCAAGGTAAAATCCTACAAAGGATTATTTTTAAATTATTTTTTTGAATCTTGAATCTCATTAAAAACAGCTATGATTTTGTAACCAACAGAATGTGGCTGAGTATATGATGTAAAAATAATCTGTCAACAGGTAGATCTAGGTGACTTTTAATTGGTTGAATTTGTTATGTCTTTGCCGGTACAGGAACCACACCTCTCCTGGTAAAACAGACATAAATTGGAGTGACTGACAACATAAGAACATGTATAGAACATCTCGTTATCTCTGCCAAGGCATTCTTGAGGCCTTGCCACAGCATGACTCCCAGTTGCTGCTATCCATTTCATGGTCATAAACATGGACTCTGTGTAGAGGAGTGACAGACCTCTCCTGTGCCGTTACCTCTCTGAGAGGAAGCCGGGTGCTACGAGTGTACGGTGACCCCCCCCTCCCCCCCCAGGGGCCTTCAGGTTCCACACTAAATACCCACAATAAATTGTGTTTGCTCTGTGGAAATCTGTCATAACACCTCTACAACATGATACAGAATCGATCCGTCATGCTGTGAGCTAGATAACGGGAAGGCTGAATAATTAGAAAAGGCACATGTGATCTGCGTTAGAATAGTAATACTGCAGTCACGTGATGAATCAGGAACGAGGTCATAAAGCTGCTGTAAATATAGCAGAGCATGACTTTACAAACCCTGTGAGCTAAAATAAAAATGTATTATGAGATGAGAACTTAATTCAGGGTTCTTCCCCCACCAAGCCTCATAAGTACGTAAAAATGTTTGCTTTATTACTGTGGGATGTTTATGACAGGTGTGTTTTTGGTCATTCTTTCTGTCTAACGTTGATTTACATTTATTTTATAACAAATGAATGTTGAGGGCAGCAAAGGCCATAAGGGTATATAGTGGAGATTTTGGGGCCCATGAAAGTTTATCATATTGAGCACCCCAATACAGACTAATCCAGGTATTTTCCCATTTTTTTAGGCCCCCTATCACTCAGGGGGCCTTAGAATCATCCTAACCCCCCCTTTTGGTGCCCATGATGACATCTGCTACAAAAATTCTTAAAAAATACACAATATTCATCTTTGTCCAGCTTTTAAAAGTGAATTATTCAATATCATGTCTGAATCATGGTTTTTATCAGGATTTTCAGTCATTTAAGTCTTATGGGGGATTTGGGGATTAAAACCTGACGCTTTTAGATATTTCAAAAGTGAAAGGTAAATAAGAAATGATAATTGCATTTGAACAATGATTCTAAGCCACTTTGTAGAATCAATGCTGTTTTTTGAACAGAAAGACACAACAACACGTCAATTGAACAGGGTGATTAGTCACTGTGCTTAGGGTACATATGCTACAGTATAATGATATAGGCATGCTCATTAAAATAAGGCAAATGTTGCTTTTCTGTCCCTTAATATCCCTTTGGTTATCTTTTCAATCCACATATAACATAAAAGGCGTAAGGGCGCACATTTCATTGCATGGGCAATCTAAGACAGTTTATCTCGATAACAGATTTTGTGTTTTTCCATACGCTTCTCGCATCTGTAGTATCAACAGCTCTTTGTCTGTGTCTCACCTTGATATAAAACATGCATAGTGCAAGGCATGAGATCAAGAGGAAGGAATGCTGATATACTGCCAAGTAATACTGATACAGACTTAACACCTCTTCAGTTATATTTCAAAAATGTTAAAAAAGAAGCGATAACAAGCGAAGTCTTGTTAATATCAAGAATTATGAGCTGTGTCACATTAATCTAAAACAATACAGCTCAGAATATTACTGAAGCAAGTTGTTTTTCAGTTCAAACCCCTTGCATATTGATACAACAGCTAGACCTCACTTGGAATCACTGGGTTATAAATCCATTTCTTTAACAGCTATTCCATCTGCTGAACAGGATGAACACATGTTAAACCCACTTTTCAACAAATACAGGTTCCATTCTTCAGCAAAACACATACCAGAGACACAACATAACTATAACTTATCTAGTGATTTTGAAACAAAAATAAACAACGTAATGTTGTACTGTAACAAAACTCTTATCAGGAATTCTTGGCAACCACAGAGGAGACAAAAGTCTTCGAAAGACACCAAAACTATCATCTATCATATCAATATATACAAGTAAAAATTACTTCAGTATTCAGTGATTGGACTGGTTTTATCTTCTTTTTCTTATAATATTTAATTTAATATAATTTTGGAGGTGATACAGAAAGTGGTGAAGTAATAGATGGTCTTTGAGAAACTATTAAACTATTATTTTAATCTTCAGTTCTCAAGGAAACAAACAAACCCAAATGGTCATGGCTAACTAGTTACACCACAAAGTGAAATTCTCCTTCTTTAATGACTATTTCAATATTAGTCTAAACACTAGAACTCGTGGCCATAAGTGGAAATTAGCGGGAGAACATTTTAAAA
>JAODJU010000119.1:13796510-13808769 GCA_026776725.1 Gnathonemus echidnorhynchus
CATTAGCATAGAATATCTTGTGGTGCAAGGCCACAGGTGGCGTAGTCGGACACCTTAGCCAGGAACCTTAGTTCCACTGAGTAGTGGGGGTCACATATGTCTCATCAATTTAAGATGTTATCATAAATTCCTAAAGGTTTTGATTTAATTGCATCATAAACACCAGCTGTACTCTGATTTTTTAGCCTCACTTCAGTACCATATCAAATGGCATCCAATGCATCATATCGTTATTGATTCTGATGTGTCCATCCACAAGGTTTTCTGGCAAGGTACAGAAGGTTACCTTTACGTTCCTCTACACGGTTCGAACTTGTGTCATTTATATTGTCCCCACTACCGACACAATCCTATATCACTGCTGTACCATGTAGGTGACAAATTTTGTCTGGTGCCTTTACTGGCCATAGGTGACCCTCATGTGACCTGAAGCTCTAGGCAACATTAGGTTCCTCTTCACCACAACAAGTAACTGTATCATGTGGAGAACACAAAACTACCATAAGAGAGTTCTTAATAGCAGTCTAACAAATTAGGAACATGAAAGAAAGATGTGTCTACTGTGTATATATACCATGATCTCCACAAACCAGGTATGGCATAGTCTTCTGCCGTGTTTCCTATGTCAAGAAGAAAGTGAGAGTGTGAAGGGTAAGCTAATCGTTTATGATTTCTCTGCTTCTTACCAATAGGCAGCTTGGACAACAACCACCTCGAGGGGAGTTATGCCCCTTAACTATCCAGTCAGCTGTTTAGGAAACAAGCCCACCTG
Source organism: Gnathonemus echidnorhynchus (assembly GCA_026776725.1). Lineage (NCBI taxonomy): Eukaryota > Metazoa > Chordata > Actinopteri > Osteoglossiformes > Mormyridae > Gnathonemus > Gnathonemus echidnorhynchus. Next base: position 13,797,283 of record JAODJU010000119.1, read on the forward strand.
ATTGGTAGTAGGAAGTAGTTCCTGCTGAGCACAAACCACCTCGTTCCCCTGAACCTTTGCCTTTCTCCCTCTCTCCTTAAATAAACATCACTCCTCTGGGAGGAGTTCCATGCAATTATGTCTGTGGTGTCTCTGATATACATGGTAAACAGACCTCAATCCTTACCTGTGCTAGAGCTTCATTCAAAATTGTAGGTGGTGCATCAGACCAAAAAACTTTTAGCGAGACACTTGGGCCTTAAATTTTGAAGTTTTTTGTTTTATTGCTGCTGTGCCTGGGGCAATGTCAATCTCACTGTATTATGGTTTGTGACAAGAAGGTTTGGCAGAGTAATCATATTACATTTGGGCCCTTGAGAAAAGCCTTTGTCCTCGACTTTGTCCTCCAAATATTCTCATTGTGTGGGTGCTAAATAAATGAGCACAAAGTAGTGTAATGCTAATTATGTAGTTAAAGAGAAAAAAACAATGAACGTCAACAATAATACACATTACACCAAGGAACTGATATGGATATACCCTTTATTTGTCAATGTGCTTGACTAATAAAGCACAAGCAACTTTGATTTTTGAGCAAATATATAGATGATATAAAGAGAATTTGCATCTGGAATTCTACTGCTACATCACATGAACAAATATTCTTTCCCTCTTTTAAAGATTAGGCAGATTAGGTTGTAGTAAAAAAAAAACATTTATATTGTAACAACATTTCTAGAAAACATAGAACATCTGCAAAGAGTTTGAATGCTCCTGTTAGTCTAGTTTTCCTGAAATGTGTAACGAATCCTTTCAGCTATTCAGCAGTGTTCAGTATTTATAGTGTCCCCTTTGCAACTGCCACTGGAGAGACCTTTTGTATTGCAGCTGCGGGTTCGAGAGCGTTGACCAGACTTGCAGCTTGACCAGGGAGACCAGCAGTTCCAATTTCCTTCCTGGATAACATTTCCTACTAAAACAAAATCTGATGTGAAAACATTGAACGGAAAGATGCAGGATCGCCAACCTGCAGAAGTAAGGCGATTGACAACTGTGGATATGGACACAAAGCAGGAAATGATAATTACTCATCTGGCCCCATGATATAATTAGATAAAGTGACCTACCGTCCAGTAAGTCAGACTTAAGTGTCTGACATGCCAGTCCCTCAAACTGGGGTGCGCACAGACACAGGCACTGACCGTCGATCATTGCCACCGTGCCTCCATTCTGGCAGGGCTGACACTTGCACACACTATACTCAGCGATATAATCTTCATTCGCTCTTTCTATGTTGCTTTTCTTGGTTTCAGCATGGGGCATATTTACAGGAATCAGAGACAAGATAGGCTCCGGCTGTCGGTAAAAGAAAATAGTAAATACAGCTCCATCTGTCATGCACTAGGAAAGGAAAGGCAAACAAGCGGCAGTGACAACGCATTTGACTTCTTCAAGCCAAATTTTAAATGTACTATTCAATGAGGAAACTATGTTAGGTCACGTTGCATTTTATTGTATATTCATACTTGACTGGAGAGCAGAACTGGCGCATCATGAAGTGATTTAGCCCACTGAACGTAGGCTTCTGGATGCAGCACACCAGTTTTCTCTATTTTAGTCTTCAGGAAAGTAGCAGCTACTATTGTGCCTCCATTGATGGACGTCACCACCTTGTCAATGAGTGCATCATTATTTCCAGTTTCTATGTGGAAAAGCCAGGTAGGGGTCAAATATTTCTCAAATAGTGCTCAGTTGGATGGTTCTCTTGCCACCCAAAGAGACAACATGGTAACTTTTCATTAATGAACTAACCATTTCCTGAAACTCTCACTTTTTCACAATTTCCTGTGTCTAGTTTCCCAGTGGTATCAGCCTCGAATTTAACAGAGAGGTCAAGGTTGAGGCACTCCTGGATTTTCTGCTCTGTCATTTCTGGAATGAACAAAATATTGAAAAGTGCTGGTTTGATTACTTAAGCTTCCACATCTGTTTGAAATGAACCAGGGTAGTTTAGAATAAAATTCTGTAATATTCTATGAAATATATCTTTTTTTTAACCACTACTGTTCTTCAGCAATACTGCATGCAAATTCATGTTTTTATATTTATGTCCAATAATATAACATAAGCCAAAATAAATATTACAGTATATGGTTACAGTCTTTAGTACTAGAGTATACTTCATATGTAATTAATAAGATTATAAAACTGCGATTTTTCAGACAGCATACTTGTTGTCTTCATGACTTCCTTGTTTATGACATAGACAAGTTCGTATTCGCCGCCTGACTTTCCAGACATTGCATAATGTGTTCCATAATCTTCCAAGAATCTGAAGTATTCCCCCTTGTTGTACTCCACTGGCAAATAGGATATGTCATTTAGAAAGATTTCTGTCAACATGGGATCTCTTGACCTCATTCTGAATGTGCTCAGCTGAACCTTGCCTTTAACTCGCATAAAACTCCTGTGCTGAAAAGAGAAATTAAATCAACATGTTGCTTAAAAGATTACCTAAAAGGTAGCAGTCGGTCTATAAGTTTAATTACATCATATGCTTGTCTTCCATTAAAGTGATGAAAGTTCGCTGAAAGATTATTGTGTAGTTAGACATTTGAATTGTCAAAAAGGTGCCTCTGGGTTTCATGTATTATGTAATGTGTGAGGCTGGCTCAGTAGGTGGAAATGTTTGAATCTTATCTCTATTCTGTATGTGTAGATTGTCACATGGGTTTCCTCCCAGAACCCAAAGACTTGCACTTAAATTAATTGGTGGCACTACATTGCTATTAGTGTGAGTGACCTGCAATGGACTAGCATCCCATTTAGGGTTTACCTCAACCATTCGGGGTGTACAAGCAGTCCCTGGGTTAAGAACGGACAACTTATGGACAACTCATTCTTACAAACAGACTAAATTTTTTCTACTAAAACTTTGAGTTGAATACAATGGTTTGTAATAAAGAAGGTATACGCTATGTTGAAACCCCCATGAAAACATTGCACAGCCTTAGCAGTTCATCGGCTTGAGTACAGTACAGTATGCAATTACTTTTATATTATTATAATATACTGTATTATTATTTTGCCAACTTATCTACGAATTTGATTTCAAGACAGACATAGGGAATGGATCTTGTTCGTAACCTGGGGACTGCCTGTACCCCTTTGCTCCCTCCAAGAAATCCTGATCAATACTGCCTACAAGTCCTACTCGGAAAATCTGAATAGGGAGTTGGGAAATCATAATTATGACTTGATGCCTGTTCAATTGGTTAAGTCAGAGCAAACTGGAGGCGATAAGAAAGCTACCTTTGTTTTTCTGCATTTTTCATTCCTCCAAGGCCAAAATGCATTGGTGGCATTAATTGAACTTTTCTTAATCCCTTGCTCAAACAGCAGGTAGCTGACCAGCTACATATCAGACATAAAACTTTTTTTTTTTTTCGCGGTATACCATTTAATCACAATCTCAACATTCAAAACAATTCAGAGTTTTGCAACACCCAACATAAAATTTATTACTTTCAAAATAGACTTAAATAAGGGCTTTCTACGGAGGAGTGTAAGAATAACTGAAATATATAAAACATATTTAGAATGTAATTGTTTCCACTAGGACTGACATGATCACGTCGTGATGTAATCGCGATTGTTGGGCGCATGCACAATAATCACCAGTGCTTCAGGTGAAAAATTTGTCCGATCGCTGGCTTTTCAGTCATAAACTCAGTAATCTGTATGAATTCGAAATATATTATGCTTATTAAATCCAGCTAGCAGAGCATGCCCCATGCTATTGTTTTGGTAAATCATGAAAGCAATATAAGCACTGAAGTGGCAGTGAAGAAAAGGACAGCTGAACAGCCACAAAATCGTTTGAAAGAGGAGATATTGTGGATAAGGTAGAAAGATGTTGGTGGTCTGGTGGTACTTTTTGCAGTTTAGTTTTTGTAGTCAGGCAGTCATTAAATATAAGGATACGTTGAAGTTACACAGACTGCTGACTTTTGGGCGTCACATTACGAATCTCATTAACATTTTTGGCACACTACTAATCTTCTTACCAAATTGTCGGCCTAAGTAAATGTCCGTATAGTACCGAAAAGTCTGCCCCCGGACAAATGTTTCACCCATCATCTAAACCCCTGAAGCCGGTTGCACAAAACTCCTTAAGTTAAGATTTTCCTTAAAGTCCGAGTTAAGGTTTCCTTAAAATAAAGTTTGTGGCACAAAAAAACCGTAAGTTTTTTCCTTAAGGTTTCATTAAGATGACAACTTAAAAGACTGTTTGCATGTTTGCAATGAGACAAGTTATGGATCACACATCAAACGTTTACCGGCGGACCCCACAGTGTCTCACATAAAATGTTCACTTAAGTACAGTGGTACCTTGGAACATGAAGATAATTCATTCCAGACGGCTGGTCGAGTTGCGATTTGGTTGAGGTCCAAGTCGAATTTCCCCATAAGAAAATAATTTTAATCTGTTCCAGACCGCCCAAATGTTTGCCTATTTGAACTTATCTTACTTACCTACCTAATTATAAAAAGCATTCACAATATAAAACTAATACAAACATGAAAAGGCACACACGCAAAAGTAATAAACATAAAATAAATGACAATCCCATACTCCGAAGCAAGAGCAGACAGACATGCACCACCTTAAAGTCTCACTATAATTTCATTTTTAAGTTCTACAATTACTCTCAACACTTTCCTCTTTGGTTTGCTGCTGTCACTGCAAACTTTCTTATAGGGCCCATGACTACTGTATCACTAAATGTACTGTAGATAACAATTAATAACTAAACACAGGAACACAGCTTTCGCACCTTCGTACTCAGTCGGGAGGTGAGACTGAGAGCGATTCATAGGGCATCAGAATCCCAGTAAGTCCGTTTTCCTTTGTGTTGTAGGGGTTCCTAACTTTTAAGCAGAATTCATTCTCCCTTACCTATGCTCATACGTGCAGGGTGTGGTGATCAGGCATGCCTAAGCGAGGACGCGGGCTTTTCGGTGTTTAGGCACGCTGAAATAAATACACCTGTTTTATGGCGTTCTACTTGTGGTAATTGCCACTTTCCTTTTTTCTACTGCACCGCAGCTCCACAGTGGTGACCCCAACGTTTTGGTGCGTTTGCTTTTCACTCCAACCATGCTCGCGAACGCAATTGCGCTCAAACTCCCAGAGTTCTGGTGCGGCCAGGTGGCAGATTGGTTCATGCAGGTGGAGGCTCAGTTCACCTTGCACGGTATTACGGAGAACATGACAAAATATTATTACGTCGTTGCAGCACTGAACAGCTCCACGGCAGCTAGAGTGGTGAGTCTGCTGCAGAACCCTCCGGAGGCAGACAAATACGATGCCTTAAAGTCTCTGTTGCCGAGCACTTACGAGCTTTCCGAGACAGAGCATGCTCGCCGAATGCTTGCGCTGCCCGGGCTGGGAGATTCATGGCCCTTGGAGCTGATGGATCACATGCTAGCTCAACTAGGTGACCATCGGCCCTGCATTATTTTTAGGGAGCTTTTCCTACAACAGCTGCCCACAGGCGTGTGGGGGGCGTTAGCTAAAGACTCCCACTTAAAGACTGTAGGGAGCTTGCTAGGGAGGCCGACAAAGTACACACCCCCAGGCTGGCAGCTTGTTCCGCTGTGTGTGCTCGGAGCTCGGATAGCTCCCCGCCACGTGCTGATGCTACTGTCTTGGCCGCGCAGCGGAGCGGTATAGCAGGCCTCTACTTCTACCATGCGTGGTTCGGTAACAAACCAAAAAAATGCATCCCCCCTCCATTTTAAGGGGATGGGAAACGCACAGGCTGGCGCTCATTAGCAGCAGCGAGTGTCGACCGTTCCGGCAGCCTGCTCTTCGTCACAGATGCTGTGTCTGGCCGCCATGTCCTCTGTGACACGGGCGCGCAGGTCAGTGTTTTGCATGCGTCGGTGGCGGAAACACGCTCCGGGACGAAGGGCCCGACTTTGGAGGCCGCTAATGGCAGCAGTATTCTGACTTATGGGACTCGTGTTGAGGCAGTGGTAGCCAGCGGTTCCGGTGGCATTTTGTGGTGGCGAAGGTGTCCACCCCCCTACTGGGTGCCGATTTTTTTATGCGCTACCAACCTGCTGGTGGACATAAAACACCAGCGCCTGGTTGATGCCAGGACTTTCCATTCAGTGCTGTGCTCGCACAGCAGGGCTGGTTTGTCTCAGCTGTCTAGTGCCTTGGGAGCAAATGACACCTTCGCCCGCCTGCTGGCAGAGTTCCGAGACCTCACCCAGCCCACCTTTACATCAGTCACAGCCAAGCATGGTCACGACAGGGCTGCCCATCCATGCCTGAGTCTGATGCCTTGATGCGGGTAAATTGGCCATCGCTAGGGCAGAGTTTGCTGCATTGGAGAGCCTCGGTATTGCTTGGGGTTCCAGCAGTGCCTGGGCCTCCTCTCTGCATATGGTACCCAAGCCAAGTGGGGGATGGTGCCCATGTGGCAATTACCGCCAGCTTAATGACGCCACAACCTCAGAACGCCACCCGATCCCACACATCCAGGACTTTTCTTCCCAGTTGGAGGGGCCATCCATTTTTTCGAAGGTTGACCTGGTGCGTGGCTACCATCACGTCATGCGTTTTTGGGCTGCGGCTGGGTGGACAGGCTTCCCTGGGTTTTGTTGGGCCTCCGGACCGCTCTCAGACCAGACCTACAATCCTCGTCGGCCGAGTTAGTCTAAGGGCAGACTCTGCGGATGTCAGGTACATGCAGGGGACTGCAGTCATCACCTCGTTTGGGCTTTTCGAGTTTCGTCGGATGCCTTTTGGGCTTAAAAATGCTGCCCAGTCTTTCCAGCGACTCATGGACAGTATCCCGAAGGATCTTCCGTTCCTGTTCATCTATCTGGATGACATTTTGGTGGCCAGTAACTCCAGGGCTGAACACATAGCTCACCTTTGGACCCTTTTTGAGCATCTGAGCAGTCATGGCTTAATAATCAACCCACAAAAGTGCCAGTTTGGGTTGTCCTCCATAGACTTCCTCGGCTACTGTATCATGGGCGATGGGGCAGCTCTCCTTTATATCGGAGTTCATGACTGACATCAAGCAGGGAAGCATAACCAAGTTGCTGACTGTCTTTCCCGCTTGGTTGCAGGTGCTGTGCACTTGGGAGTGGATTATGCTTGATTAGCAGAGGATCAGTGGGTCGATCTGGAGGTGCAGGCTTATAGGACTGCAGTCACCAGTCTGCGGCTGGCAGATGTTCCCTTCCTTGACTGTGGCGCCACCCTCCTGTGTGATATCTCAACCGGTCTAGCTAGGTCTATCGTGCTGGCCGGTTGACGTCGTCACACCTTCAAGGTGGTGCACGGGCTTTCACACCCAGGCAGACAAGCTACTCAGCGTCTCATGGCCGCCAAGTTTGTCTGGCATGGGCTGCGGAAGGATGTTCGTAGTTGGGCCGCATCCTGTGTTCAGTGTCAGCGTGCTAAGGTGTACCAACATACCAAGGCAACGCTGGCGCCTTTTGTGGTGCCTGAGCGCCATTTTGGCCATGTATATGTGGACCTGGTCGGGCCTCTTCCCGCTTCCTTGGGTTTTACTCACTTGCTAATGGTGGTGGACAGGTCTACTCGGTGGCCAGAGGCCATACCTTTGTCATCCACCACCACGGCAGATGTGGCCAGGGCTTTCACCGGTGGTTGGGTGTCCCATTTCGGGGTTCCGTCTGATGTGTCTTTGGACTGTGGAGCCCAGTTCACCTCTGAGCTCTGGGCTGCAGTGGCCCAGGTTTTGGGGGTTTCCCTCCATCGTACCATAGCCTACCATCTGCAGGCCAATGGGCAGTGTTTTCACCGCTCCCTGAAACCTGCTCTTCGGGCCAGCCTCAGGGACGGCAGCTGGGTGGACAGGCTTCCCTGGGTTTTGTTGTGCCTCTGGACCACTCTCAGACCAGACCTACAATCCTCGTTGGCCGACTTAGTCTATGGGCAGACTCTGCAGATGCCAGGGGATTTCCTGCCCACCACAACAGCCCCTTGGTGCGCCAAACGCCAGCGCTCCGCTCTGCAGGACTTTGGCTGGGGCTTTCGTTCCAGTGCCCACGACTCAATATGGGATGCCCCAGACACATGGTCCAGAGGGTTAGGCCTGCATATGTCTTTGTCCGCCATGATGCTCATTGGGACCTGCTGCGGCCACCTTACGATGGGCCCTTCCAAGTGCTACAATCTGGGGACAAGTTTTTCACACTGGACATTAGGAGCAAGCCAGACCGGGTTTCGGTGGATCGTCTGAAGCCTGCCAAAACTTAAGGTACCTCTAACTATATCTTCACCGACGAGTTCATGATGATAAATGAAGAAAATGAAGGCATCCTGAGAAGAGTGTCCTGCGACTGGGAGTACCCAATGAATAAGATTAATGATGATAAATTAATTTTACCTTTTATGATTTTATTTATATTTAATATTCTTATTAATAAGTGCTGGCAAGTTTCACCCTGAGCACCGCCAATATTAGAATCGGTTAAGGAGCAAATTTTCCGATGCAGAAATATGTAGACACATGCAAAAATGCATTTCATGTAATTGAGATACAATAATTCTATCTGCTCAATTTTTCCTCTACTCTTTTCCCAGTACCTCCGCGTATCTCCCAAGTTGGCGCAAGTGCTTGTCATTAATCATCCAGCAAAGTTTATCATTCCACTCAGATATCCTTAGTCAAGGGAAAAGTACCTACTTGTAGATAAAACAATACAGGAGGGTGAACAGTCCTCATTTTCATCAGATAAGGTTGTAATAGGGACAAAATCTGGCTTTAAAATTTTTATTTATATTTGCCAGACGAATAATAGATTGCATTTCGTCATTGTCATTAAATGTACATTAAAATCATGTTTTTTGTTTTAGTCATCGTCACGCAAAAATCCCCGTTAACATTTTTGTCTACGAAATTAACATTGGAGGCGATAACAGGTATCATGGGCAGTAGGGCAAGCAAACAAATGTTCTCCATGGAAACTGTACAATATTATTGCTGTAAAATGTCTTTCAATGCAATAAATCCCGTACGACTTTTCCCCAACTAAGAAAACCTTTTAAGGGATTCTATGCAACACCCTTAACTAAATCTATAAGCTAAAGAAAAATGAAACCTTAAGTGTCATACTTAAGGGGAAAACTTAAGATGTTTTGCGCAACCAGGCCCCTGGTGATTATTGCACATATGGTGTATATATATATATATCACAATTACATGGCGACGTGGTCGTGACAACCCTACTTTCCACATCTTATTTCAAATTTATATTAACTTAATATTTTGATACATACCTTAATAGTAGAATATCCACTGACAACTTTTATGGTTTCATTCTTTTGATTTTTATATATCATATTCATAGAAGTGCTACTATTTGATTCAGTTTGTAAATTATCTGATGCAGTTGTGAATTTGAAAGAAAGTTCAGCTTTTAACGACTGTGTATTTTCCTTTAAAATTTCCTTCAGAAGAGAATTGGCTTCATTAAATATTTCCCTTGAAATCTGTTCATCTGCAACGGTCTAGACAAAACATTTACTGTTTAGCATATGATTCATTAGGCAAACAAAGGTAAGCTGAAGAGCAAAATGACTCATGACAAAACAGATTATAATGACATGTTCAACAGCATATAAACTTATTTATAAGGTTATATATATATATATATATATATATATGGGTGCCACAAGTGTAATGCAGAAAATGATAACTTTCAATATCTTAATTAAAAAGCAAGTAGCCAAATAGCCAAAAGAAACAAAAAAGCTGAACAGTAAACCCACCACATAGTCCAAAGTGGCTACATTCCAAGGGAGGCGATGATATTTTAATGTGTTCGTGTCCTTCACTCGTCTGCACAAGCCATTAAACAATTCATTGTCAAAGGCATTGCTTCTCGGGTCTGAACCGAAGATGTTGATGCTGTTTAAACAGAGGAACATAACTAATGATTAGAAATTGATAACAAGATGAGAAGTAAAATCCATAATTCCCCACATTGACTTATTTAGTAAATAGCTTTAGTAAACCCAGGAAACGCAGGGCAAAGATGCTATTCCATCAGGGAGCACACAATCAAACATTAGGTGCAATTCAGAGAAACCTAAGTGCATGTTGCAAATGTTCACCTTAGCTGCATGTTTTTAATTGTGGAAAGAACCTGAAGCAGTCATGGGTAGAACATGGAGAATTGTAATGTGCATAACAGTCATCAAGAGGAGAGAATTTGAGGGAACTGCCACAAGGCAAGGGACGATGGACTCGGGGGCAGGCATGGTAATGAAATATAAGGGGTTTTATTGAACTTAAAGAACAAATACAGGAAATAAACGGGATCACAATGGATCCAAAATGGGAGGACAGGAACAAGGGAAGGCACTGGCAGCACACAGGTTTCATATCAGTGATGGGACTGGGGAAGACAGGACTGGGAAGCACTTTTATAGAAGATTGACGAGGAAACAAATGAGAGGCATCTGGAGTAATTAACACAAGGGCAGGAACCAGAGATCAAACAAAGGAGTGCCAGGCGTGGCTTGTTAGGGCCATGCCAGGGAGGAGACAGATAGGTCAGGTGGATAGTTGTCAGTGGATATTCTACTATTAAGGTATGTATCAAAATATTAAGTTTATTTATACTACTTCTCTTTTTTTATATTTTATATGTATATGTTTGAGCACTGACCTAAGGAGATGCTTTTCATCTCATTGTATATGTAAAAAAATGTATAATGACAATAAAAGGCATTCTATTCTATGTGGCAGGCTAGATGTTACTGGAACTTACCCATATCCAGCTGTTCTACCCAGCTCAGATAGCTCCAGCTCCTGTTTTCCACAGGGTGCACGCTTAACTTCCTCGCAGGTGTCTTCATCAGAGAAATCTCCACAATCATTGTCCCCATTGCATACTAGTCTATTTTTAATGCACAGTCCTTCAATTAAAAGGATATAATAAACATAATTGTCTTTATATTATATGGATTTTTTAATTGCAATCTGACGTTCGTCAGATTATACCAAACAACAATATGAAAGGCAAATTTTTATTAATAAACTATTGAAATAGGTGACTTCTATAAGAAAATTGTAGCTAGTTTCAATAGTAGCTGTCCATCCATCCATTCATCATCTGCCGCTTGTCCGGGGTTCGGGTCGCGGGGGTAGCAGCTTCAGGAGAGATACCCAGACCTCCCTCTCCCCAGCTCCTCGGGGAGGACGCCGAGGCGTTCCCAGGCCAGCCGAGAGATATAATCCCTCCAGCGAGTCCTGGGTCTACCCCGGGCCTCCTCCTTGTAGGATATGCATGGAAAACCTCTCCGGGTAGCTGCCCAGGAGGCATCCGCACCAGGTGTCCAAACCACCTCAACTGGCTCCTTTTGACATGAAGAAGCAGCGGTTCTACTCTGAGGCTCTCCCGGATATCCGAACTTCTCACCCTATCCCTAAGGGAGAGCCCAGACAC
>JAODJU010000119.1:13808869-13829105 GCA_026776725.1 Gnathonemus echidnorhynchus
CTCCTGGAATTTCCTCCATGCCCTTGAGACTGTGCTGGGAGACACAGCAAACCTTCTGTCAATGGCACGTATTGATGTGCCATCCTGGAGGACCTGGACTAACTGTGCAACCTCTGTAGGGTCCAGGTATCACCTCATGGTACCAGTAGTGACACTGACTGTAGCCAAATGGAAAACTACTGAAAAAACAGTCAGAAAAGATGAGGAGGGAAAAATGTCAGTGGCCCCTACCTGTTAAACCTTCCTGTTTTGGGGGTCGTCTCATTGTTGCCCCTCTAGTGCACCTGTTCTAAATTTCATTAACACCAAAGCAACCCCCTCTGATACTTAACTGATCAGATCAATATCCCAGAAGTTTAACTGACTTGATGCTATACTCTGATTGAAAAGTGTTCCTTTAATTTTTTGGAGCAGTGTATATGCCAGGATTGGGATCCACCAAATTAGATGAGAAGCAAAGGATCTACCAAGACTCCAAGGGACATTCTGAGGGAGCCATGGGAGATTTCATTAAAAGAATGATGAATTTCTCCATGTTGCATTAATATCACATGCTTTCCCATCAAACTCTTCAGAGCAGTGCATTCTTTCACTAATGTTTGGTAACCTGACTAGATAGCTAGGTGCTTGATTTTATACACCTGCAGCAATGAGTCTGAATGAAACATCCAGATTCAATGATTAAGATGTATGTCCCAATACTTTTGTCTATACAGTGTAGGTCTGCGCTGTTTTAGAGTAGAATATACCGCATATTCATTTATTTGGATTGACAGTTATTTGGATTAACAGTTAATGTACCTGAGTCACACTGAAATTCAGTTTCTGAACAAGGATGCTTTATTTCCTCCTCGCAGACATGATCTGTCTTGCAGGCCTTCCTATCTCCTAGGCGCTGGTTGCATGGTTGGCCATTGAACTGCCCAAAAACATCTATGCTCCTGGAGCGGAACTTAAAACGGAGAAACCCAACTGGTTACATATTCCCATTATAATCATGGATTCTTTTTTTCCAAAATACTCTGAATTTCACATGTCACAATTTCACACTACAATAATCTTGCACCTCTTAGGCTTCTAGGATGTCTGGTAAATATTCATATGTTGCAACCACTCACCATACGTTTGGAACATGGATCACACTCGCTCCACTCGCTCCAGGGGCTTATTTTGCAGTCGACCGCCGCAGGGGCATTAACTTCCCTCACCGTCCGTTTGCTGGTACTTCCACCACTGGAGCAGAGACAAGGTCCACTGAGTCAGCACAATGAGTATAACTTATGCCTCTTATTTTTCTAATCATCATTCAATCATTTTTGGCAACCACAAAATTATTAAAAGTTTGGTAGTCATTTAAGCAATCTGTATGTGCCATTGCGCAGTGTACGGCAAGCTCATACTCCTGGTCATTCCTGGTGCCAACGGTGATTTGTTGAAAAATGCAGAAGGAAACATAGAAAGCTGCTGCAGTCCTCATGATGGGGGCACAGAGTGTAACACCAGATAACCAGACTTGCGCTCCAATACTTTAACAAAACTGTCTATTAATGATTGCTGGGGGGGGGGGGGCAGCTGCGTATCAAAGTTCAGATGTGGAAATTTCTGACACAACTCGGTACTTTCTGAAAAATCACCTTTAATTTTCAGTATTAAGAGTTACAAATATTGGATAGTAATAGGTAACAAATGAGAATCAACAAAGATTTTATTGTAGCATAAAATAATGGCAGTGAGAGTGAATCAAAACTATTCATTGTACTTAGTGCCTCTTTTGAAGCTAAAGGTGAAGGTACTTTATGTGGAATTTTTACCATTTTGCAATATGTGTGATTATCGAATCTCTTATCCTTTCAGTTCTCGTAACAATAAAACTTCACCCAAAGCTGATCACTTTCCATTAAGTTTCACAAAGTATCTGAGATGAACATTTTGCCATCCCATGTACCAACAAACTGGAACAGTGGAAAATATACATTTACCAAGAGACAGAATTGATTTCCTGCATTGTGAAGTGATAGGCAAAATGACAGCCAAATTCTCTAAACTGGATAATAATGAGTATTATTAGTGATGCTTCATCTTCTAGATATTGTAAATTCCTATTTAATAATTGATTTGCCTTGATTTAAATGTTGAAATCCATTTAATATTTTTGTAATCAAAAACATATAGTGGAAGGTATTTCTATAGTTCTGTAGATCCCCTTTCTAAATTTCTCTGAGGAAGTTTGATTTAGTTTGCAATTTCACTATACAATTCTTATTTATAAAAATAATTAGTGGGTTGTGTATAGACTTTCCTCAGTAGTGGTTACAGGAAAAGCAACACAAATATTTAAATACATGCTGTAACCAAAAGGTTTTGTAATCACTTTGCTTAAGAACAAGGTCCAACAGAGTCTCTAATCAGCACTCAATTTTTCCTTAAGCTTTTAAAACCTTTTTTCACAACAGAGGTGTGCATTATAATAAATGTTGCACTATTAGACATCATGAGTAAAAGTGGGCAAGCAATGACAGAACTTAAGTAAATTCTCCTAAATCTCCTGTTTTACTTGGGAATCATGCTGTTGAGCATGAATGTTCAGTTTACACTTGAATAAGTGTCTGTTGCCCTGTGATTCTTACAATAAACTCCAGGCTATCCTGTACTTGATAAGTGGTTATGTAAGTTGGTTAGATGGATAGTTTTTAAAAAGTTATTGAGTTAATATAAGTAGAAGGTGGATTAGAAAGAGACAAATCTGTTAATGATATGTTTGCACCAACTATATACACTTATTGAGAGCATGAACATGTGTTATTGGAATTATGTTCAAATATTTATGCTTTCTGAAAAATAATTAAACCATAACAGTGGTACTGCACACCTGCCCAACCCCCCCCCCCCCCCCCCCCCGCCCCCCCCGGTGGTTAGTGAAAGAATTAACACGCCATCAACTTTGACCACAAAGGGTACTTCTGTTGTTATAAAAGACTCCACTCCAAGTATAAAAGACTCCACATGTCATTCCAGGAAATTTAAGTTTGTAGAAGAGTCATGATCTAATATTTAAATATTAGGGGTTACTGCTTATCTTCTCCTGTCAACAGTGAGAATCATACTCAATAGATTAAAATTGGGAACCTGTGCTTCACCAACACATTTCACTAATGAACAGATATTCCATGAAGTTTGAACCTTTTATTGGTCGCTTATCTGTAATCTAGTAATTTCCATAACACAGTATGAAAATATATCAGATGAGAAAACTCCTGTCCCTAATTTATAAGTATGGCAAATTTATAGTACAATAGCAATATGTGTATTATAAGACAATAACATGATCATTGAGAACATACACGTTATTCTTAATCCTGCACTGATGGACTGGTATCCCATCCAGACTATTTCCTTGCCTTATGTCCTGTGGTTCCTGCTACGGGCCTTCTGTGACTCTGTACTGGATATGTTGTTTGAAAGTCATATGGCTCAGTATGGAAACCTAAAAAACTAATGTTAAAACCATTTGATTAAAACGTAAGCATCCAGTCACTGAACGGTTACTCCGTGGCTGATCTCTTTTTCCTCATTCCTTGCTCCTCCCGCTCATCGCATTCCTCAGACTAGTCTGTCATTTATAATGACCCCATCTTACCTTAGCACTAATGCTTTAATTGTGAATGTAACATTTTCTTGGCCATTTCCTCTGTTTCCAGTTTAAGATTCAGGATCTTTAATGAAAACTCTCTGCTCAGATATACAGTTGCCATCTGCCCCGTTTTCCCGGGATTGTCCTTCTTTTTGAGCAACTGAAAAAATGAATATTCTTTCCCGGGACATAAATGTTTTTTTTTTTTGCGAAAATGTACATCTAATTTAGAGTTTCATAGTTTCAAAGACAACCTCACTTGGTTTCCCTTTTCTGCTATTCTTTTTTTGCTGGCTATGTTTATACATCCAGTCCTGTATCCGTAAAGGGATAAAAACCGGTTAAGCGCTGTGCCGATTGGCCATCTCTGTACTTTTATTTGATTGGTAGCAGAAACACTTATTTTATTGCCTAGTAGCTGCGCAGGCTGTCTGTCTGCCGGGCACATTCACGTCTACGAGCCCACTGTGACTAGAGGTAACGTAGGTTTAAGAAAAAACTTTCTATTTACTTTGTTGGTTTTGTGAACTAGGGAGAGTGATGGGTGAGGATGACGACAAAACAATATCAATATTTGACCAGTGTCAAAGAAAAAAGCGATTTACAATATACAACTCAGAGTAGGTGAAACAAGAAAACTTTTCTGAACGGTTAAGACTAGACTTGTAGTCAAGACCACCTAAACCAAGACTAAGACACTACCAAGACCAGAGGTTATCGAGACCAAGACAAGACCAAGACTAAGGCCAAGACAGACCAAGTCAAGACCAAGACAAAGTTGAGACGAGACCAAGACCGAGACCGAAAAAAAAAGACTCCCTTAACTTTTGTGTGCTGTTGAGGACTGACATGACAGGTACTGACTGGTCCCAAAGTCATCTGACAAAACTGCTAACACCTCCAACAACTGTCTAAAGAATGGGAAATATGTAACCAATTTCAATTATACTTAATTTGTAGATGAAATTGTAACATCAAATTGAAGATACACAATTATAAACTTGAAATTGCATCATGTCCCATTGTAGAAGTACTAGCCAAATGACACTGTATGATATCAACTTCCCTGAAATGGATTAGGCCTATTAAGTCAACACAACACGATACGCAGATGTTATTTAAAAGTTAATGGTCACATTTATTTGGTCAAACAACACCATTTTAAGTACAATACTGTAATCAAACAATATAAAGACATGCGCACAAGTCACATGAATCAAATGCAAACTATAAATACTATATACCAATACAAACTGCAAATTGTGCATTAATAAGAATAAGGACAAGTGCTTAAAAGACTCTGACATCTTGATGTCTGCAGTGGCATGTGATTACACATTTAACTAATGTTTAACTAGCGCTACATTTATTTTGTGTGTATAACGCGTATTTTGATTGCCAATGTCTGAATCACAACAAAATACATGTATGTCATTGATTGGTTGCATTTGAAGGGCACAAAAGGCAAAATAATAATAATGTTGCATTATCGCACATTACGTTGTGTGTCATGGATACTTTTCGCTCCAGATCTCCCGACCACTATGTCAATCTGAGACAGCAAGACCAAGACAGCGAGACCAAGACAAGACCGAGGGATCAGAGACCAAGACAAGACTAAGACCAAAGACCGTCGAGACTGTGACAAGACCAAGACCATGTAAAAGTGGTCATCCAACTCTAGTTAAGACCCAACCAAGGAGACTTGGAAGGAGCGGGGGCCAAAAAGCAGAATTTCCCAGTTAGCTGGATAACTTAAGCAAAACATGAAAACTGTCCATTAGGAGGACATGTAAGCGACCTTCATATGAGACAATCCTTACATTTGGTTTAAGATATCTGGCTAATGAAAAAATACACTCCTTTCTAATTCCCCGCCACTCGATCATGTTTTGTGTCCAGCTAAAATTTCAGTTAAATAGGAAGCAAAAACAGCGCTGGAAAATCATGCAACAACAAACACCAGAGTCTTCCATTAAGCAAATTCAAAAATCTACCAATTGCAACTTTTGGTCAAAGCATAAGTTAGATTAAACTTTAAATTATCATGTTTGGCGTTTAACACATTCATTGAGGGTCAGCAGAGACGTCTGCAGGCAGCAAAAGGGGATGAGAAATACACATGGAAAAGAGGTGAGAAATGTCAGTGTTAGGTTGTCCAAATTCATTAAGTTAAAAAGTTGTTTATAATTTATTATAATACATTTATAATACTGTAGTACCGGCAGGGGTCATGGCATCCTGGCATGCTCGTGAGCAATTATAAATAGCACGTGTCTGTAATTGTAAATAGCCCTTGTTGTACTGCTGTTTTTAATGGTTGCATTTCCCTATTGTCATGCATGTGTTTGCCCGTGTCTTGTGTGTACCCTGTCTGATCCTCCCCTGTCCATAGGTTGTATAAATCTCCCACTCTGTGTGCACCTTACAGTTTGGCATCTGACCCCCTTGTGTTTCCACTGTGTGTATTTGGGTTCGATGCTCGTTGGGTGCCTGCTGCAGTCCTGTTCAGGACAATAAAAATAGCCTATTCTTTTGCGGGAAGCAAGTCTCCTCGTTTTTCACTGCTCTCGTGATTCCTCGGTCCGCCTGGCGGTACATTGGTGTCAGGAGTGAGATGCTGGAAGCGATCCCACTGGCGCAGCTGGAGCAAGCACTGCACAAGATCATCTGGCAAGCCTGTTCCACGCCTGGCGAACCTCAAGACGGCTGAGAAGCGGCGGCATGTGAGGAGGACGACTAGGGACACGAAGCTCGTCTGCTGGTGCTGCCAGACAGAAGGGCACCAGGCACACCACTGCCTGGAAGCCAGCACCAGAGCCATTGGCAGACAAGCAGGGGACTCTGGAGTAAGGAAAGCACCCTCTGCTCCATCCAGGACACACTGGCACAGCCTGCCCTGAAGCCATTCCTGCCAGCCCGTCGGACTTGCGTCGAAGACAGCGATGTTGTCAAGAGAGGAAGGCAGGCTCTCCTGTGGACTCTGGCCACTCACCAGCTACTGAGTGCTCCCTGCGAGCACGAGTAGGTAGAGGCTGATCTACATGAGCACAAGGAGGTGTGCTGTAGCTGGGAGGTCCGGTTAGCTCAGGAATGCCATGAGCTTGTCGATCACCGGGAGTGGGTACTGGAGACCATGGAGCAGGAGTGATGGGAGATGGAATGGCTGCATGTTGAGCTGGCCAGCTGGGACCAAGAGCGTGACTGCAAGGCGTGCTTGGCCGAGGCAACGGAAGCTGCATTAAGGGGTTGTGAGACAGTGAGGCTTGGATGAGAGGAGGCATGTCACAGTTTAGAAACCCAGCTGGCCCAGAAGCACCACAAGCTGCTGAAGGTGGAGGCACAGCACATGCAGGAAATCTGCGAGTGGTGTGAGGAGGAAGCCTGCTTGGCCCACCTCTGAGAGACTATCCACCTGGAGCAGGAGCAGTTGTGTAGGGCCGTCCGACTCTGTGAGCAGGAGCCCCTGTGGCAGGACCTGCCTGCTGCAAAATGTCTGGGCCCCACCCAGTGGGAGATGAGAAAGAGGGGCCAGGAGGAAGCTGCACCAGAGCGCGACTGCAGCCAGCCCATGAGCTGGCTGTCCCTGGAGAAGGGGGTGTGGATGTAGGAGTCGCTGGGTGTGGGGTTTCCCGGCCAGGGAGACCCCCTGGAAGAGGCATTGGGTCCCCTTAAGAGGAAGGGTTGGCACCGGGGGGGACCTGCTGTGGCAGGGCTTGCCAGCAGCTGAGCCTCGCCGTTGCCCACAAGATTGGGAGCTGACGTCCTTCCCCTTTCTTCATTGGAGGCTGCCATTGGACCCCTGGGACTTGGTGGGGACTGGGGGTGGTGGTCACCGGGACAGTCGACCTTTGAGGGGAGGGCAGTGTAGCACCGACGGGGGTCAGCATATCCTGGCATGCTCACGGGCAATTGTAAATAGCCCCTGTCTGTAATTGTAAATAGCCCTTGTTGTATTGTTGTTGTTGTTAATGATTGCATTTCCCTATTGTTGCGCATGTGTTTGCCCATGTCTTGTGTTTCCACTGTGTATATTTGGGTTTGGTGCTTGTTGGGTGCCTGCTGCAGTCCTGTTCAGGACTATAAGAAAAAGCTTGTTTTGTTCTGGCAAGCAAGTCTCCTCGTTCTTCGCTGATCTCGCAATGCCTTGGTCCACCCAGTGCTACAATACGTTTTATTATAATATGTATTCATTGCTAAAGGGAGTATACCTTTGGACATATTAGGACAAGTTTTTATAATGGATTATAATTAGACAATATAGATTTACTTGTCAAAGTGAAAAATCTGTATTTAACATAGAAAGGGACAGCAGTAGACAAAGGTGACCAGCAAGAATGCAACTGTGTCTGCATCAGGACAAATATAGGCAAGAGAGGCAACAGAGGTTTCTACCTCTATTAACATAGTATATTTACAAAAAATGGCCAAAAGAATGGCCAAGTGCCTTGGTTTTTCACAAATCAAAGGTCACATTCCTACTCAGATATAGTTATTTTCTATATCAGTGGTTCAGAACCCTGGTATTAGTGGAAAATGCATGCAGGTGTTTAGTTTACCTGTGCCCTTCAGGCCTCATTTAAGAGCAATGAAAAGCTGTACACCATCCATGGTTTTGATTCAGACATTTTAATCTAAATAATGATGGATGAAATGTATTCTCCTTTTTCAATCCTTCTTTTGCTGAAATACATTCAAAAGGGCTTTCTTTAAAAGGAAAGTTGACAGCACCCTTATTCTCTCTCTAACTTGCCCTCTTTAAGTGTTACTTTTCTTAAATTTTTTAACCATTCAACTCAGTCCACCCATCCACCCACATATCTTCTGGAATCACTTATCCTATTACAGGAAGCGTATGGTATGAGTGTTACAACCCCAGTCATAATTGTTTTGCAGATCTGGTCTTCCTAGCTGGTTGGGTATGTCTATAGGTATGTCTTTGTATTCCTGATCTTGCCCACCACTACATCAGCATTCCTCTCTTTCCCAATTGGCTGATTCCCAACATAGCACTTCCTTTTATAGAAGACCTGCCAAGCACTGAAGTGAGACACCATTACTTTGAAATTGTCTCATTCTCTGTTGTTGTAAACTTCTCTGCGTTTGACCAGAAGTATTTGACCATTTTGATTATGCTGAACCTTCATGCATTTGATTGCTTAGCTCTTTTCTGTAAATCCTTTTTCCAAACCGCTTATCCTACTGGGTTGCAGGGAGTCCAGAGCCTATCCTGGAAGCTATGGGCACGAGGTGGGGAACAACCCAGGATGGGGGGCTAGTCCATTGCAGGGCACACTCACACACCATTCACACCTATGGGCAATTTTAGTAATTAGCCTCAGCATGTGTTTGGACTGTGGGGGTAAACCAGAGTACCCAGAGGAAACCCCATGACAAGGGGAGAACATGCAAACTCTACAGAAATGGAACCCTGGTGGGGACTTGAACCCTGGTGTCCCAGAGGTGTGAGGCAACAGTGCTAACCACTGCACCACCATGCAACCCCTTTTCTATAAATAGCATGTATATATTTGTAAATATTGTATACACTTTGTAGCTAGAAAGTAGGGATTGCAACAGAGTTCAGTATGATTTATTTTCTCCCTGTTTATGATAAGATATGGAGTTAGGGAACTTTTGTGTATTTTTATATCGCCTTTCAATGAAAGAGGGAAACAAAGCAATGGTCTTGTTACATTTATTTTATCGTGCTGGACCCTACATGAGGATGTAACATGTAGGCTTGTAACACACAATCACAGATTTAGGACAATTTAGAGACACCAATTCACCTAATTTCATGCATTTGGACTGGAAAATCAAGAATCTGGAGTAAAACCACGGAAATGTGGAAAGAACATTTGCCGATATGCACATGGGGTGAGATTTGACAATGCAGTGCTGAAAGTAAGAGGCCAGAGTACTACCCTCTGAATCACCATGTGTCCCCATTCAACAATAATTAAGATAATTTCACTTTGAAAGCTCTCTCAAGCCTAACTATGAAACTGCTTCAAACACAACTGGAAGAGAGCTAGAACAGCACACAATGGGGGAAGCATCTATTATGATATAATGCTTGCTCCTGAGTGGTGGGTGGCTTTGTGGTTTAGGACTCTGTACCCATAATTAGAAGGTTAGCTATTCAAATCTCATGATTTCACCACTGATCTCTGATTTCACCATTGGGCCCTCGAATGAGGCCCTTAACTCCAATTGCTTCAGGGATTAGCTGACCCTGCTTTCTCAGTTGTATGTCACTTTGAATAAACGCATCTGCTAAATTAATGTACTTTGTTCGTATTTTTCCTCAGCAGTATCCCAAGAACCCCTGCATTCCTCCTGATGGTCATAGCTTAGCTTCTTGCAACATTATTGTAGAATGGAAGTGCTCTAGATCTTTCAAAATGTTGCTGCCAGACTAGCTTTATATGACTAGCTGTATCCTTCTATGGTTTGCCCACCCTCTCTGGCGGCCATTCAAATAGAACTGTCCAGACCAGACATGTGATGAGATGGGTGGCCTATTAGCTTTTTTTCTGCTGTCAAAAAATGTTCCAGAAGTAAATACAGCAGTGGTTTCATTTGCACCACCAGCAAGCAAGGAGTGAGTCATGGGGGAAATGAAGAACAAGTGAGAACAGTGAGAACTAGCACAGCTGTGAGTTTTTGGGTTCAATTTTAGTATCTGCTCAGTTGACACATCCTGTTTTTATTAAAGCTATTTTTTTTGCATAAAGTGCTTTTATAAAATTAGTTAATCATTTGTCTTGCTACACCAAGTCTAAACAGAGGCTTATTACTAAGATATGCTACGTTTGTATATGTTGGGAAGTTGTAGTTATACTCTCCTTTTCTCTCGTATGACACGAAATAAAAGGTGAATGAGTGCTGGCTGCTAGATGCAGAATTGCAGAAAAACATGTTTTTTTTTTGGCTTGTAATAGCTTGACATGAGTAACAAAAGCTTTATGCTAATGTATAAAAATAGCTACTGAAAACACTTAAAAAGATCATTAAATCTTCTTTTGATTTTAGTCATTGAAATTCAAATACGAGTAAATTGTTTGGGTCCCAAAAGGATAAAATGTTTGTGTTTAAGCTCCCAGACATTTATGCTGAATTAACAATAAATGGTCCTTTAAACAAAACATATGTCAAACATGTTTGGGCTGCCAGAATGAACAATATGGACAATGACCTTCCCTGGCCTTCCCTTGACCTTCACTTTGTTTCATACAAAAAAGTGCCAAAGTCACAAAAAAACACTGATACTCTTGGTAAATATTGTATCCAAGAGGGGATTAAGTGCTGATGTCACTTTTTTGCACTTCAGCTTCCTCCAGGCATGTCCAGGAAGAGCAAGGGAAAGTAATGTGCTGTCTCAGTCAATGTTACATTTCTCATGAAAGATTTCCTGTTTTTTTGCACTGAACTTTTGAAACACAGTTGGAAAATCATTCTACATTCCATGCTGATGGGATATGGATGACAGAAACCTCATAGACAATGGTAATTACATTATTTAGCAAAAAAAATATGATTATGTTTTTTTTATTTTAATTTATCTTGGTAGTAAGTTTATATGTGCTCAAAAACACAATTTAATATTAAAACTTATGCAAAATAAGAGTAACAATAAAAACTTACACCAACATAGTGATCATTTAAACATCATTTTCTATGACTGCCTAAGACTTTCTCACAGAATTGTATCTTTTATTATTGTGTTCATTGTGGCTCTCCTATTTGATATCAGACTGCCATTTGCTTTCTTCTACCTCCAAAGGTACAGCTAAGGCCTTTTCTAATACACTCCTTCTCAGATGGTGACTTTAAATGGAGGTTTACAGTATCGGTAGCACCAACAGCCAGGTTGATGTTTCTGTTACTGTTACTAACCTGGCAAGCAGCTAAGGTAGCTTAAACCTGCTTTGTTTGGTGCTTTCAGCGCAATGCTAGTTACTTGGTCGTAGTGCAAAAGAGCAGGAATATCATGTGATTTCCTTGAAATTCCAGAGCAAGGATATATCGTGGTATTCCTCTTTAAACCAAAGCGACTAGCACTAGTTCTGTTTGATTAAATCCATCAAATGAATCAAAAGTGCAACACTGATGTGATTCTCATGGGATACACTGTGCAATGGCCAACTGGTTTTTTAATGCACTAAAGTGGAGGTATCTGTTGTCATTTGCCACACAAAGAAATATGATAGTCTGAAATTGAAATTACCATGGTTGGAACAAGTGGCATGACTTGGTTTTGAGGCAGAGGCTTTATATGTTTTACCATTGGAAGTATGGCTTGGAGAAGTTGAATTAGTCTTCTAGAGCCAAGGGGAGGTTTATGACAGATGTAATGATTGAGATTTAATTAAGGGTGATGCAGAGTTTACTAAAAGAGTAAAGCACAGGCCATAAATCCCTGCAGGATGGCATTAGATAGCATGAACTGCAAAATCCCACGTGGATCAAATTATATAGCTTATCCAAATGTATTGCTGCCATTACTGGCTAAATTAGTTAAGTGTGATAGGAATCAGACAGTGGTTGATAGTATCAAAAGGTACAGACACAAGAATATTGCTTGAAATGTATCTGCCGTGATATATGTTTCTCTGGATGAAAGTCTCTTCTAAAAAATAATATGCATATAATACGAACTTTCAGACATACAGACGAAGAGGACTGTAAGTCCAAATTGTGTTCATTGGGCTCCCGTTTCCTGTCCGCAATATCAATTTTTTTTTTCTGCATGCCCATTCCCGGTAGTATGACTTCTGGCCGCTACTCCCACCGCACAGCAGCGTAGCATGCATACTCCCAGCATCCTAGTTCTTAGTACTTGCGTATACCCTTAAAATGATGTTGAATAACGACTTACGAACATTTCAAGTTACGAACGGCCGTTCAGAATTTATCTCATTCGTAATTAGAGGAGCGTCTGTATTTAAGTGTACAATCCAGCAAAGGGGTATATTACGCAAAAAATAAATACAACAGAGGTGCCAAGCTTTCACAATTAGGCCTGGTTATTTGTTGCAGGATAAATCTGGCCCTAGTGTAATACTGAAATAACAGAAACTAGAAAAAGAACAAATAGACCAACAGAAGAACATTATCTATCCTACACATTATAGGTTTGGCACTACAATTAATATTATTTTGTGTCATTTTAATTTTTAAAGTGACATGCAGTTATGTATGGCTCCAATGAGTCGAAGTTATGGATGGATAGATTTAGCCTCAGAGTAAAGCTACCAGCACATAGAATGTAGAAGCACCTTGAAATCATGATCAAATGGAATTCCCCAAGACATCACAAAAAATATATTGTTGTTATCTTCTTTCTGAATATGGCCAGACATTTTAACCATTTCTTACCCCAGATAGAGAAAGTTTGCAGATCTTGTTATGAGTGTTTTTCAGCCAAGATTAAGGCTTGAAATGGTCCAAATATCATAAAAAAATCATCCAGGAATCTGGGGATGTTTTTGTCCCAGCTGAGGTCAGTGCGCATAAGTACTATGAGGACAAAACTGTGGAGAAGAATGTGGATATGTGGCAAAATGAAAATCACTGCTTAAACAGTTAAACCTTATGCTAAATTTTATCTTCTACAAAGTCTAGTACAAACGAAACAGTTTTACAATAACAATCTCATATTAACAGCCAAGCAACTTAGTTGTTACTGTGTCATAGTTAGATCTTTTTTTTTACTTTTACTTTTGTAGCACTTTGAGATTTGTTTTAATGAAAAGTGCATTAGAAATAAAATTTATTATTATTATTATTATTATTATTATTATCTGTGTTGTGGCAGTACTTAAAACAAGTAGCATATGCTTATAAACTCTCTAATATTACTTATGCAATTTAATGCAATTCATCACAGAGGAGTTGGACAAAATTCATCCACAGAACTATGAAATTACTGGAAGTGTTAAGCTGAAATTGTTTCTACTGAAACTAGTTATTGTGTTTAAGAGGGTGCATGTACTTGGGAGCACTGGGTAAAAAAAAATTAATTGCATCCATACATCCATCCATCCAACGAGAAATTGAAAATGCATAGGTGTCACAGTAGCACAGTGGTTAGCACTCAGGATTCAAATCTTGGATTCAAATCAGTAACTAACAATAAATAAACCACTAACTTATGTGTACTCTTTATGTCATTTATTTAAACTTTATTTTACCAGGTAAATTAACTGAAAACCACTTCTCACTGCTTTACGTGATATTCGGGAAAAAACATATTTAGGTGTAATTTTGGAGGGCCGGAAATTAATTGGTTTTCCATTATTTCTTATGGGAAAAATTCAATCAGAAATCGAACCTTTTAGGATTCGATCCGGAGTCCGGAACGGATTAAGTTTGATAACCGAGGTACCACTGTATAAAATTATATTATTCAATTCTTTATCTTCAGCTGAGCCAGAAGACTTCAGTACTACTTCAATGATCCTTTTAATGCACAGACATAACTAATTAATACCTAATGATGAGATTGGAATTCTTGGAGACTTTTTCTGAGAGTGTTAATAACAGATTGTGCAATTTCCTATATAAAAAATGTGTTGTGAAATACATGGAGAAAGAAGAGTGGAATGAACACAATGTGCAGTTCCACAGCTAGCCGCTGTGGGGGAAGGATAGCTTCATACATAATATTAAATGTTTGGTTTCATTTAGCATGGAAGCAAAGAGCCATCAGTGGAGATTATGGCTGAAACAGTGGATTTACCGTGAACTTCTTGCCTCTTCAGATACGTTCTGTTGAAGTTGCTGAAGAAATTGTGACCTCTCTTTCTCGAGTCTTTCTGTTAACATGGTAGCGAACCTTAAACATGGGCTATCATTTGAATGGGGTGCCAAGAACACTGTAATTTTACAGAGTACTTTACTAGATAGCAAAGTTTAAGTTGAATAAACTGTGTATTTTTGTGGAACTTTATGTCTGTTATATATTTGGCATGGATCACCAAAAGCTATCATTTTATGTATGTTAGCAGCTGGAAAATATCTAAAAAATGATGTAGCTATTCCTAAAGTGATCAAGTATTTTTAGTTGACTGGAACTGCCAGGAAAAAACAGCAAATAAAAATGGCAGCTTGTGAACAATACTGTAAGTGCACTATCATTTGCAAGAGCGTTCACCATTGGTCTAAATAAAGCAGGGCTCACTCAGAAGACAGCTGCAGTAATTGTGGACTTATATGGGAGGCCAGCTATACCCAGCTTCTGCTGCTGGAAATGGAAGATGAGACAACCCACACTTTTTTCCATTCCATTTCATTTTAGGCTGGTAGAGATAACTGAATTCTGTCTTTTGGGGGAATTTTTTTGCATTCAAGGGCCACAATGTATTACTGTGGAGTCATTCATTTTTGTGAGAGAGAGCACTGATTGCGATTCATCTTCCTTAAACTTTGTAGTCATACTGCATGGGGTGGATTTGGTTTTAAATGAGATGATATCCGTGCCATATGAAGATGTGTTTTTATAATTTAAATAGCTTAAACTTAGTTAGATGTTTTATAGTTTCATAAGTGGCTGAGCAAGGTCCTTAACCCCAGTTACTCCAGGGATTGTCTGATGCTGCCTACTCAACAAATGTTCACAACAAAGCAACAAATGTTGCTTTGGATAAAAGTGCCTGCTAAATAAATAAAATGTAAATTTGCCCCAAACATACAATGCTCCATCCTGTGCTTAAAATGAATTGATGGTATTATTTTGAGAATAATGTTGAGATGCAGAGTGTAGGATAAATGACAAGGCCACAGCACCTGAATGCAGAGGGCCACTCTGTTTCCTTCTGTATAATAAGCAGTGTCAGCAAAGTAGGGAAATTTTCTAACAGGAAGGAAGAGCTGTTCAGCATGGCTTTGTTCCAAGGCTAACGAGGCAAAAACACATATCCTCCCCTCCTCGCACACTGGGGCTGTCATTATCTTCTCCTGACAACAAAACCACACAGATTTTCACTTTGTAAATGGTGTATTTAAGGATTAATTTGTCTCTGCTTTTAAGGGCACACCACTGTTTTTGTCTTGATATATGAATGCAGTGAGATACACACAAGTATTTCAGTCTTACACATTAAGTGGTTCTTTTGGCAGATTTCCTTGTTGCCTGACACTTGGCATCATCAGTCAACTGAAATGGGAAAGGCTTTATTAAATCTGCTGTAGACATATAAACATATAATCATTTATGAATTAAAAAAACAACTGTTTCCAAAATATCCATTAATCTACTAACCACTCATCCAGGTGAGGACTGTGTGGGGGCCTGGAGCCTGTCCCAGCTAACAGAAGGCTGGAGTACACCATGGATGAGATGCTTGTCCCTCAGGAAAAACACATGCACATTTAGTCATACTATAAAGGCAATTTAGAGGCACAAAATAGCTGAACTTCATCCTTTTGAACTGCGGGAGGGTACTGGAGGACCCAGAGGGAACCCGTACAACAGGAGGAGGACTGACAGACTCCACACAAACTTAACACACAATCTTGTTGGTAGTATCAGAAAACATTGTTACCCACTCTGCCACCACACTGCCTCCAATGAGAAACTAGCTATATAAAATTCTAGGAAATTCCCAAACAAATTAAACAAATGAAGGTTAAATATTACTTGGGCTGGGGTGTGATATGGTAACTTAATAAAGAGTACATTTGTCTCTTTTCCCCAGGGCTGGAGGTTTGAATCCTGCTCTTGCCTTGCATTAAGGGATTCATGCGTTGTTCATGTACTTTGCTATTCTCACATAGTTCAAAGGCATTACAGTAGGTAAATTAGTCTCTCCAATTTGTCTAGGGCAGGGGTGCCCAACTCCAGTCCTGGAGGGCCGGAGCCCTGTGTAGCTTAGTTCTTTCCCTGTCCCACCATAAATGATTCAGCTCAAGAGCTGTGTGGTAATTAGCACAAGGAGTTGAATCAGATGTGTTAAATGAGGGGAAACCAAAATCTGTGCAGGGCTCTGGCCCTCCAGGACTGGAGTTGGGGACTCCAGGTCTTGTGTGTGTGTGTGTGGATTAGGTGTATATTACATTGTGTGGACCAAATGTCCCCCACAATGTAATAAAACCCTGTTATTTTGACAGTATGGGGACCATTTTTTGTTCCCCTACATCAAGCTTGGCCAATCTTATCCGCAAAGGGCTGGTGTGTATGCGGGTTTTCGCTGCAGCTCCCTAATTAGATTACTAATTAGAGGACTGATTGGCTGAATAGTCCTCACACCTGGGTTTGAACAGCTGACCTAAAGGTTACCCCAAAAGCCTACATACACACTGACCCTTTGCGCATAAGATTGGCCACCGCTGGCTGGCAGACAAACCAAATGAGAGGCTGTCGGGTAATACAGAGCTGTCATTTCTGACACCACCAAATCTAGTTCTGTTGCATTTTCTTTGATCACAGAAATGATCGGCTGTATATGAACAGTTTTGGCTCTTAAGATGTGAATTCTCAGTGTCAGGTATTCTGAAGCATAATATCGTTTTTCCATCTCTCTAGAAAGAATCTGCTATAGCAGGGAATTTCTGATTAAGCTAGCCAGCTCGCCTATTGCTAAAAGAAAACCCGACTTCTTGCCAGAACATCCAGTAGTTTTGGAGAAACCGGTGAGTTTTTACTGTATTTTACTTCTGAATGAGCCATTGTTTCCTTTTTTAGGCACACCCCCATAAGGGTAACATGTATATTTAATAAAATATAAAACTGTAAAACATTAATTAACCTGGAATTTCAGTCACCCATGCAATTAAGATTTTTTCTTAGGTCATAAGTAACTGACACTTGTTAATCTCTTACGTATTTTGTTTTTCTTGGATAGGAATGCATGCCAAAGAAATGTAATGTATTGGTACAAATGTTTTTGTTCTCCTCCATCCAGCATGTTACCAAATGATGACATATTACCGTATTTCCCCTATAGAGAGAGAATGATGTGTCAGTGTTATTTCTGTAATGGAACCTTCAAATACAAGACAACATGTAAGTAGTGTGTACTATGAGGTTTACTTGCTGCAATGTGTACGACTTAATACAATCTATATTCCTAATTAGATGTTGAAAGTCTTTTTGTGAATCGGCACCTAGACCTGATGATTTGTATTGTATTTCTTTTATTTTTTTTAGGGTTGACTTTAATGGAGGAATTCAAGCTGCCTCAGTAGTCGGGTGTATAATAAAAGCACCAGTTTGCATGTTTCTGTTAATGGACGGCTATATACTTCATTGCTGTGTAGCCAAGGTGATTATACAGGACTTCCTGTAATACTTCACAGGCCAGTATGTTAACTGGTCTATCTAATAATGATTTACTAATGTTAATTTTGGCAAAGGTAATAACCAAGTAAACATGGGGGGGGAACTAGTGTTGAGGAAGATGTTTTAAGGGCTTTGTATAGTGTTTTGAAGTATATTTGAATTTACCTACAAATTTGTACACTTGTGTGAACACACTACCTTCCTTTCCTCTTTTCTTCATGGTAGAGTTTTGTGGTGTAATTTACTTTGAAATTGTGAATTTGCAATATTTCATTACTTAAATTTGAAATCTAATGGTTACAGTCTCTCATTTGTGTGTGTGTTTCTGAATGGCCTCAATGTTCGAAGGCAAAACTTGGCATTTATAGAACACTAAAGCTATGTTTTAGTCAGCAGATGTGATTCTGTGGTTTTGTGGTTCAGAGTACATGTTGGATATGAGGAACAGCCACGTCACTGAATGTCTTGCCTGAGCACATTTACAGGAAAGAGGAAGAAGTTGGGATGGATGCAGCCCCAGGACAGAAAAGACAAAATGCGGTTATAAATGAGAATTCAGTCATCTAGATCGATCTGTTGTGACTTAGTTTGCAATGCAACCAATCAGATGTAATGTTTTGTTTAGAACCCGCCCACTGAATTTGATGGGTGTCTGGCAGATCATTTTAATGGTTGCTGGTGGTGTTGAAATAACCATTTAAATGTCACAAATAATTTGAATAATCAGTTAGCTGTCAATTTAAATTATAATTTAAATTATTCAATGAATTAATACCTCATTTAAATTGTCACAAAACACAGATAAGGGGGGAAGTTTAGATAATGGGTTAATACACTGTCAAAAGTTTTTGCAGACTGAGATTTTCTACATTTGCATGCTCCTCACTTAACATTGACTGAAAATAACAAATAATTTTACAGTATGTTCACTGTTTGAGTACCTTTTATTAGCAATAAAATATCTTTGACTCGTCAAAGTCTAGCGGAGAAAATCTGAGGCATTCTTTCTACAAGGGACATTAAATACTGCTGTTTCGTGTGATGAAACAGTTAATTAGTGCATTTAAAGTTAATGGACATCATAGAATTTGACTACACCATCACCAAAAGAACAGTTAATAGGATGTCACACACGCACTGTTACATACTCTTGGTGAAAGCCTGTGGTGTGAAAAACGTTTGACTGGTACTGTAATCATTCCCCAAAACACTTAACAACCAGTGAAGAGGTGAGCGATTTTTAATAGGCATTGACTAATTTTGTCAAATGTATTAACTTTTTTTTTGTAAAATATATATTCCTGTCGTGTGCTATGCCGTGTACTTTGACTCAGTAGATAACGAAAAATATTTTAATGCTTTTGAGTCTAAAAACTACAAACTTGAGGGGCGAGGGAAGATTTTAATATTTCATACAGTTTATCTTGTATAAGTTTTGTCAACTTCCTGCTGCTTTGGACAACACGACGTCGGTCATTTCCCGGAATCGCTGCTTTTTGAGTATCGAATAGTTCTCTAGGGGGCGCTATGAACATCTCTAACTATTATATAAATATATCAACAAACTTCGTGTAGTGAAAACTTATTTAAACGTTTATACTTGCTACCTATATGTGCCGCATATATGAATTAAAAGCTGGTACAAAAATAAGTGTGTAGAATAATGATGAGAATGGCTTCATTTTGGTAGGCTACTTTGATAATATGGAGTTTAAACATGTATTTAAAATAGCAACCGATAACGAAACTCATCGTTTGCCACGTATCCTTCCTATTGGGAGCTCTGGTGTTTTTAAGATCCTCCTACAGACTTAACCGTCATCATTTACAGTAACCACTCTTCATGCAGAATATAGCTACTGCCGAATGCTGATAGGAGAAGCTCATTGCCGTTATCCACGTCCTGTATCACACCCTATTCCAGCCAACTTCGATCACTATATAAGGTAAGTTTGTCATTGCACTGGTATGGTTTGTAATAGGCATATTATGTGCGATTTTGTGAAAAAATCCACATAACATGGACCGTGGGCGTTACGTACGATCACTCGGGGCTATAACTATAAGCCAATATTCGTTCAAAAACAAAAAAGTCAAGGCCCAGGTAAACTTGACTTAGCCCCTGATCTTTTCAATACCTAGAAACTTTCTTGGCATGGACCCTGACTATAGTGAACAGGTAACCTGAGGCTGGCATGTACGTTGTCGTGGTTCACCATCTTTCATACCAGCTATTTCCACATAAGGCCACTTAAAATTAATAAATTGTTTTACATGACTCAAACTTCTAAAATATTGGTGAGTCGGGGATTTTATAT
>JAODJU010000119.1:13838024-13850699 GCA_026776725.1 Gnathonemus echidnorhynchus
GAGCTATTAGTTAAGTTCTCCCCAAACGAGCTTGATGGGCCGAATGGCCTCCTCTCGTTTTGTAAATTTCTTATGTTTTGTTCTTATGGTTGCTTCAGACCTCCGTGGGTTAGGGTTTGAATCCCATCTCCACTCTCTGCATATGGATTTATGTTCTCCTGTCATAGTCCAAAGACATACATTTAGGTTGACTGGTGTCTGTAAATTGGACATTATATGATGGACTGGCATGCCTTCCAGAATGTACCCACCTCTCCAAGAAACCATGTGATGTAGGTCATGCTCCTTGGTGAAATGCAGTTGCTGCAGAGAGCATTGCAGAGCTCAAAGCTAATATTCTGTGAGACTTATTTTGCTAAGCTGATCTTGTGCTTGCCATTGTTTGTCTTTCACACCGATAAGTATGGAGTGGCAACAGATCCAACATAATATGAGGCTTCCCTTGTATTCATTGGCTTTCTCAGACTTCCAGCTGTGTCTGAAAGCTGATGACTTCCTGGTGTGAAATGAATCGAGGTCATATTTTATGGAGAAGAATAGTGTTGTATGTAGTTCCAATTATCACAGTGGCATTCCTAGATTCCACTTGACATTATATGGCCTGTAATGCTAGTGAATATTTGAGAGCTTAAATGGGTTAATTTTCAAACTGAGCACAGAATTGTGTGTCTCTTAAATGAATTACTGAAACTGCCATTATTTGAAGTCTATGGTCATTCTCTAGTTTTGGTTCATTTATGTAAGACAGAATGCTTCTTTGGCTATAATAGATTTATAGCATTATTGCTATATAGCACCTAGGCTAAATTTTAGCAAAATATTGACTTGGGTGACTTGAGTTGCAGGTGTTTTAATAGGGAAAGACTCGGTTGTTTTTAATGAGACTTTGTTAAATGATGAACAGTGATTGTCTATAGGATGCTAACTTTTAAAATTGCACAATTCTCCACCAACAGGGCAACATGCATTGCTGTATACTGTGTGTAGCATAATGCATTTTAGAGGAGTTGTGCTTCATTATTTACTAAGAATTTCTCTCAGTGAGTACAATGTGTATTTAAACTGCTGTGTAGCTCTGCTTAGTTTATGTATTTTAAGAACCGTGTTTGGAAAGGCCATTACAGACACTTTTTATTCTTAATTACAAGCGTTGGGTAGTAAATGGAACTGGAACTTGTTCATTGTATGAAACTGTTTGGTTTTCCATTGAATCAGATCTGATGCCCATCAACATATGACTCCCTTCTTAGAAACTAGGGACAAGAATGTTCTGTAAAAGAGAGCTTCAACCTTAACATACATAAGGGAGAATCATAATCGTATCGGTTTTTTGTATGGCAGCCTTAATTTGCTCTTATACTGGTTCACTGTTCTTTAAGTCTGTAGCTGAAGAAAGGGTATTTGTATTTAATGTGCAAGTAGCTTAAGATTTTAACAGAGTAATGGATGATGGATTTGACCGATGCGTTCACTCTTATAAGATGATAACCTACTGAAGAATGCTGTGTTTCCCAAAGAGAATCTATTTCAGGTGTACAAATGACAACTAATGTCATGCTTGAATGGTATAGCTGTGTGCATATAGATATCTTGGTCCTATTGATTCTTTGGTTGTCTTCTGTCTAATGCACATGGTGGCAAAATTTAATGCCTACATTCTTGAAAAGTGTATCAGCTGTAAATAACTTTCGTTATTTATTGTTGTTGTTATACAGATTATACTTTGACCAGAGTGTGGCTTCCTCCCATCATATGTGTTACCAGAAATTAACAAGATTCAAAAACTTGACTTTCGAAATCTTGATTTCATTGATAATTGCAGTTCTTTAAAATACAGGGTTTTTATTTTTGTGACTTTTGTATTTTTGTTGCTACAGGCCCAGAAAAAAATGATGAATTCTTGCTGGCCAGGTTCAAGGGCGACGGAGTGCGATACAAAGCCAAATTGATTGGTGTGGATGATGTACCTGAAGCCAGAGGGGATAAAATGAGCCAGGACTCCATGATGAAATTAAAGGTACACGTTGCTATTATTGCCTAAGGTGTTGCTTTAAGGTAATGTATAGGCTTCTCCAGTTTTTAAGGCATATGCATTTTCTTTTGCATACAGGGCATGGCTGTAGCTGCTCGATCCCAGGGAAAGCACAAACAAAGAATCTGGGTCAACATATCACTGTCTGGGATCAAAATTATTGATGAGAAAACAGGGGTGAGTGTGATCATTCAGTTTGGTGTGCTAACTTCACCCTGCACAGCCAATAAGGATGACATCCACAGTTTTGTTTACATGAATCAGAACTGAGGTCTCTGGTGTAAATATCATCATATCATGTCGTTTGCTTGCATCTAGGTAATAGAACATGAGCATGCCGTAAATAAGATCTCATTCATTGCACGTGATGTGACGGACAACCGGGCCTTTGGTTACGTATGTGGTGCAGAAGGCCAACACCAGTTCTTTGCCATTAAGACGGCCCAGCAGGTAGGTAGTCTTTCTCCAAATGTGCTAAGTCTGCATTAGCCCTGCTCCCCCTTTTCTTTGAGATGGAAGAGAGGGACGCTCTGGCTGCTTAAGTATATAAGACAACTTTGCTAAGCAGGTTGTTAAGACCAATAAGGGATTCGAGGAAGCTGGAAATGGAAAAACATCTTAAACTGGCCAATAAGTTGATTATTGTACAGTCAGGTTAACATTAACTTGTGCTTCACAGAAGGATGCACTTGATGTATTGATCTGACAGGCTGTTTCACTCTCCTAGGCTGAGCCTCTAGTGATTGACCTGAAGGACCTCTTCCAGTTAATTTTCAATTTGAGGAAGAAAGAAGTGGAAGGTCCAAAGAAGGTAACTGCTGTTTGGCACAATGTCTGTATTACTTGAGGCAGTCAAAATCTTTTGTGGAGGGATTATTCTTTCATGTTTTCATTTGATTTAGAAAGAGCACTCCTCAACACAGTGCACAGGGCAAGATTTGTAATGTGATATACGGAGAACAATATCAGTCTGTATGTTTTTAAGTTGGAATATTCGCATACAGTCATGCGTCGCTTACCGACAGGGATATATTCTGAGAAATGCTTTAGGGGAATTTGTTTTTGTGTGAAAATTCTATAGTGTTCCTATACAAACCTTGCCTACTACACACCTACGCTACAGTAAACTTTTTATATACAAGCAGAAAGGACATACTCTAAAAATTATTAAACATATAGTAAATACATGTTTATCATTATCAAGTATTATGCACTGTACATGAATGTTAATGCAATTTATATGGCAGTGCAGCAGGTTTGTTTACACCAGCATTACCACAAACACATGAGTGCTGTGACATCACCAGGCGATAGGAATTCGTTATGCAGCACATGACGGTATTTGCTAAAGTTGGATGAACTTGCTGGAAGAAGCTAAATAGGTTAAAAGGCCGAGAGCTCTTTGCGGGTTTTCCAAGTTGAGCTGTATATGCTTATGCTTGATCGGACTGTTAATCTTTCAGTCATGGCCAATGTGGAACAAATTTAACAGTGAAAAGCTTTTCATTCTTTTTTATTTCCAAAACCTTCATATTAATAACAGTAGGAATGCATGAATACATTCGTATAAAGCACTTTAGCACTTTAGTCACTTAATTGTTTTTGTTTTTTTTTTTTTTTATATAGCATTTGACCTTGTAATTTCTAATTCTTTTTTTTTTTTAAGATACTTTTATGCTCTTATCAATACCCACCACGTAGAATGACTACTGTTTAACATTCCATCTTCTAGGATGAAACAGATAAGCAGGTGATTGAGGTAAGTTTTTTTTTATGTTTTTGTCTTGTACCCTGTACTTTTTGGGATAGATTCCAAACTCCCTATGACTCTGCACTGCAAAAATGGTTAAAGATGATGAATTGGTGCTTTGAATTAAGAAGTTAATAATTAATTTGTGTTGACAGAATGGCCGTGATGCCCTGCTTGGTGTTGAAGGTGAAGCAGATAAGTTAAAAGTGAGTATACTGATTTAATGTAAGATGGTGAATTTAGTGCTATAACCATGTGGCCGCCAGACGTCTGTGAGCAAGCTTGTCCTTCTCTCGTGCTCATTTGTTAAAATGCCCACTTTAAGAGGTTTCAGACTCTTGAGTCTCATTAGCACACACAGCAGTAACCACGTAACACTGCAATCTCATGTTGCAGACTGTTGAGCAGCTAGACCTGTTTGGAGACATGTCGACTCCACCAGACTTAAATTCTCCTTCGGTAAGTCCCACAAACCGATTTTATCATATAAGCGTCCCGCATGGAATTCGCCTGCGTGATGTTCAATCTTTTATCCAGTTTTCAGTTCTGACCCCTGACCATTTCTTCAAATATGGCATAACATAAAGTGTAAGTTATTGAGTCCTCAGGACCTTTCACTTACCTCCTGTTAATTTTCAAAAGCTTAAGGCCAGATTTAATCACGTGTGATATTTATATAAGTACACACCACGCACGCACTGCTCCAGGTAAAAATGCCATTTGTCCCCCTACAGTAATGAGTAATGACCAGGAGAGAGACATCCTTTATCAACAAGGGGCTTTGTGTATGTCAGTGACAGAGGAAATTGCATCTTTTGCCATACAGATACGCCAGTCATTCTCACAAACATATTACTGTAACATTTTCTATAATATTTAAGGCAGACTCAAATTATACAGCTTCGTTGTCAAAACGGTCTTGCCTATGAGGCAGTTAATCTGCTTTATTATATTACCATTTGATTCTTTAATAGGGAAATAAAAGTATTCCATCAAATCCAGAGCAAGAATTATGATTATTGATAGAAAAAAATAACAAAAGCTACAAAAACTGAGCAAAATTGTGAGTTGCATACAATAAAGTTCAAAGATTTAAAAGCAATTTGATCATTAAAATGGTTCCATTTGTTGCTCTGATTTTGATGTACCAAAAAGATGTCAATTGCTCTACACAACACTTTTAATGCTCTAGTTTGTGAGAATGATAGTGTTACATTGTTGAGACAAAAATATCTGTCTGTATGAAATTGTGCAATATTAACATTTAGTGGTGTATTTGCACCTATTCAAAATGTCATTACAAATCAGTATGTCTATGGTGTGCAAGACTCCATTCACTGTGGCTTCAGCATTTTATCATGCTCAATTCCAATCATCTCATATGCCAAATATTCAGTAATCTGCATGTCTGTTAGCTGATCCATAAGTTCACAAATGTCATGGCATGAAATCATTTTGCTCAGTTTGAGGGAGAGCTGTTTATCCACAGAACTGATTTTTGTGTCGTTTCTTTCTCTCTCAATGATCAGGAGACAAATGATATCCTATTGCTGGACCTTTCCACTGACATTGACAGCAATCAGAACTGTGTAAAAGGAAATCCCTTCACCTCTTCCTGTCCTTCTGTCACCTGGCCCAACCCACAGTCCAGCAACTCGCCTGAAAACCCCTTTTCCCAGCTCAGCTTTTTTCCTGCTCCTATTCCCGACCCTTTTGGTGATGACCCCTTCTCCAAAAATGACCAATCGGCACACACCAATTCTGTGACCCCTGGCTCTTTCAGTTGTAGCCAGGATAAATCCTACTGCAACCTTAATGGGCCCAAGCAAAATGGTAGTCAGCATGGTGACACTGAATACTTTGGGCATCAGTTTGATGAGAGATCTAGTAAGACTGTGATCCAAACGCTGTCCAATGGCCAGTGGCCATTGGAACATACTCTGGGGGATGCCTGGAAAAAAAACGAGATCCCGGTGAAGGAGCAGAATGGCATCCATTACAAATCTTCCCATAATCCTTTCTTTGAGAGCTCTGGCAATAGCCCACCCTTGAAAAACAAGTTAAACCATGAGCCAGTTGGGGCTTCTGAGGCCCCTGTAACTGCAGCAAAGGATTCTGTCCTCATTAGCCCCCCTCCGCTCAACACCAAAGCTGGACGAGGAAGGAGAAACGTCAAGGTGAAGGCAGGAGCCCAGCCTCTCCTATTGCATGCTCTCAATGTGCACTGGTCTGGGAACGTCCCAGTTCTGTAGGTATTAGACTCTGAAGTACCTGCATTTAAATGACGGGTATGTCGTCATGTCAATCAGACCATATCATTTAGAGGTGTAAAAAGCTTAATGAATATCGTTAATGTTCATAATCTGTTCAGTGATAAGCAGTTGGCTATAAACCTCCAGAACTGGGCACTGCAGGGTTAGCTGTCTAACGATCTAACACCTAACTAGGTCATGTGAATGGCTCATGCATCTCAGATACTGTGCGTACATGCGTGAGTGTAGTAATATATATAAAATATATGAAAGATTGTGGTGATATTGGACCCCTAATCTAACGGTTAGTAGCTGTTCATGCAGCTTAATCTAACCCCAGTTATTTTGGCTGCTTGTTTCCTAGCCTATGCTCTAACATCTTTATTATTCTTTTAACGCATCAGTGATTACCAGGTAAGTACTGATGCTATTTGTGTTGAGAATGTGTAGCAGATTTCAGCCTCAGATTTTTATTTATTTATTTTTTTTTTAATTTTTATTTTTTGAAGACATTAAGTATCACTATTCTGTATTTTAAGGGCAGCTTGTTCTCTCTGCTGTTGCCTACAGATCACACTGAGAACATAAGTCAGGTAACCGGTGCTGTAAAACTTATTCTCATTTTTCAAATTGTTCTCAACAGTCTCCTACAAATATTTTTGGAGCCGACCTGTTCGCTTCACCCTCCCAAGCAGAAGCACCCTCTGTGCCTCAGATGGACTTTGTGCAGCCAAATCCTGTGAACCTTTTCAACAGTACCCCAGCTACCACTGTCTCCCCATTGGCAGCCTTGAATAACCCACCTGCCATGGCAGCATTGGGTACGACAAGGTTTATTGTAAAATAAACCCCAAGTATCAGTTGTTTAGTGTGGCATTCTAAGATGCACAGTGTGTTGAATGCCAACCCTACCCAATACAGTTTTGTGTCTTGCAGGAAAGCTGCCTCTGGGAGGTCCTGCAGCAGTCTCCCCATCAGCTACACCTGCATGGAGACCACAAGCCCCCACCATGTTCCCTGTATCTGTTGGTATTCCCCAGGTCACTGTGCCAGGTTCCCAGGTCTCGCCATTCAGTGTCACATCTCTGCCTGGATGGGGGCAGACTCCTCCTCTCTTGGGGACGGCCACTGCTCCCCAGCCCCCCGCTTGGGGACAGGCTCTGGCTCCAGTGAACCCTGGAGCTTGGCCTCAACATTCACCTACAGCTGGCTCCTTCCATTCTGGTGTGATGGCCACCTCACTCATGCCAGGGGTTATGGTGGGAGTGCAGCAAGCTTCTACACCTCTGCCCCAACCCCCACCTCGGCCAGCTCCAGTGGAGCCCCCCAAAACTGAGAACAATGCCTTCACTGCTCTGGACCCTCTGGGTGACAAAGAGCAAAAGAATGTGAAGGACATGTTCAAGGACTTCCAGATAGCTAAACCCCCAGCTGTCCCAGCCAGAAGAGGTGACCAGGCTGGTTCCACAGAAAGTGGAGCCTTTGCTGAGTACTTCTCCAACAAAGTGGGCTTAGTTCAGGAGGTGGCAGATAATGATGACTTTGACGTCAGTCAGCTATCAGCCAAGATCAATGGTAATTAATACACTCAGGAGTTCCATTAACCTTGTGAATACTAAAGTATAACCAATATATGTCTAAGGTAAGGTACAATACTGAACCGATCAAAGTATTTCATTAAGCAAATTAAAACTGCAGGGCAAGTGAGAGACAAAAACTAAACTGAAATTAAAACAACTCCAAAACTAAATAAATAGAAATTAATAAAATATGATTAAAAATTAATGGAAATGAAAAAATTGTGATTTCTATTTTTAACTTATTTGAATTTAAAAGCCTGCCTATAGGCTAGCAGCTAACAGATGTGTCTAAATAATCAAAGGTGAAAGTAGCCTGTGATAAGTGTTTGAAATGGACGAGATTAGTGACGGAAGATATTAGATTGGGGATGGCCGATACCACTGAAAATGACAAAGATGTACAAAATCAGTTAAAATATCGATATTGGCTGATATTTGCCATTAGTTGTTAAAAATCAAGATATCTGCATCTGTCCAATTTGTCAATATTGGCTGATTATTTAAATTTGATCAATATTCAAAGTTAGCCCCAGCAGAGCTAAAGAAACGACAACTACTACAATAATGGAGATGATTGCATTGGGGATCAGCAATTTTCCATAGCGGAGGATGTCTTTGTCAGCTCATTCCCCACTTGGAAGATGTCATGAAGTACCAGCCCACAATGCATTTGTAATTTTATTATTAAATCTGGTTGGCAGATTATCCTTCATTTTCCATAGAATAACAAAATTATGTAAGGTCATTTTGCTAATCAGCACTGGTACGCTCTGCAGATTTCATGTCCAGCAACTGCAAGTGTTAAAATGTGTAGGTGCATATTAATAAATTGAAATTAAATTACCTTGACATGTACATATAAAACATGGTCAACTAGTTTTCTTTGGAGTATTTGCAAAAAACACAGAGGAGAGTGTAGGAATCTTGGCAATAAGACAACAGGTAGTTTATTTTGTTCGGCTGAGAGGATCCCTGAACATTTGATGTTTCTGGGGTTTATGTCTCTGAAGTTGCTGCTGTCTATCCTCTGTACAGAGCCACCCAAGCCTATGCCAAGACAGGCAATCTCCCCACCTGCTAACATGACCCCTGTTATGGCCACCCCTGCGCAGGCTGAGAATCCTTTCAATGATTCCTTCGGGGCTGATCCCTTTGGATCTGCTCCACTTACAATGGTATGTTATAGTTGTATGAGAACTCCTCAAACTCTTGAAGTATGTTTTCTTGACTTATTCAAAGACATTCAAATTTCTGTGAATCTGAGTCTGTTCTACTACACCGCATATGGGGAAAAAAAATAAACTGTGTTAATGTTCGACAGGTTCCTCCTCCTGTCCAGCCAAGTGCTGCGGCTGACCCTTTTGGGGACCCCTTTGGGAACCCCTTTGCCTGATTACCACCAACCTTTCCAGCTTTCAGGTGAGACCACCATGGTCTGATGTGTAAAAATCCATATCTGTGGCATACTTATCAATTTTAAAAATCTGCATTTTTTTTATTTAACAGCTGCAACCAAGAATTCCTCAGCCATTGTTGACCCAAGATGCAGGAACTGCACATCAAGTTGCTGTGGTTGTTCTGGGTGTGACTTTCTTCAGACTACCACCTTAACTGAAATTTGCTGTAATTTCACTTTGATCTACACATTCTTAATAAATCTCTTAAATGGACAGTGTAACAAAGATTACATAGTGTAGTCTCTTGCCAAAGGTCTGTTCTGCTTCACAGCCAGCTAAATTTCCAAATGGTAAATGTATTAGTATTGTTTACAACAACAAAAAAATTGGGTGTATCTGCTTGAAGGGCATATATACCATTGGACTGTATTTCCATATTTATATAGAGGGAATGCCCAAATATGCTTACCCCTCCACATTTGTGAAATTACCGAACCTCTGCAGAATGTCTATTAAAGATGAGAATATGAGCCTTTCTTAGTGTTCCGTGTTTACATCATACAGTACTGATGGCACAATCTCTAACTCTGGAATTAGTCTTTTTTTTTTTGTGAGTTAGCTGGTTAATAAATGCCACCTTTGATGTAGTACTTGGTACTTCTACAGCAGACAGTACGTGGCAATGTAGTGTTTACTTCATGCAGCAAAAAAGGTATAAATCATTAAGTATGTTGCAAGATAATTCGACTCCTACACAGCATCTGGCTACATGGTGGGCTGGTATAGCAACAGCCTATTTTGCACCTTCAATGCTTTAAAGTCACACACACTGCTTTTTGGTGTTGCTTAATCTATGAAATATTAGTCTTTTCTACTTCAGTTTACTGCTTGTTAGTCATAGCATTATTTTGTTATACTCTACTGATATAATTAGTTGTGGTAATGGGAAGATTATTCCAAATCGTATCAGGACGTAGATTTCTTTTTCTCCGTACTGTGCTTAGTATGCAAACCTGAAAATATTCTTCTTTCCTAAATACGAAAGATCTACAAATGACTTGGGTATTGATAGAGGTTTATCTGATCGCTTGTGCTTTGCCAGAATAAAACTTGGGGCGAACGTTGAGAATCATTTAAGAAGGTCCTTCTGT
Organism: Gnathonemus echidnorhynchus; assembly: GCA_026776725.1. NCBI lineage: Eukaryota > Metazoa > Chordata > Actinopteri > Osteoglossiformes > Mormyridae > Gnathonemus > Gnathonemus echidnorhynchus. The sequence continues at coordinate 13,848,187 of JAODJU010000119.1, forward strand.
GCCATATAATCAATGAATAGTATAATTAGATTTGTTAATAGTCATGACATTTGATACTCTGATAAATTCGTGCAAAATATCTCAGCCCCTCCAACACGGATTTTACTGAAAATTTAGATATACCTTATAATGAATCAACGACAATATGAATGAAAGCAGGTCTTATCCTTTAAATATCAAATTCTATTATACCATTAGGTGGCAGTATGTTCTTTGGCATGGCGAGTTGTTTTGGAATGTATCTGAATCATAATGATCTTCCAATAAATGTAGATATTTTCAAATGATTTCTTGATATCCTGGTGTTGTTTTGAATACAAGCTATTTGCGTGTCAGGTGATTCCAGATTAATTTAATTACAAATTACCTTGTAAATAGATTGCAATTCTAGTTACTTACAGAAGTTACTTACTTGCAGAAGTTCAAGAGAGTACTTAATTTGAAAACATTTTCTTGCATGTTTAAAATGCATTTCAAATGGATTATGAGGTAGGGCTCAGTGGGTAGCACTGTTGCCTCATTCCTACAGGTTTGGGGTTCACACTCTGTCACCCCTCTGTGTGTGTGGAGTTTGCAAATTCTCTCTCTATCCTGCGGGTTTCCTCCGGACACTCTGGCTTCCTTCCGCAGTTCAAAGGCATGCTGCCGGGTAATTGGTGTGTATAATTGTACGTGGCAGCCGATAGACTGCCACTATATTGCACAGCCAAGGGAGACGCAGAAGAGAGAACGCGCACTACACTTTTAAAAGATACCATTATGGGTAGTATTTTGGATCATGAGAAGTCGCCTTTAATTCTAAATGTTTGATTGTTTGTAATATAATGTGACAACACATAATACAGCTACCTTAGGCTGCCAATGCCGTTTGGTTTATTAATTCATTATATAGTACACACTACAACAATCCACATTTTCCCTAACCACGATCAAGAGCCTCAGACTGCGTTTAGCATTTTTCCTTGACAAATCCCTTTAGTATGGTGGCCCTGAAAGTCAAAACAGAACGACATTACAGAAAAAAACGACATTTCAAAAAACACAACGACATTACAGAAAACACGACATTTCAAAAAGCACAACGACATTACAGAAAACGGAAAGGGTAGGACCACACTTCTTGTTCGTTATTGGACAGTACCATTGGAGTGACATGTGTTGTGTATGTTCACTACAACTCCCAGGATTCAAAGCGTCATGAGGGCCCTCCCTACAGGTGAAGTCTCTGGGAAGTGTGCGATTGTTGTATGATTTAAAAAGTTAGGTTCTAACAGCACAACTTGGTCTCCGTCTATCTTGTTCTCTTAATAGTATGTAATCTGTGTGTTACTTTACGGACACAACAACATGGTGAATTTATTTTGTACTTTCTCTGTATTCCTCACAGTAATCATGAGGAAAGTAAAAGGACTAAAAGTGTTTTAAATTTAGCACATCAGTAAGTAACAGGTTAAAAATGAGTTGGATTATACGAGCAATGTGTTTTTGTTATGGGGACAAAATATCCTTTTTATAAATTAGTGTATAATTATATATAGTGTATGGTTGGGTTAGCTGTGTCAAGTGTTTTGAAAAAAAGGGGCCCAGTTTTCAAAATTGTGCCTAATAGCAATCGAAAAAAAACTGTAAAGCAGGGGTGTCAAACTCAATTGCACAGGGGGCCAAAATCCAAAACACACTTTAGGTTGCGGGCCGAACAGGATAAACATTTATTGAACACACTAAAACTAAACTTTTAAAACTTTTAAAGCCGGAATAAGTCAACTCAAACCTTAAATAACTTATAATATTTTGCACTCCATATATCCTGTCTAAATTATACAAGTTAGAAATAAAGTAAACGTTAAAAGAACATTCAAATTTCTTTACTCTTATGTCATTTTATATAAAAAATAAACTTTAATTTTAAATATCCCAAAAGATTTTGCTCTCCATAAAAATATATCCTGTCAAAATTATACAAATTCAAAATATGAACATGCTGCATAACAAAACCTGGAAATATAAATAAAATTTGTGCTTTTCAACAATAACAAATCAAATCATTCAGTTGTCTTTGCTCTTATGTCATTTTATCAGAGCTGGACGCCTGGCATCTTTTTTTGACAACAAGTTCGTTTATTTTTGGTGTGAGGTTCTGTGTTGTGGAGATTCTCAGGATGGACTGCAGGTGCTCATCAGTGAGACGACTCCTGTGTGCTGTTTTGTTAGTCTTCATCACTGAGAAGAGCTTCTCACACAGATATGTGCTATGAAAATTGTTTATTTGATTATTGCTGCACCTGGCAGCAGAGTCCTGCACGGGTCTGATTTTGACAAATCACACCCGCCCCACCCGTCATACTTAAACCCGTATCCGAACCGTTATCTGACAGAAATAAAATAAAATTCCGCACCCGATGCGTTTTTTGAAAATGAAAGTGGGAGAGATTTCCGGGAATGCGCGTGCAGACATAAACTGATACTGATTTTACGTTTTATCATCTTGAATGCAGGGATTTTTTGTTGGCACA
>JAODJU010000119.1:13868268-13885503 GCA_026776725.1 Gnathonemus echidnorhynchus
GTAAATAATATGCGGCCCGTGAGACTTGAACTTGGACATAGTGCGGCCCACTGCAAAAAAAGGTTGAGAACCACTGCCCTACATAAATCATCAAGCAAGAATACCAGGGAGGGGTTATGGTTTAAACCTTAAGTCTGGCACGGTGGTAAAGTTTGCTTTGCATTCAGTTTTCCGTAAATAGACCCAGTGCAATTAATAATAAATGCACATTAAAACACAATATGAAAGTTATATGGTATGCATTGTCCCCCATAGTTTAACACTTAAAGCACACTTAATTAGACATGTATGTTTTATTTAGATTTGTACATAGTAGCCCATTAATTCTATGGTTTGTATTGTAAACAGACATAGTACAGTAATATTAGTAATGCAAAAGTATTGCGAGGGACCACAAAACGTTTTCACAAAATATTTAGGGGCTCTGTACAAATGTGACGTTGTATGGGCTGTTAATATAATACTGAGAAGAATTCTTCTGTGTTGTGTTTTTTTTTTTTGGGGTGGGAGTGTATTTGAATATATTTGAACAAATTACTTGTCATTTGAAAAAGTGACAACCCTAGTATTCAGTATTAACATAATATTCACAGTATGATAGTCCTCGGCAACTCTATATATTATACATATATATATTATATTACTCTAGATATTAACAAATAGTGATTTTATGTTATGCCTAGCTAGGCTGTTTCTCAGCTCGTAAGCACCATTGTTGCCCTGTCTGTCCTGTCACAGAACAAATTTAAGAAAGAAGAACGAGCAAATTCTTGGAGGATTGATAAGGCGTTCAGTAAGTGTCCTGTTCCTCAACACTTCTTTCCATTCCTCTAACCTGTGCTGAATGTTGGACTCCATTACCAAATCCATGTCCTGCTTCATTACACTGTCTGTCCTGTAGGGGAAAAGCGTCGCTTTGACCTGAGTTTCTTCAGCTCCCTCCTTGAGAGGATCCTGGCTGAGGAGCAGAAAAAGCAGGAAAAGTCTAAAGCTTCTGCAGAGAAACAAATTTCGAGAAAACCAAGGAGTAAGCAAAAAGGTGATGATTGGCCACCTGACTTTGAGAATCCTTTTAGTTTTGAGATTTTTTTAAGTCCCCTTTGTAATAAGTTTAACTTTGGGATTTGAGTACTTTTTTCGGTCTTCCCATAATTTTACTCCCAGATAAGACCAAAGCCAGGATGAAAAGCAGTACCAACCAAACTGCGGAAGAGGAGATGGATAGTTTGGGAGTAGAGGGAGACTTGGAGACAGCAGAGAAGGAGAATGAAGACTGCTCCAACTTTGAGACTGTGGAAGAAACCACCACATCCCAGAGAAGAGCCAAAAAAACGAAGAAAGGGGACACAGGACCGTCGTCTCTGGAAAAAGTGACTGATGAAAGAAATTCCAATAATGAAGGTGTGGCAGTGCAGTCTCTTAATGAATGGCCATTGGCTCCATCATAAGTGCAGGAGTTCCTCCTCTTACACATTGTGCTAACTGCGCTCTCAGCAGGTGAAGCTACGGACCATGACTCCAGTGACGTTATTACTGAAGTTTCAGCTGATGGAGATGTGCAAAGGTAGGAGCTGGGTTGAGTACTTTTGAGTACTCAAACGGTACCCCAGCTTTGTGTTTGCAGGAGTCTGCTCCTCTTTGATTAAGTTATTCTGATACTGACAAATATTTTTAAAAATTAATAGTTTTGAATATTGCTGCATTTTCACTCTGTTAAATACGTTTAATGTATGTTTTGAGGAATTAAATAATGGATTAAATTGTCTCTAACTGATACAGTTTAAGCTCAGCCAATGGGTTGGAATGAAAAGCAGCAGATCCTTAGCCCACTAGGAAACAAAAGGCTCTTCAGTTAGTGCACTTTGATATTTGGGGTTGTTCCTCCTACTCCAGTGGTGACTGGCTCAAGACCTAAAGACCTGTAAGGTGTTCTAATGTCCTGTCAGTGACGAGTAACTTTTGGAGTGGAAATCAGGTGCTAGCAGGGTTGCTACCTTAGAAGCATGTAGATGGGAGCCTGTGTTCTGCAACTTGTCCTGCAAGAAATGTGTTTTACTAAAACCAGGTCAGAGAGACCAGACAGTTCTGCAGAGAGATGGAAGAGACCTGTGATCAAGCCAGCCCCGATCTCCAGAGGGTGTCTTCAGAAGCCTGTCCCAAACCTTGGATGGCGAGGGGACAAGAAGATCTCACAGCCAAAGGAAAAGACCAGTGATGACAACACAACAACTTGTGAGGAAGACAGGGAGTATGATGGGCATAAGGTACAGAGCACACTGTATAGATATATTTCTCAATTTATCTAGTGCTTGAAAAATGTTTCCCATTGAAATCAGTGGTATTTACATGTCTGACTAATGAGATTTCAGCCCGAGAAATTTTGAAGAATTACCTATATTCAAGCGAGGCTAACCTGAAATTCTATATGCATGTTTGCCTAATAAGTGTCCATGTATGAATATATATATTTTTAAAAGTATTATATCGACAACCACTCCTCGTTTACCGATTACACTCCATTACAATGATCAGAGAATTAAATGAAATGGTTGCCAAGTGAAAATCAAGGTAGCCTAGGTGTAACTGCGACTGCTTAAGACTTTACTTCAGCTTTCCATACTCAGTCTCTTTTATCTGCCATGAAGATCTACTTTCTGCTTCAGTGATCTCTATTTCTCCGGCACACAATACTGTCAGGCATACAAAATTTGGCCGTAAATGCATGTTGGTCAGAATTTAAAAAAAAAAAAATTTATCATTGTATTTGCAAATGGTTACTAACTAGGTAGTTGCTAAACAAGGAGAGCTTGTAATGCATGTTTTCACTTGGATTCTTATGAGGGTAGTAATGTTTAGGCCTAATTTTGAATGTGGGATTGATGGTATTTGAATGCTATGCTGTCCTTAAGACTAAAAGTTCATGTTCGGCTGGGAAGATGATGACGGAGGCAAAGCGGACTGCCGGGGTCCTGGCCTCTGATGACGAGGAACAGGCGAGCAAGGCTGAGGAGGAGCTCAGTGTCACGGCCAGGCAGGAGCACATGCTGAACAGGCCCACCCGGTAGGGGGGGCACTTACTTTGATTACGCTATGCATCTGCATGTTAATTTACTCGTCCACATTCTAACTTTAGCATTCTATGCTTTTATTTTTTAAGAATATCTTATAATAGGTTGGGGTGCTGTGCCTGTGATCAGAAGGTCACTGATTCAAGCCCCCTTGCTATAGGGAGATTTAACTGTTGGATCCCTGAGCAAGGCCGCTATAATCATTAATTGCTCCAAGCTGACCCTGTTTTCTGAGTCCATACATTTGGAATGTTAAAGAGGAACAGCGCAGTGAATGGATTGTGTCTTGCTGGACAATAATAGGTCAGGGAGGATCCCCAAGATGTCCCAGGCCCTGCAGCAGGCTAGGGATGAGGATTCAGCTGAAGAGCCTTCACCTGCCTCCGAGACTCAGGGAAAGACGTCCCCCCAGCATCGGTGCCAGAAGCCGCCTGGGTCCAATCAGAGAAAAGCCAAGCCTACAATGGGCAGCATGCTGCAGAGGTCCAAGAGGTCCAAGCTGGTGACACTGCGGGCCCCCCTGCCAGAGGACCCTGTGGAGGACAGGCTGAGTGAGGCCCGGCCCGACGAGGTGTATAGCTATCCCACGAATCCCGAGGAGCAGAACCAAGTGCCAGCCTTCATCCCTCTCAGTTTGCGGTCCCCAGAGCCCATGAGGCTGGAGGTTGAGGAGACCATGGAGGAGGTTAGAACCCATATCTCATTTAGGAGGTTTTTACAATCAAAGGAAAATGTTGGTGTTTTAAAATAGGGGCATTTTGTGGCTCTGTGGGTTACTGCTGTGACTGAAGGTTGTCGGTTCAAATCCCATTGTCCACAGAGTGATTGCACTGTTGGGCCCTTGAGCAAGGGCCTTAATCCTGATTGGACCCTGTTCTCTGATCCTCACTGACATTGCTTTGAACAAAAGGATCTGATAAATGGAAAAAAATATAATATAAATAAAATATATGTAAAATGCTTAACGTGTATTACTGTAGCTTGGTAAACTAAAAATATTGCTATTTGGTTGGTCATATAACAGACCTGCAATGAAAGATGTTGCCAGTCATTTATGCTACACTCCGATTGCTCCTTCTTAAAGTATTTGTTAGAAAATGGCCACCAAGATGATTTTTCTCAACCTTGTTTACATGACTGCTGTTTCTCTTGTTACATTGACACAGCTTGAGATTTTAGCCAACGTTCCTGATGCCGTGAGTATGATAGAGCCTGAGGATGTGCTGTGCCATCCGTCGGAGTTCCAGGGGCCACAGAAGGAGGTTCCAGTGCCACCTGAGCATCAGCTGGGCGTGTTCGCTGTATGGAATCCATGATGATCTGCTACTCCTGACGTTACTTTGGAATTTGTTTATACACACAATGAATGTGATTTTCTGTGCTTTTGTTTTGATTATAGGGGGTGATGAAGTGTTTGTCTCTAGATCATGTAGAGGGTACGTTGTAATGAACTCATCTTCATGCCTGATTACTCATTTAAGTGAACATTTCAGAAGCAGGTTAATCTAAGGAGTTTTTTCTCCACTTTTACAGTTTCAGAATCTGAAGAGAGCTGCAATGAGGCAGCGAGGACTCTATTGACAATAAGAAATCCTGAACTCCTGTCTCTACCCCTGTCCATGACTGTTTCAGGTGAGAGAAGATCTTGCCCTGCAACAGAAGAACTGCTGGAGGGCAGGAGATGTATCAGATCATATGTGAAGGAATCCAACTTCTAAAGACATCAGGGTTATAGGAGGCCTAGAGCCTACCTGAGGCTTTTCTGCACCTTGAACTGGATGCAAATTGCATGAAATAATTTTAAATATATTAATTATGGTGATTTTCTTTGTTTTGTTGTATCCTTACCCAGAAGCCATTGACAAAGAAGCCAAGGCTGAAACACAGGTTGCTTCTGAGCAAGAAAAACAAACGCAGTGCAGTCTGGAGACAACATCTACCACGAACCCCGGCTCTCCAGTCAGGCCGTCTAGGCTTGCGGGTTTGGACGTGGTGCCGGAGCCTCAGAATTCTCAGGGCCACCTTCCTAAGAAGGAAGAGCCTCACCCTGGACAGGGTGTGCAGAATCGGTAGGGGGAGCTCCAGGTGAGGGGTGGGAATGTTACTGTGGGCTGTGCGGGTACTCTAAAGTAGGTTTTTTGGTTTCAGTGTTAGCCGTACAAGCAGTGCTGAGGCCAAACCGGACTCCATTCACAGTTCTTCGCCTCCCAAAAAGAGCCACTTCCAGAAACCAAAACCCAAGCTGGTGGTTGCATCCCGACCCGTTTCAGTGTGTCAAACTCAGAGCATGGTGAGCTCAGGTAAGCACCCAGCAGAGTGTATATTCAGTCAGCCAGTCATTTTTTAAACTCTACTACTTAATAATTTTACCCCTATACTTCTGAGTATTGCATTTAACTTTCTGGACAGCAGAACTGCTTAACCATGTTTTTTCTTGTTTTTTTTTTTTTTTTAATAGAAAAAGTAGAAGTGACTCAATCGGAAAATAATGAGTCAGAGACAACTATCAACAATAGTGCTTCAGAAGAAAGCAAAAATGAAGGATTGGGTGTAGAAAACCCAAAAAAGAGTGAAACATCAGTGTAAGACATTTCAGAATAATCTAGCAGAGACAAGGGCAGCTGTGCCCAGAATTTTGTGCTCAGTGCTTTTCGGGGACTCTGAGTGTTTGTGTTTCTGTATGTGTTTAGTCCTGAAATGTCACAAGAGGCAGTTGTGAGTTCTGAGCCCATAGCTCAGACTGGACCTCAGAGCCGGAGAAGCCGGTTCCCAAAACCCAAACCGAATCTTGGACGTGCTGTTCGGAACCTGCGGCCAACAGCGCCGAGCCCTGCAACACAAATGACAGGTAGGGGCACAGGCCCTGTGTCAGCCAGGGCATGCTGGTGCTATGCTCTTTCTTTTTTTGGGCTGTACCACAATATTCTGGGACAGGTTGAAGATGTTTTTTTTCCCTGCTTTATACAATGGACTTTTGTATTCCTTTATCATCATTTGTTGTCATATGGTCCTCTAGACTTTTAAGTAATTCTTTTGCATTGTGAAAGTTCCAGAATATGCATAATTTTCAAGCAAGGTATAAACGAGTCTGGGTATGTGCAGTACCAATAAATCCTTCAAGAAGAATTACTTGAATGTTCCTGTAGCCAAAAACGTTTCAGAACTTATACAAAATGCATGGTATTCTCCCATAAGTAAAGGTACTCTGTAGAACCAGATATAATTAAAAACATAGGTTTTACTGATTTTTCTACTTCTTTAAAACTGTAGGGTCTGCTAAGGTACTTGGGTAAAGGTGTCTGTAAACAAATCTGCATCACTTTTCAGCAGACGATAGCAGGCCATCTGAGGAGACTCCAGCAAATGCCAAATCAAGGACAGATTTGGAAGCCAGAATGTACGTGGTGATTTAGTTACTCAAAAGCATGGTTTCATACTCAGGCTGTAGAGCTCATGTTGTGTTACTGGAAGCTGTTGTCGTGGGCATTTGTGTAATATCCTTTCATGCTCTGGTTGCATAGGGTCCCAATGGCTCAAACTTCGGCCGAACAACTTGCAGCTGCCAGAAGTCCGAAGATCCTTGGATCAAATGAGGCTCCTGTTGCAGAAGGGGAGGAGCCATCTGACATGCCAGTGGACCCTGACCCTGCCCAGGTAAGCTGAAGCGGGAGGTGAAATACAGCTGAGCTCAGCCTAGTTTCACTTTTACCTAACTGGCTTTTTGACTACTGTATACTTGTACTAATCTGCCCTGCTTGTACGTCACTTTGCACAAAGCGTATGCTTAATAAATAAGTGTAAATGCAAATTCAGTGCATGTGCTTGAAAATTTGCAGATGTTTTTCTGGCAAATCTGTTTGCAGGCTTGTTTATACACGTACAAAGCTCAGCACACTTGCAAATCTCATTACGCATACGAATCTGATTATGCACACGGATTCTGAATATGAAGTAAGATTCCTGTACACATTTACAAATTCTTTTACACATTTACAAATCTTATTACACACACACGGATTGAGATACATTCACACAAAACTCCATACACATTTGCAAATAATTTTACTACAATAATAGCCCTATATTGATGCATGTGTAAACATACTGTAGTGTGGCTCACTGGTTTGTCTGTTTCCGTTTAGGAACAAGCTATGAGTTTGCACAGTGGAGACGGCTTCACATTTATTAACATGGGTGACTCTACTGAAGGTATTTACTCACAAGAATCAATTTTGATCCGTGATGCCATAGCAACCTCTGAAAGCACTGCCTAATGCAAATTCTGTATTGGGCTGTATTGCAGGAGTCTCAGGGGAAGACAATTTCACTCACAGTGAACCCACTATTATCCTGACCCTGTTTGAAATCCCTCCAACCTCTGTCAACGAGTATAAGTCAGGTTCTGCCCCAGTAGGTGCCGTCACTGCTGAGCTGCTCTCGCCGCTGGTGTTTATAGATGCACAGTCTGAACCACAAAGGTAAGGGACCTCCCAGAAAGGCAGCCTCCATGCAATGTTGTAGGAAGTGCCTGTTTTATGTAATGTGAGTAGCAGCAGTAATGTTAAGCAAGCAGTGGGTTTAACAAAAAAAAACAGCTGAAGTAGCAGTTAAGGAACTGATTACAGATCGAAAGCATAAAAAGAGCCTTGAGATGGTATGCATAATCAATTTTGGTTAATGTTCTTCATTAAATAATGAAATATTTAAATGACAAAAATGTTACATTTTGTTATGCATATAATATATAGTTCTCACGTACTATATAATGATTATCCATGTGTTACAGCTCCGGGCCAGTTGCTGATTCTCACCTACTTGGTACATTGCGTGGGAGATTGTCCCCTTAACACGGTTGTTCTTGTCTAGCAGTGAGGCCGTGGCCATGGCTGATGCAGAGGTGCCTGGGGCTGGCAGCACGCTTTCTCACTTCATGGTCAGCAAGCCATTGCATCACTTGACCCATTGTAGCACTGTACATGAAGAGCATTCATCTTCTGCAGTTCTCACAGTAAGTGTCTGTGCCCTTCCACCCCCACAATGTATGAAACGTTTGTATTAGATTAATACCACTTCTAGATGTTTAATAAATCTTGATGTCCGTTTTTGTAGGAGTCTAGAAGTCTAGACAAGACAGATGGTAAGACTTCTTATGGTGTTGCGTTCCCTTTGAGATAATGTAATATATGCAGTGTAACTGAGAAACATCTTATATTTATTGTGGTTTATTGTTTAGTTTATAAAATATTGTAACACAACTTTATTCATAGTCAGGAGTGTAATTTTAAAATGGGTGGAGGGACACCCATCCTGTAGCAGTTTGTCTTGGAAAATGTGGGGGCATACTTACATTTCTCTGAAATTTGCAGTTATGTCATGTCTCACACATCCAGATAGTAATGGAGGGTTTGTAGTTGTAACGTTTTTCCCATTAGATGAGTTAAAATGCAGTAATGTTACATTGTGTAGAAGAAGAGGAGAATGTCAGCCTTTCTTTGGTGCCGGTGGAGTTGAATGAGGCGCCTGAGGAGGATGATGATGCTCCCCCTCCGAAAAAGAGGAAAATGCCCATCCAGTCCAAAAAAGGTAGGAGGGGAAACTATGGCAAATGTTACACTCAAGCTTTGCCATATGTTAAACAAATGCAGACACTCATGAAAAATTACGCTGACCAAATGCAGACAAAAAAAAATGTAACATCTGAAATGGATGGTAAATACTGAACTGTGGATTTGTTGATTTTTGTCAATTTAGGAAAACCCAAAGTAAAACCTGGCACTTTGAAAAGGACATCGGTAGAGCCCACTAAAGATGCCAGTGAAGAATCTGAGATGCCTCCTCAAATCCTAGCATTTCCCAAGGAAGATGACCTTGCAATGCCCAGTGCTGGTGCCCAGCACAACCCCCCAGCCAACCGCGAAGAGGGCCTTGGTGACCCTCTGCTGCGAGACCGGGACACTCTTGGCTGCAGTGGCGAGAAGGAACCTCAGCATCCTGTGGCACCGCTGACCTTGGATAAGCCGCTTATTAGGTTAATTTGGAGTCTGATATGTCTTCTACAAAAATATGGTCCTAATTTACCTGTTTTGCCATTTTAAAATATTTCAGTTACACATACCTAAAGATAAATTTTATATTTTTTTTTGGTTGTCATTCAGTGTGCTTTCTTTTCTTACATTGATGATGCTTTATTTTACCTGGCTGTGTCCTGTGCATCACTAGATGTGCTACAGATCTGTACTGGAAGACAGAAGCTTTAAATGAAAATTTCTCGGTTTTGTTCTTGAAGGCCTGGAAGAAAGCCCAAAGGATTCCTCTCGTTTATGTCCAACAAGACCACCACTGGCCCTGCTGGTACTTCAAGGACTTCCAGACCTGCACTTCAGGTCAACACTTCATGTATAGAAAGAAGAAAAGCCTCCTTGCAGGCAGCCATGGGATGTCCAAGAGAACCCCCCACCATTAACACTCCCCACTCTACCCCTGACACTGTCGCATCTCCAAGTGTATCGGCACATAAGGTAACCTGAGAAGGGAGCTTTCCTGCAGTTTAACTCCTTATGTGAAGCAGCCTAAATTTTCAGAAGCTTAATTTGTATATCCTCTATAGCTAACACCCCAAATCAAAAAGGCAAAGCAAAACAGGTTTTTAAATAATATACTGTATTTGATAATCCAGGTACACTTTTTCATGTGTAACTTATTTTTCTGTCCAGATGGAACCTCCAGAAGTATCAAAATCGACAGAAGGTGACTTCCTCTGTGCCAGCCCCTCTGATAAGACTGAGTATAAAAAACCCACCAATGTGTCAGAATACTTCTTCGGGGACATCTTCACAGAGGTCGAGGAGCCAGACTGAGGACATGGTGTTCCGAAGCCACACTGAGAAGATAGTTGGGTGTACCATCTCTCTGACAGTAGCATCCCTGGATTTGGCTCATCATTTTGCATATGTCATGGCATTTCACGTTAAACTGTTTCCCATTTGAACATTTGTGCGCAGGCGTGTCTGTTTAAGCTAATATTTTATCAGAAATGCTGGGAATATAAAATTAGTCGCAAACTATCAGTATTTTGAGCTTAAATGTAATTTTAATTGACAATTGCTAAATTTACTGATTTTAGCAATATTCGATCATCTCATCTAAACAATTGCATATAAGCTGGCAACATTACGGAAATTATGAAAAGTATTACAATGTTGAGAACAAAATTTATGTCCTGATACCTTAAAGTTGCATTTTGATCCAGCAGATTTAGCACCTGTGGATGACCTTATTGATCTAGCTGTATCATTTAGCAGCAAATGAAAGCGAGTGATAACTATAAACACTAATAACATTAGCTTTGTTTAACTTATCCATTAACTTACCCACTTATACACTGAGCCAGGATGTCAAGCATGCTTTCTAAAGGGCAAATATTGACCATTGAAAATTGTGTTACATTTATATTTGACGTTTTTTATTCTCTTGAAGGATTATGGAGCATGCTTCTTGTTTTATTGTGCGTTTTATGTACAGTCTTAGACACTTGTCTTAACTGGCGTAACATTTCCTGTCTGCCGTGAAGGTGATGTGATGATTCAGAGCAATTTCATAGTTGTGATAGATCCGGAATGCATTCATACCATATACTTCAAGTGTACAGCGAAGTATCTTTGGGGAGTGGTCTGTGGCTCAGTGGATCAGGATACTGTGACTGTGATTGTTAGGTTGTTGGTTCAAATCCCTTAGTAAGCCAAGATTTCACCGTTGGACCTTTGAGCCAGGCCCAAATTTCTCTAGGGACTTTGAATTGCACGTTTCTTTGGAGAAAAGTGTCTTCTAATTAAAATGTAAGTTATGTGTTAGGTCCTGTCCAGAACATATTAGAGATTCAGTGCATTGCTTACTATAAGGGCATTTTTGGGGCAAATTTTCAAATTTTAAAGCTGCCTAGGATTAAGCTTTTAGATTATGCTTTAAAGGAGAGAAAAAGTAAACGTTTAAATCCCAAACATCAAAGATAACATTTTAGCCTACCCCATGTTTATTTTTCTACTGCTAGTGACAGGTTGTATTGTCTTTTTTTTACACATTTGTTTAATGTTATTCCAGTTGTCATATAATTGTAACTTCTATATGTCCTGCTATAATGTTATGAATATATTATACTTTAAAACTTGAAAAGATGGGATTATCCCTCAAGATATATGTGAAAAGCCCTTCAACATGGTATTAAGATTCTTATAATTTCCTAACTTCTTAAATTTTTCATTTGCGTGTAAGATTTGTGTAATTTCATCCTAGATATTTGGAGGAACGTGACTGGACACAAGTGTGAAAGCAAGGTTTTGAACATTTCAGATCAAAAATATATTTGTTTCATTTTATTTGCTCAGTACCTAAGATGTAATTTATGTAAATTGCCAATAAAAATTTTGGAGTTAAAACTAAATTTTTACTTTTAGGTTGCTGCTTTATTTGTATGTTTCTACAGTTTCATTTTCAGTTTATATGTAAACCACATGTAAATTCAGATTTTGTGAAATTTGAATTTTCCATATGACTGGCTTCACATCCAAAGTGTCCTCTGCCTCTTACCCTGTGCTGTGATTTATGGTTGAATGGGTGCTAAAAAAAAATCAGGTTTCAGTATAAGGTGAAACTTGAACAATGGAAATTGCTTTATTGCAGCAGTTTGTTATAATATGTTACCTGATTCATTTCAGTAAATCTTCAAATTTATAAATGGGTACGTATGTAGATTACGTTGAATGAAAGGGTTAATAAAGGAAGGTTGTTACATAATTCAGAAGTTGAGCAGTTAGGATGTATGCCAGGTATATTAAATAAGGATCACTTATGGGTGGGTTTCATTTCCTGTTTTGGTGTTATCACATAGAGTACTGCAGTGAAAATCTCGTTTTCATCTTTTCTTTGAAATGATCTTTACCACTGTAAATTTGTTGTTTAATAAGTGCTAGTACAATTACTTTTATTTTAACAATGCAGTTTTGATGCATCATTGACTATTATTATTATACACATAGATTGAAATTTTTCTGCTTGACTTGGGCACAAGAAATTTTGTTCACCCATCTTCATTTACTGATCCTGCAAACATGCACAGTTGGGCTGTGATCCCAAATGCTAGGAGCTTTGGCTGGCAACTGAAATCACTCCAGGTAATAATAGTATGGAAAATGAAAGAAAAAAAAATTGCATCTGACCCCAATACATGTTTCCACTGTGTGATGGTCCATCCCAGATGCCTCTGAGCCCGGGGAAGTCAACGCTGCTTCTGGACATGGTTAACATAAGATTTCTTTTTTACACAGTAAAGTTAAGTGGCATTTGTGAATGTAACTCTGAATAGAATAGAATAGAATGTGTCATTGCACATTTTCTTGCACAATGAAATTAGCAGAGCAGTCCCTAGAATGTGCATATATATAGTCATTACAACACAAAAAAGAACACACATTTAAAAAAAATGATTTTTAAATCAATAGATTTGCATTATTATTTCACAGCAATCATAGATTTCCCAATATCCGTCCATTTTCTGAAACTGCTTGTCCTATATATAGTCACAAAATTTGCAACTCCAATTAGCCGTGGCATATTTTTGGGCTGTGAAGGGAAACCCCATGATGACATGGAGGGAACATACAAGCTCCATACACTCCACACCCTAGCAGAGACTTGAACCATAGTCCCAGAGGTGTGAGGCAACAGTGCTAACTACTGCATCACCATGCCACCCAGGTTGTTCTAATATTACACATTTAGTATTGCCCAGTTATTGAACCAAGTGTGTCTTGTTGGTTTTAGTCTGACTGGAGTTCAGTTCAGTGACGGCTCTGGGAAAAAAACCTTTTCAGCCTGTTAGTGTGGGGCTTTAGGGTCTTGTAGTGTTTCCCAGATGGTAGCAGGGAGAATAAGTGATGGCAGGGGTGAGTTGTGTCTCTTAGGATGTTGCTGACTGCAGAGGCAGTGTGTCCTGAAGATGTCCTCCAGTGAGGGAAGTCCTATGATATCTTGGGCTGTGTTGCTGATTCTACGTATTGCTTGCCTGTCTGCCGCTGTACAGTTGGCATACCAAGCTGTAATACAGTATGTCAAAACACTCTCAACAGAGCAGCAATAGAAGGACACAAGCAGCTCTGCAGCCAGTTTGGTCCTCCTAAGTGTCCTTAAGAAGTATAGTTGCTGCCTAACCTTCTTGACCAGAGCAGCGGTGTTGCTTGTACAAATGAGGTCATCAGTGATGTGGCATCCCAGAAACTTGAATTGTAGTGCTTGACAAAGATTAGCTAAAGTAATCCCGTGCCCATGTGGTTATGTGAGCTATTGATGAATGATGGTTCTTGATGCAGTGCTGTCTGAGGCACTGGAGATCATGGGTGTTCAGCTTTGGCTTGCACTCTTGCCCTCTTTCCACTGAAACTCCTCACAATTACTTTGAGCATTCACTGATATTATGGACTGTCGATGGAGAAATATGGAAATCTCTTCCAGTTTTCCTTCCTGTGGGCCCACCACCTGCAGGGGGAACCACAGGGGTCGGCTGCAATGTAGATTGGGTGGCAGTCAAAGGCCGCAGTTTTGGCGGACTGACCGTCAGCTAACAAACTGGCTCTAGGTACATGGAATGTAACCTCTCTGGTGGGAAAGGAGACTGAGCTGGTGCGGGAGGTAGAGAGATACTGACTAGATATAGTCGGACTCACCTCAATGCACTCCATTATTCTGATGGGGGACTTTAATGCTCATGTGGGTAATGACAAAGAAACCTGGAAGGGTGTGATTGGGGTTGGGGAATGGCCTGTCTGATTGTAATCCGAGTGGTGATCTGTTATTGGACTTCTGTGCTAATCGCAGTTTGTTCATACCGAACATCAAGTGCACCTGGCACCAGCACACCCAAGGTCGTATGATCGATTTTGTAATCATATCAGAAGATCTGCGTCCATATGTTTTGGTCATTTGGGTGACGAGAGGAGCGGAGCTGTCAACTGATCACCACCTGGTGATGAGTTGGATCCAATGACGGGGGAAGATGCTGGATAGACCTGGAGATCTTCAACTCGCACCTCTGGCAGAACTTCTCTGCTCTTCCAAGGAAATCGGGGGACATGGAATCGGAAGCAGCAGGTACTGGCAGGCTAAGCGAGAAGTGGCTCTGGCGGTTGCTGAAGCAAAAACTCAGGCGTGGGAGGAGTTTGGTGAGGCTATGGAGAAGGACTTTCAGTCACCTTTGAAAAGGTTCTGGCAAACCTTTTTTGGGGGCAGTGTGTGGCTCAGTGGGCTAAGCCGTGTGCCTGTAATCGCAAAGTCGCCAGTTCAAGCTCAGCCTCAGCACGTCTGCAGGTCCTCGAGCAAGGCCCTTAACCCCCAGCTTCCTGGGCACCCCAACAGGTGGCTGCCCTTTGTGGACAGCTTGCTCTACAAAGAGCAAGTTGAGGGAGGTATAAAAAGAATTTCCCCAAGGGGATTGGTAAAGTATCTATTATTATTATTATTATTATTATTATTAAACTGTCAGGTGACTGAGGGGGGGCATGCAGAGCTTCATCGATACTATTTACAGCAGGGATGGAGAGCCGTTGACCTTATTCAGGAAGTGGAAGAAATATTTCGAGGATCTCCTAAATTGAGGTTCTTGTTTCTGTTTTTTGCTGCAGCAAGGTTGCAATTGACATTTATTCACGGACTTGTCGCTGAGGGTTTATCTTCAATAAATAAATAGATAAATAGACAAAAATGTCAAGGGATTTTCGTATTTTACATTCATTCTCTTATTACATTCCAAGGAATAAGTTTTTAATACGACTTTGGAGCGCAATGCATCCGCAAAAAAAAATATAGTCTCATGAAATTCAACTTTCATAAATATTACTTTAAACACTTTCGAGGGAGTACTCCTTCTGGATTTAAGTGTCTTCTACGCGTGGAAATGGATTAGTACCCATAATATTTGAATGCTAACCGTTTCACAGGGTGTCACACTGCTATTTGGATGGGGGCGGGGCGGTTTTCAAAACTTTCTTTTTATTGTCGTTTCCAGCAACAGGTGACCTAAGTCACTTAAGTGACATATATCAGTAAAATGTTATGTAAACGGGCATCATCTAATGGCTACTTAGGTTCGCTAAATTATGTGATTTATGTAATTAGTATTAACCTCGGGTTTATTGAGATTATTGAACCATTACATAGACGCCCTGCTGTTTCACCAATAGGGGTCATAAGTGCATTTGGCGAGCAGATGGGAAGCTGCTCACCTGGGGTGTTAGTGGCAGCCATGCCAGGGGTGCGGAGGGAGATCGTACTTTCCTAGTGAAAGTGGGGCTGTTTTCGGATTACAGGCGGAAATAATTCGTTCTGCTTTCGAGTACGGAATCCTGACGTTAGTGACGACTTGGTCGGTATCGGGAATACGTACTTCATTAATCTGCAGGAAAGCTGGTTAGTTATATATCTGTTGCACCTTTGCACGTTTTATTGACTCAAGCGACAAAGCCATGTTTTGCCGAAATCAGACCACAAGGGCTACAGTGGCGAGGGGGTCTGCCCTGGAAATGGAGATACGACGGGGGAAGTTCAGGATGAGTATGTTCATGGATTCATCACAGGTGGGAAAGTTCATTCTTTTCTGAATTACACTGTTTCTTCGACTCGTTTTGGTACTTTACCTTTGAGCTGAGTGTGACTTTACAGCAGGCGTTTCTGATACAGGGCAGGAAAGACTTGGAGTTCATACGTCTGTGTTCATGTTTTTGTATATTATTTCTGGAAATTATAAAAATTCCAGCGCCACTTGGCGATAGAAAGTAAGTGCTTTTTTTGCGGAATAATTTGCTAAAAGACTTACAAGGCATAGTATTAACCGTTTGTGAACTGGGCCGGGGATAAACTGTTGAAATAACAAAATAATTATATTATTAATTTTGTTTTACAGCCATATATTTGATATTTGATGTATTGTGAATATCTTTAGCCAAACGTTCTTGTTTTCTGTTAGTTATGTTCCCATTTAGACCTGTTATATAAATGGATGTAGCCTACTATAAATGAACAAATGACTGTATCAGTGAATAATATTTTGAAAATAAAATTGTAAGATTCTTGAGGGATAAGTAAATATTATACATAGTAACTGTCCACATATCCCCGTAAATGGAGTGGAAATCCATCCAGGGGGCCCTGGCATGGACAGGAGGTGGGGGTCTAGGGTACGTGTTTATCAGGGGGATCAGGATTTCAACAAGAACAACGACAAATTTATTTTTGTATAGTGCATTATCACAACATTACATTGTCTCAAAGCGCTTTACAGCATCCCCACCCAAAGCCCCCAGTGAGTAAGCCATAGGCAACAGTGGCAAGGAAAAACTCCCGAGAAGGAAGAAACCTTGGGAGGGACCATCCTCCTGGGGCCGGGAGGGAGAGTCAAATACAGTAAAATTTGAGACACAAACGGGGAGCAGGGGGGACATGACAAGCCGGTGCCAACGCTCCCTCCAATCGCCAGGCAACCAGGAGGCAGGCAGCGGGTCATACATGGACGATGACACAGGCAGAACAGCATGCTGGATGCACGCTGAACTGGATTTTGATCTACACTCACCCCTATTTATGTGAAATGTATCGTTATATGAAAAATATCTTGTTGATCGCATGAATTGCCTTATTGGTGCCCTCGGGCTTGTAAATATTACCAGGACTTACTGGAATAATGCGTTAACAGGCTTCTTCAGCGGTGAGTCACAAAATATATGTTGCACCCTTGAGCACCACATTTTATGAAATGAGCAGTTGTTAAAATTTTCTGTGTAGTAGGGATTTCTGAAAAACTGCAAATCAGCATAAAACGTAAGCAATTAGTACAATACAGGAGAATAGATTATCTGTATTCAATTTATTGAGCAGATGCTTTTATACAAAGCGGTGTACAATTGGCACAAAACTGAGATGTTTTTGTCTTTCGACCACTGGGTTACGGGTCCAGCACGTTTCCACTGTACCACTTTGCTTCTCAGAAGACATCATACTTTTTCTTTGTGAAACAGTTGGATATTTTATTGGCTGCATTCAGATAAATTACTAGAGCCCGACCGATAAAGGATTTTGAAGGCCGATACCGATACAAATATTTGTTGGTTTTAAAATCCGATATTCC
>JAODJU010000119.1:13941091-13952077 GCA_026776725.1 Gnathonemus echidnorhynchus
TCCAGGCCAGGACCAGCAGACTGAAGGACAGCTTCATCCATCAGGCCGTTAGGAAGCTCAACTCTCTCCCGGCTCTGAAACGTTATTTCAATTCTCTGTGTGTTCTGTACATATGGCAGAATTGACAATAAAGCTGACTTTGACTTTGACTATATATATATATATATATATATACATATATATATATATATATATATATATATATACACATATATATATACACACACACACACACATACACGCAATATTGCCAAAAGTATTGAGACGCCCAGCCTAATCATTGAATTCAGGTGTTTCAATCACTTCTATAGCCACAGGTGTATAAAATCCAGCACCTAGGCATACAGGCTGCTTCTACAAACATTTGTGAAAGAATGGGTCACTCTCAGGACCTCAGTGAATTCAAGCATGGGGGTACCGTGATAGGATGCTACCCGTGCATTAAGTCCATTCTTAAAATTTCCTCACTACTAGATATTCCACAGTCAACTGTTAGTGGTATTAAAATGAACTGGAAGCAATTGGGAATAACAGCAACTCAGCCATGAAGTGGTAGACCATGTAAAATCACAGAGCGGGGACAATGCATGCTGAGGTGCACAGCGTGCAGAGTCAATAGCTACAGACCTCAAAACTTCGTGTGGCCTTCAGATTAGCGCAAGAACAGTGCATAGACAACTTCATGGAATGGGTTTCCTTGGCTGAACAATTGCATCCAAGCCTTCATCACCAAGTGCAATGCAAAGCGTCGGATGTAGTGGAGACGTGTTCCCTGGAGTGACGAATCATCCTTCTCTGTCTGGCAATCCGATGAATGAGTCTGGGTTTGGCAGTTGCCAGGATAACGGTACTTGCCTGACTGCATAGTGCCAAGTGTAAAGTTTGGTGGAGGGGGGATTATGGTGTGGGGTTGTTTTTCAGGGGTTGGGCTTGACCCCTTAGTTCCAGTGAAAGGAACTCATTGCTGCAGCATTCAAAGCCATTTGGACAATTTCATGCTCCCAACTTTGTGGAAACAGTTTGGAGATGGCCCCTTCCTGTTCCAACATGACTGCGCACCAGTGCACAAAGCAAGGTCTGTAAGGACATGGATGAGCGAGTCTGGTGTGGAGGAATTTGAGTGGCCTGCACAGAGCTCTGACCTCAACTCGATAGAGTACAGTACCTATAAGATGAATTAGAGCAGATACTGCGAGCCAGGCCTCCTCATCCAACATCAGTGCGTGACCTGACAAATGCTCTCCTGGAAGAATGGTCAAAGATTCCCATAAACACACTGCTAAACCTTTTGGACAGCCTTCCCAGAAGGTCTCAAACTGCAAAGGGTGGGCCAACTCCATATTAAAGCCTATGTATTAAGAATGGGATGTCAATAAATTGTAACGGCAGGTGTCGCAATACTTTTGACAAAATAGTGTGTAGATATATATATAGCATTTCAGCCCAACCATGTTGAGAAAGGTACTATATAAAACAGATTGAATTGAATTTAGAATAATAAACATCAGTCTTTCGTTAACAAATTTCCTTAACAAGATATGTAAAATATATTATTATTTGAATGTCATTTTTATAAATTAGTTGTAGTTGTCAGTATGTTGCAGCACTGTGGGCACCTATTGTGTTATCATCAGTGAATTATTTTCATTGCCTGTGATACTGGACTTTTTAAAGCATTGGGGAACAAAATGTTTCTGTGTCAAATCAAGGAAACAAAAAGACATACCAGCTAATGTCTTGATAAATCATAATGACGATAGGCTTCTGTTATGGAAGCTCACCTTCCTCAAATGAATTTTTTTTTATTTCTTTTGGTATTTTTGCTTTCCTTTATAAAGGTTATACTTCAGGTACCAGTGCATGATTTGCTGTTTGACCAGAAAGGCACTGTTGACTGGGTTCCTGCCAGAAATGACTTCTAACTGAAATTATTCTACTGGCATGGGGAAATAATGGCAAAACACCCCCTTTTGTGGGTGGGATTGCAACCTTTCCATTCCAGTCAAGGAAAATCATGAGGATAAATAACATTTACATTTATTTATTTAGCAGATGCCTTTGACTAAAGTGACATAAAAGCAGGATATATGATAAGCATAAAAGTAAATAAACTGAAATTAAAATAACATAAAAAAGTTATAATAAAGTGAGGTTTATTATATATATGAATTGGTAACTTGTATAGTTTCAGTTTCTGATTTCCAGACCTAGTTACACGTAGAACACACTCAGAAAGAGTTGGAGCGATTTATAACTGGTTTTCCTCAGACAAGACTCACTTGCAGATTTGATAGTCCCAGAGTATTTACACACAAAACTCTACAATTGCAGCTTATTGATGATAAAAATGAATGAATACGAAACCATGAATCAACTGGATAATTTCATATATTTTTTTAGTATTTCATTTTGAAAGTGGAGCAGATATTGGCTGCTATATTCTTTTTTGGATTAAGCTCATAATAACCTATAATTAGCCAATAAATCTAATTTATCCTCTGTAACCATAACAAATACATATTCTCTATTTTAATGTGTAATAGAGTCGGCCCTCCTTGTTGCACAACAGAATTATTCATTTTCTATTTGTATTGTGGCGATTCATGAACATAAATTAAAATGATGCAATACTAGGAAATTCAGGGTTCATCCATCCATGTGCTATGTTCATATAGATGACGTATGAATGCAACCATTAAGGCAATGGCAATGAATGTCAAGTGTTGCAGGTCCGGTTTAATAACCTTTTCAATCAGCATGAATTTTTTCATGTAACAAGAAGGGTTTTTTTTTTTTTTTACGTCAGTCAGGACTGAGATTAAAACTTGTTTTGAACTTTCCATTCATGCGTAGTAGTGTGGTGCAACTGCTTTATCTTTGCTTTGGCAGTAGTTCAAATAAGATGGAGCTTACTGTAAGATTAGTGTTTACTAATGTTGCCATTAAAATGCAGATCCTGCATATGTTTAAATAAAATGTGAAGTACTATTTTAAAAAACATTAATCCTCAAAATTGCAAAATCTATTATAGATGAATAGGTAATGCTTAATTTACGCATAGACTTGAAGAAACAAGTGGTTTGACAGCCATGGCAGTTTATTGTAACTTTGTTTGCTGAAAACGCCCATTAAATGGCTATTTAGGAGATCTTTAAAAATCGGTTTCCATTGCTTAAGATGCCGGTATTATTATTTATGTGCAGGACTTCCTGGAGTAGACCTAAAATATGATAAACATACCCATTTGACATGCCTTCCCAGCCCCTCCCTTCCCTCCCTGCTGTTACTAACAGCAGTGTGCGTTCCGCATATGTTAGTATGTGCATTCCAGGGCACTTTCATCATCGAATATGGTGCTATATTGTCTATTGGAAAATGGTATTAATGTTGTCCTAGGTGATATTGTGATTCTAAACTGTCTAATCCATAGTGTTTACATTTTTTGCAATCCTTCATCCTTTGCAACTGTCATTTAATTAACATCTACAATGGACAAAACATATTTAAAACATATGAGTTATTTCCTGCTTCACTGTTGTGCTCTTGATTTCATTCTTATTTTTTTTCTGTTTCTCTGATACAATAGTGTCCGTTTTTTTGTTTTCTTATTATGAAGAAGGTTATTATTTACGTTTTGCTTTCTTTTCTTCTGTGATTGTACCCAGTGTGGTGAAATTATACCCAAAATTGGTCCATCCCGTTAGGTATGCTTGAGAAAAAGATTAAAATTTATTTCTACACCTAGGGGTGTTTTTTTACTTTTTATTCTTGCATAATTACAGGGAATATCTTTTATTTCCTCCTGTTGACTAACTGACTGCACTTTCTATGAGTATTGAAATATGCATGTCTGGGGCAATGGTCCATTTCTCACTCTGTGTGTTTTGTTGTACTTATCGTCATGGAGAAAAATGCTTCATGCATATGGTCGTCTTTACCCTCCAGGCCAGTGGAAGCAGTGTTGTGACGACCTGATGAAAATCAATGTGCCATCACCACGGAAACCTACGCCCATCATGACTAAGCAGGGCTCACTATACCATGAGATGAGTAAGAGCAACCATTTTCTATATCATTTAGATATCCCAGTACTGCCTAGAGCAGGGGTCTCCAACTCCGTTCCTGGAGAGCTACTATCCAGTTGGTTTTCAATCTTACCTGGCTTCTGATGAGCCACACCTGTTCTCAGGTAAATACCAGGCCTGCTGTGGCTCATCAGAAGCCAAGTAGGATAGAAAACCTACTGGATAGTAGCTCTCCAGGACCGGAGTTGGAGACCCCTGGCCTAGAGACACATAGACATGCTTTTCATTCTTTAGAATGAATTAGTCATTGATATTTAAATTGAAATTGAAATCGGACAATAGCTCTTACACAGATAAGTTAAAAATATATTAATATATATTAATAATTGTTATTTAGTCCTTGTTCTGCTATAATTTGTGATGCCTATGGTCTATATCTACAGTCTACAGTCCTTGCATTATGTTCACCCTCTTGGCGGTGAAAAGACATTAGAAAATATTGCCTAATTATAAGGCTATCTGGGTCAAGGACGTAATTCATTTATTCTTCCAATGTACAAATATCAAGACATTCTTTCCCTGAAAGGACCTGCTAGTAATTTTTTTCTCGGTTGATAACTGTCACGGCTCAAGGATTGTCAACAATGAAGGGGAAAAGCTGGTTTGAAAGCAAACAGCCATAAAAAAAAAACAGATATAATGTCTTAAACAATTTGTCTACATTCAGCTTGACTATAGCTGGGTTTCTACGAACTGGTCTCATCCTATTGTTAAAATTACCTCTTGTCCTGTGGAGTATTTAGAGCTGGTCCCAATCTCAAATTACTTTGGGGTCTATAACCCTGTGGACTTCTCCAAGGAGGGCTGACTGAATGATTGCAAGAAGAAAAAGGGTCCCATTTTTCCTCAGCTATGAATTTTAGCTATATATAGCCATCTTTGTTGATGCTTGCTACCTGAAATCAGATAATGCTTCTGCTTAGACAAATGAGCCACATTTTCCAAAGGGGGATTAGACAGAGGACACTGTAAGAATTATCGGGAGAAGGACATCAGTCATTCTGCATCAGTGCTTTGATTCATTGTAATTCATAGTTTAGAATAGTTTGTAACAAATGTGTATTCTTCCAAAGAGACAACAAGACCTGCTTCAACAGTTAGGATACAGTGGATAAGATTCAACATTTGTTCGTTCAACATTGTCCTTCAACATTGTGCAGTCCTCTCTGGTTTTCCTTGTGCCCCCTTAACTGCTTTAAGCTCCATGCAGGTCTAATATGTCTGTTTAAAATGTGCATAGAACATAATCCACATCAATGGAGAAGTGCCGTTATTTTAGAATAGAATTTAGTGATCACTTGTCATTGTTTACACACCACAGCACACTGTGCACAACAATGAACTTTGCCCTCCTCATTTAACCCATATGTGACAATGTGACATAGCAGGGGGCAGCTAATTCAGCGCCCGGGGAGTAGTACCTTGCTCAGGGTACCTCAGTGGTGCCTTCCTGGTTGGGGATTCAAACCAATCTTACAATTACAAGTGCGCTTCCCTAACCATCAAGCCATCAATGCCCATATGTCTTGATGTCAGAAAATCACTGGTCTAACTTTCTGCTGTAGCTTTTTCGATGGCATCACCACTGAATTCAGCACCCTGTTCTGTGAATGACTTACATGTTGGTAAATGGATTTTTCCTCAGTTTTATTGAGAATGCTCAGTGGCAAGTTGGTTTGGGCCCTGCTGATTTAGACTGAATATATTGAGCTAATATCTGAACTGAAAAGGTTAGGTCCATAATCCACTTGAGATCATTAAGCTCAGAGACATGCAGCATACCCTTGTTCATGCTTTTCTTGACTGCCTGTCTCAGTTCAAAGAAAGGTCTTCAGGTTTACTTCTCCTCCTTAGCCTGCATACCTCTGTAAAGCACAAGATATTGCGAAATGCTCTGTCAGTTTCCTCCAAAAAGGCTTGGAGCTGTTGGTGTTGTAGCAATATTATGAATGACACTTTATGGATTCCTGAAGGGGAGATTCTCTTTTTTGCCTACCCCATCCTGCTCTCCATACCACACATGTAGTGCCCATACAACTGGGGGTTAACATGTGACTATTCTGGCAAGGCCAAACTCGAACCAGTGACCTTTCAGTCAGAGCCCATTGACTCACACACCCCCTAAACCTCCTGGATCTGTAACTACTGCACTTTGACTAATATAACCCTTTCAAATGATAAGCATTCACTGCATAGTGTCTGTTGATAAATAATTGCAACAGTGGGATTAAGAACATAAATTTACAAACAAGAGTAGGCCATTCGGCCCATAAAGCTCATTTGGGGAGAACTTAACTAATAGCTCAGAGTTGTTAATCTAGCTATGATTTAAAGGAACCCAGGGTTTTAGCTTGCACTACACTCACAGGGAAACTATTCCATACTCTAACTGCACGCTGTGTAAAGAAGTGCTTTCTCAAATCCATTTTAAAATGTTCTCCTGCTAATTTCCACCTACGGCCACGAATTCTAGTATTCAAACTGATATTGAAGTAGCCATTTGGTTGAACAACATCGAGACCTGTTAGAATCTTATATAACTGGATCATGTTCCCCCTTAGTTTCCTTTGCTCGAGGCTGAACAGATTCATGTCAACTAACCTCTCATCATAAGACATTCCTCTAAGACCAGGAATCATTCTTGTAGCCCTACGTTGCACCCTTTCCAAGGCAGCAATGTCCTTTTTAAGGTATGGTAACCAAACCTGCACACAATATTCTAGGTGGAGTCATACCAAGGGGTTGTATAATCATCGCATCACCTCCCTTGACTTAAACTCTACACACCTAGAGATGTAACCCAACATCCTATTGGCCTTATTAATTGCTTCCCCACACTGGTGAGAGTGGGACATGGAAGCATCAACATACACACCGAGGTCTTTCTCATAATCAGCTGTCTTTATTTTAGTGGAACACATTAGATATCCATACTTTATATTTCTGCTCCCTGCATGGATTACCTTACATTTATCTGTGTTAAATTTCATCTGCCAGGTATCTGCCCAGTCGCTAAATAAATCAAGATCCCTCTCTGCTGCTAATTCAATATCTGCTACACCACCCACCTTGGTGTCATCTGCAAATTTAACCAGTTTACTGTATGTATTGGTGTCAATGACATTAATATAAATTAGGAACAATAATGGTCCTAAAATTGAACCCTGGGGTACCACACTATGAACACAGGCCCACTGTGACATTGTGCCTCTAAGAACTACCCACTGCTTCCTGTCTGTTAACCAGTTTTCAAATCCAAGTTGCCACAGTTCCTAAAATCCCTGCAGCTTTGAGCTTAAGCAAAAGCCGTTTGTGGGGGACAACACCAAAGGCAAATCTAAGTAGATCACATCGAAGGCCTTTTTGTGATCAATTTCTCTTGTAGCTTTCTCAAAGAACATAGATTAGTTAAACAGGACCTACCTCTCCTAAATTCATGTTGGCTATTCCTCAGAATGTTATTTGAATCCAGTTATTCTACCATTTTCACTTGGATTATAGCTTCCATTACTTTTCCAGTTATGCAAGTTAAACTGATTGGCCTGTAGTTTGCTGGATTATCCCCTTTTTTGAATATGGGAGTTATATTACCATGCTTCCAATCTAAAGGTACTACACCAGCAGATAAGGATTTATGTTCTATTCCGCCACCTTTCCCTTGATTGGACCATTTTTTCTCCAAATCATTGGGCATCATTTGTGGTTGTTTCAGTTTATCTCAGGGCAAATCAGTACACTCACTTGCAATTAATCTCATACTAATCATAAATACCCTTGACAAATATATTTAAGTCAGTTCTCTTGTCAAGTACCAATTAATAGCCCTGGATTTTCTCACTTTGATGTACCGCCAATTATTAATGTTATTTAACAATTCACTTATCCGCCCTGCCACTATACTTGAGGTAAGACGGACATGTCAGGAAAGAGAATACCATCTTGCAGTATGCAGTCTTTGAGCTGTATTTTGATGATGTAATCCAAAGTGTAAAGCATAAAGCGCGACAAACATTTATGAGCATGTCCAAATCCATTTCGTTATTTTCACTGTGGAAAAAACAGACTTTGCACCAGCATGAAAGGCGCGAAAAGGCTGTCCTAACTCTCTTAATTATTCAGAGGCACGTTTTGGATGCAACATGCAATGAAGCAGTTGGAATGGTGAGTCACCTCACCTTTAAAAGGCAGTGGTGCATGAGCTACAGCGGATTGCTATTATCATGGCGCATTTGCCCAACAAGCTAGATCGCTTATCACTCGAGGAAACAGACATCCTCATGCACGAGGTGAAAAGGTGCAAGCACAACATCTACGGGAGCACCACTGTTCCACATATGCCTTATTAGGTGAAGCAAGCGTGGGATGAGATATCAGCAAATGTTTCCTCGTTTTCTGGCATCATTAGATGCCAGAAAGCAGCGCAGAAAGCAGTATAATTTTCTCAGAAGACAGGAAAAACAGAAGCTAGTTGCTGAAGGAGCACAGTGGCTGGGAACAGGGATGTAATTATGCTTTTTTATTTTAATTTTGGGTCTGCCAAATTAAAAATAGACTTAAAAAATGTAAATTAAAGTGCAATCTTTGTTCAAACAAAACACAACCTACAGTTTTTAAGTGTTTTAAAATGTTCAAATTCAATAGGGTTGTTATTTTTCTACATCTTGCAATTTAGATTCCTTACCAGGCTACAGATGATTCAGCTCTCCTGCCAGCTGATCCCTCCTTGCCCATGTAGCTGCTGACGTACACTCCTTTGTTGGTATTAGCAGACGCAGTTCAGCATATCACGCCTTTTAAAGTCCTCTTATGTGTCCTCCTTGATGTCTAACAGACATCCATCACACATGGCAATGTTATGCTACATACAGCATGCCACAAAGAATGCCGTGATATCTGATGGCTGTATTGTAATGTTCTACTTGACTTACCTACATATTTGAAACGCATTTTCAGTACATTTTCAGTATATGCTTGATTCTGATAATTCGAAAGATTTTTTAATGATTCGGTTTGTTCTTTGTTTAATATATATTGTTTTTCTTTTGGAGTTTCATTGAGCAGTATGATCACGTTAAAGGACCAGAGGTACTCTATAATAAAACATATTTAAATTAAATTAGTGAACCTCCAGCGCATACCCGTGTCAATGATGAGAGTTGTGCACCTGAACGACTCTAAAACATGCTGCTTAAATACCATTTAACAATGCAACACTGACTTTAGATGTGGTTTTTGTTGGTCAAAAGCAAAATGTCATTTTGCTTCCTTAAAACAGCAACACACCGAGAATGTGGCCAGCCACGCTTCATTTAAAAAATACAAAATCGCGGCCGCAAAATCGCCGGTGCAAAATCGCAGCCGCAAAATCATTTGCTATTTTGACAACGTGTCTGCATGGTGTGAAAATTAATGATGCGTTTTTACAAGACTAGCAAAACCACTTTGTGTTGCCTTTTCTGCCGGTGGGAAAATAGGGCCCCTGTCTATCTGGAAATGGTTTGCCTGTTTTTGCATTGAGCTCGCTGACCATATAGCTACTCTCAACTGCTGCATTAGCCAAAATAACTCTGCTGCATAGACAGATGTCTTTGAAGTCAAATGACTCATTTCTCCCTCTGTTCTCCCTTGTACCTACCTTATTCCTCTGCAAGTTTAATGGAGTAGTGACCCTTGGGATTGTCTTCCTCAAGGACTAATACTTTTTCCTTCTAGGTCTGGCAGGTAGTGGTAGTTTCAAAAGAAACATTTTGGCAAGGACAAGGTCACATTTGCTGTTCCAAGCTAGCATACATGCAAACACAAATTTCTTTTTGTAGGATGCACCATACATAGTTCAGTTTGTTGAAGTCAGATTGTATGTCGGCTTGTTAAACATCCCATTATATGTTTCTGTTCTGCAGCTATTTGATGACTTGATTTCATTAACAGCAAAACTAGAATGTATAAAGTGAACATTTGATTTGTGATTCAAATTTACATATATATTATGAACATTATGAAGGAGGCATATGAAACTGTCGCAGGCGATATGTAGCCCACAGGCTACAAGTTTGAAATCTTTGATTTAGAGAATCAGCAACAGGAACATACAGTAAGTACCTCCTCTAAATTCATGTATACAGTAACAAACCGACTGATCACTTTTCCTTCTCTATTAAATGCATGGGCCTTTCTTGTGAAGTAACACTTTAAGCATGTCAGCTGTGGCCTGATTACTTGTTGTGGCTGAATTGGGGATGATACTGATTGACCTCTCAACTTCTCTCTCTCTTTTCCCCACATTCTGACCTGTGACCATCTGTCCTGTTTACTGTATCCCATCTATTTTTAATTTTGCCTCCTCAATATTTTACTTATTGTTTTATTTTTTATGTTTATTGCTTTACATATATAATTAATATTAATTATGAAATCTGGCATTATGCACTCCCCCTGCTCATTTGCATATATATTACTAACTCATTTCGCATTTTAAAATAAATTACCATTCATATTTTCTTTCCCCTTGCCTTCATTACAATAAACTCCCATTCCATTTGTCACCTTTGTTTCTTTTCCTGCCTGTTTTGTGTACCAATTCGCCCATCCACATTTGCATTGCACTGTGCCTGCCCAGTGAACCCCCTGTCTACTCAGTCGTGCCAGGGACTCCTGCTCCAGGATAATACTGTGTCCACTGAGATACGCGCTCTCCTCTCCTCCTACTACAGTGACAGGTGAAGTAACTGTTATGACAGCAATCGTTTGCTTCCCTATCTTTTTTTTTTAGGTCATTACTGTATCATACTTTTAGTGAGCTAATTAGTTATCACCTGAAGTAATAGTCCATCCATCCATCCATCCATCCATCATCTTCCGCTTGTCCGGGGTTCGGGTCGCGGGGGTAGCAGCTTCAGGAGAG
>JAODJU010000119.1:13966758-13978288 GCA_026776725.1 Gnathonemus echidnorhynchus
GGGGATTTATTGGGTAGGACAGGACTGGGGAAGCAAGATGGCAAACACCAGGTAACACCACAATGACAAGTCTGGGGTAACTAACTCAGACGCGGACTAAATACATGAAACAAGCCAGAATAACAAGGAACAGCTGGGCACAATCGGGGAAGCACACGTGGATAATGAGGGGGCGTGGCACACACGAGGATCGAACGGAGCCGGGCGTGACAACACCAGCCACCCCTGATATATGATTGCCCCCCAGTGAATATGTTTGGCCCACGGTGACCCTCCTATACCCTTGGTAGAGTACAGTCAATCTGACAATGGCTAACATCATTGGCTGGCAGCACTGTAAATCACTGCTTGATTCACTGCCAAATGCTGCCTGTAAATTTAACAATGCTCATTGCCATTGGATCAGAGCACAGTCAATAGCTGCTTGATTTTGGATGTGGAATCACACTGTACCACATTTTTTCAAACAGGAGGTGAGATATGATGCAAACTACATGGTATGTACACATTAACGCCTATGTGATGTTTTTTTGTTCATTAGGGATGGGTCATGATTTTCATATATTCAAAATGTCATTACATTTGTCATTGTCATGTTCTAAGTCAATTTCTAATGCTGTATTTATTTCTGATAGAAATAATAGAATAGAATTTTCTCACCCCCCCTCCCCCAAACTAGTGCTTGGTTGGCTCCTGTACCACTTTATTTAAAAAATTCTAGAATCTCTCCTGTTCAGAGGTTTTGTGGAATCCATGCCTCCATACCTCAACGGGTAAGACCTGTTTTAGCAGTACGATGGGGACCTACACAATATTAGACTGGTGACTTTCATGTTATGGCTGATCAGTGTAAATATAAGCAAATTTTAACTTTAAAAAAATAGAATTCAATTATATATTTCATTTTGGGCAGATTTTAATAATGTAAATTTATCATGTAATGAAAGCCTCAGAGTACAGGAATGTTGACAGTGTCATGGAACAGGAATGTTGGCAGTTGTTTCCTGAAATAATTATAGTTTGCTTAGTACTTCCTGCTAAAGATCCTTGCAATCTTAAACAATACTCTAAGCCACGAACATAAAAAATCTGATGGGGGAATTACCAGTAAATAGTACACCCAATAAAAAAATAACTGAAAAAAAATTAGTTGAAAACATTAGACTACCAATGTGTAAATGGAAAGTACAAACGGGCATAATATTTTGCAATATCCCACTTTTTACAGACAATACAGCATATGAGTGGCTGAACTGTTTGAGGTTGAAATTCTGCAGCACATCGTGTCTTGCTAAAGTTGTTCAAATCCCTTCAGAATTACACATCCATTCGGTGACCTGTTCTTGTCATTCCAAGTGACAGTTCTAACAAAGAAAAATGTTATAATTTGTTTTCCCTAAATGCGTCAGTCAAGTAGCATAATGAGAAACCTTGGCTCATAAAACACATATACAGTAGGCTTTTAACATTTAAGCTTGACGTTTATTATTGAGCTGGAATTGTAAAAATACTGTATCAGAGTAAGTAGGCAGCCCAGGTCCCCCCTTGTGATGCAGGCATACACTTTAGAAGGCTGTTGTGTGCAGTTGACAAATTTCCCAGCTACGCAGCTGCGGTGTAGGCTGAAACATTTATTAATGCTGACATGATTATTGTCGTGTGGCCATATATTTGCATAGTTCCATTTGGTCGTTTTACTTTGTTGTCTTTCTATAAGGAAGACAAAGTAAATGAAGAATTACCCTTCACTCTCCCTTATGTTTAATTGTCTACTTGTATAAATAAGCAAAGTATATAACGCAGAGGTGGCCATTGCACTGAAATCAGAACCAGGTAATTTAGATACTTTATTTAGGTTATAAAGGTGTCAGAAAATGGTAATCTTGCACTCAAGTCAAAAATTCCCTGCGATTGGAATGTGGTAGGAAGGAAAACAAAGAACATACCTGATGCCTGACATGTATTCCCTGAAAAATAACTGTCATTTGCTTTTTACTTCCTGCTAGACTCCTTATTAAATAGCTTCTGAGTAACAAACAAGTAAACAGAAAAAAACAAACTTGGAAGTGCGAGGCAACTGTGTACCCCACTCAAGCACTATGCCAACCCTTATTATATTATAAATTTATAGATAGGACTCATTGAAATGACACATAAATCTCTTGCAGATAATTCAGATGTAGTCCAATTTATCTGAAAGGCATTAGATGATTCATTTGTGACAGAAAACCAGAACGAACTCTCATAAACACAGGGAGGAAATTTGAACTCCAAATACACACAACTAAGCTTGAACCCACTAATCAGGATACACAAAAAAATATGCTATCCATTTAGCCTTGGATTACTTTCCACTGTTGAT
The DNA here is from genome assembly GCA_026776725.1 of Gnathonemus echidnorhynchus. Taxonomy (NCBI): domain Eukaryota; kingdom Metazoa; phylum Chordata; class Actinopteri; order Osteoglossiformes; family Mormyridae; genus Gnathonemus; species Gnathonemus echidnorhynchus. Next base: position 13,969,121 of record JAODJU010000119.1, read on the forward strand.
TTCTTATATATAGTTTTGCTTTCCTTACCATGTGGTTTTATCTGAGTTCTCTCATTTTCCTACAGTCCAAAAAAACACTAAGCTGAATTGAAGTTGCTGAATTGTTGGGAATGGATGATTGTGTTTGCCCTGCCATGGGCTGGCACCCCCTTGTTTGCACTCTAGACCCCCGTGACACTGGATAAGACAAGTGAGTATGGATGGATGGTAAATGTTTGCTGATTATAGTTGATAATAAATCTGGCAATCTACCAGAAACCACCCTGAATCCTTCTTTTGTCAGTTTGCATTCAACATGCTTCTTTATTTTATGGATAAATCTTGCAAATAGGGATTCAAATCACACAATGTGTGGCGCCTTGCAAATGGTTGCCTGGAAATTTGGGATGAGGTGTTAGGCCTGATATTTTATCAAGCTGAGTTAAAATTTACTACTGTAGGAGGAAAAAGGTGAAGATTTTTTATTTGGTTAACAACGTGTTTAAAGGTGTATGCCAGCCAATCAGGAAATAAATATTTGTCATATCAAACTAGAGTCTACATTGCAAGTACATTCCATTATTAAACACAAATAACAAATGCTTGATTATTTATGCAATTCATGTGTTCTAAATGATTAATTTTGGTTTTTTTCCAGCTCCTTTCCAATGTGCTTTTGGCTATATAACTAGATGATTTAATTTGTAAATGCAGTCAACACATTTTGCATCAACATATTTTCTAGCCTTCCTTCGGAGAATTAGGGAATAATATATTTAACAATGCAACACTGCATTGTTAAATAACACTGTGAATTATTGTGTGGTTATTATGAGTTTAAGGTAATCAGTAAGGCAATTCCTAGAACAGAATAATCCATTTTTATTTCTCCTGTGGTCTATCATTTACACAGCAATCATTAATGAATTTAATTTTTTTTTCATACAGAATACTGCACCAAAGTATCTACTCTACTTCTTGTTCTTGAGAAATATTGCAAAGGTCTTTTATTGCAGTGATGTTTCAGTATAAAACAATCCATTATTTAAAATAATGAAAAAATGATTTTTATTTTGTAAAACAACAATTTTGTAAAACAGAAGTCTTCATATGATTGGACCTAGCATAACACAAATAATACATGGGATACAAAAACAATACAAAATGTTTCATACAATCTTATACAATTTCACTACTGCCTGCTCTTTTACATGGGATATATATTACAGTATAAGTGGCAAATATTTGGGAACATAAGGATATACTACAAATAAGGAGAGGTCATTCAGTCCATCTTGTTTGTATGGATGTGTAATATCTGTTGTTAAAATATTATTGATTGCGAAAGTAAAATAAATTAACATTGCCTCTATCATTAGCTTACTGAAAACCTATATTATCATTTGAAATTGATATTTTTTTAATGTAATCTACAAATATTTGTGGCATTGTGTATCAAACTGTAAACCATTCATTGTAGCTTTGCATATTCCAGTACTTGGATAGTAGAATTAGCTATTCTTCAATTATTATATATTGCCTTTGTTCAAAAGAAACTACATTTAATCCCTCAACCTGTCTTTGTATAGACAAGAAAAGAACAGAAAAGGGTGTTAATGTATCCTAAGCAGAACATAATTCTTAACCTAAATCTTCACTGGAATCAACAAGATAAAGTATAAAAATTTAATTATGTATAAAAACCTTACAAACATGAATTTAATTCTTACCTGTCAGTTGATCAGGGTGTACATATGTACATATCTTACAAGTTTCATATACTTCAATGCTACTTTCATTACTGTGACAAAATTACATCGGTTAGGACCTATTCCTAAAGTCAGCCAGTCATAAAAAAGACACTTCTGCTTTACATCATTTTTTTGGAATATGTCTATAACCATCTAGTCATCTAGGATAATTTGAAGTCTTCTTACTGCTTAATAGTGCGATCAAACAAAAATCTACATGAGAACTACTTCACAGAATTACAAAGGATATTTTAGCAGCAGAAAAATTTAACAGTATAGAAAATGTCACAGAAGTTAAGTAATTTATACATTTTATGTATTTTTTGTTGACTTTATGTGTGTGTGTGTGTGTGTGTGTGTAGGGCATAAAACAGCTTTTAAATTAAGCATGTAGGTCTTCACGATAAAACAGAATAGACATAACAATGCTGTGGTATTGTTAGCTGGAATTTTACTTCAGTTAGAGAGTGGTGCATAATGCCAATGTGTCAGAAAAAAATCCACTCTCAGTACACTTACGGAGAGCTAGAAATAAGTCTTCGGAGTTTCAGGCATTCCTCTAGGGTTAGGGGCATCAGGGATGGTGAGGCAGAGTTGACCATGAGCATTGAATGTCCTTCAGGTATTGCCAAGGGCATGCCTTGAAAATGCCTGGACAGAGGGTCCCTGCTACGTAAAGTATCATTTACGTAAACTGTTGCCTGTGGCCACTTTATCTCGTGTTCTGCCACATGTGATCCTGGGTTCAACCACATGCGTGCCAACTGGGCCTGGCTACAGTTCCTGTCCAACATTAAGTCCTGAATCTGGATGTTCTTGATGGGGGAGGGTTTCTGAACTTCATAATTCCTGTCTTGTGAGCACATCTGGCGGTATGCAGCACTACCAGTTCCATTACTTATAGGCATGTTTAGATGGGGCAGATTCTTCTTACATTTTGATGCAGATTCCCAGTCATGTGCCTCGATTCCCAAAGAGACATGGTAACTGTTTAGGTGACTTTCCCTACCAGAGGGGCTGGCCACATTTGTCTTTTTCTTTGGGCTGCTCTTTATATGGTCTGCCTCTTCCATTGAACATTTCCTCTCCTTCTCTTGGAGAGTCAGTGGTCTGGAGCCATTTTCCTGGGGAATGCTCTCCAAACTTGCCTTGTGCTCAAACGTGTCTTCATTAATGATGACCTGGCCTTTGTCAGGCTGTGATACTGGGCTACTTGACAAAAGTTGGGAACCCACTCTAAATTTAGCATTCAGCAAGTCCTGTAACACTGTTAGTGGGATCTGGATCTCCATTTTACCTGTGGGGTCCTTTGGTGAAGTAAGTATGGGATTGCTCCCCATAGGAAGAGAAAGAGCAGGCTGTGAAGGTCTCTCAGCTTCCTTTTGCATCATAGGATATGTGCTGTCTGAATCATTAGGTCTGCAGTTCTGTGGAGACATGCTATTATAGGCCTTCATATGCACACTCGTTGTGGCTGGAGAGGTATTCTGGTAGGTGGTAGAGGAAAGATCAATGACGTTTGGTTCTTGGATCGTAACTGGACTGTGTCGTGGGCTGGAACTGTTTGAACCTTTTTCATTTTCCATTACATCAGATACCTCATCTTTAGGTAAATTCCAGGCTGGGTATAAAGGAAATACTTTGTTTAAGAACCTGGGCATCTTGTTGCTGTTGCTGCCAGTTGGGGTGAAAGAAGATGGCTTCTGATTGAGAGAGTCTGCACCTCCGTCTTTGCAGCTGAGGTTCAGTGGCTCGGCAAATCCCGAAGATGAGATGTACTCCTTGGCTAAATTTCGGAGCAGGACCAGCTGTTGCTTCGGCCAGTCGCTCTTCTCTTGGGGGGTGTGTATGTGGGATATGGGTGGGGAGAGATTAGTATGAGGGGGCTGGACCATTGGGGTCATTGGGTGATAGGGGGGCAATGAGGGGTGGTTGTGGAAGTACTGTTGGAAATGCACAGGCACAGGAATGACCCCCATGCGGCTGTCCACTAAAAAGTCATGAGTGTCCTGGATAGAAAGAAATATAACCTTAGAGCTTTGTCTCCCAAAACAGTAGGCAGAGTAGTGCATATCTTTACATTTGACATTGTATATGTTCTTAATCAAAGTATGGGGAACAGGATAACTGTACAGAGATAACATAAATAATCCTCATTTGGTCCTGGCACACTTGGTGATACCTGAGAGACCAATCCATGCCGCAGTCCATAACTCATGCCCCGCTTGGCTCCCCTCAAGACTTCCTCTTCCTCATGTGGAAAGCTATGGAGGCGTGATCGTTTCTGTTGGCGCGGAACGGGCAAGTCCTTGTCGTCCTTCCCTCTCATGTGCCATTCAAAGGGCAGTATAAGCCTGGGTATACACAAGACACCTTGAGCAAAGGCACACCTCTACAACTACACTGAATACCCTTCTATCAGGCCTCATCCAGCTAATACAGCAAACACAGGACAGTAGCAAGGTTTCAGGTGCTATAATATTAAATGAGCAGAAGTGCAGCTTGCTCCAGAATTTCTGAAAACCATCACTCACTTTTCATAGTGCCGGCGTGTGCAGGTGGCTGCACTGGTACTGCGTGGGTTCCCACCTAACTCGTTATACACCTGCTTCCATAGCTGATGTGCCGTCACCTGGAAAAAGAAACATGAATTCAATAATTTTTAAAATTTTTTTTATCTCCATTCAAGTCTATGCAGCCACAGATTATAGATTCACAAACCCCTTTCCTTAGACTGATATTAAAGGATAATCAAGGAAATACTTGCACAAAGTCATTATGTATCTTTAGTATTTTGGATAGTAGTGTTACATCTTGAATATTGTAATAGTCCCCTGAAAAGTTCCCCTGTATGACATTTAAGTTAATATAAATTTAAATTTTTGGAGAAATTGCATTACTAAGTAGTTTGTATCATTGTATCAAATTATTTTTAAGCCATTCAAGTGCTAATCCTTTTGATGGTAAATTTACTGCCAATATTTTAGTGAGTCTGCCCGTCTTTAATGGTTAATTTTGATCATCATTAACTTGAGGCTCCATATAATACTATAATGATGTTTCATGACACCAGCCTCTGAGGAGGATGCATTCTTTAGAATCTATTGCCAGGAAAATAAGAGTAATGTGATAGCACTATTGATGTCTGATGAAAGTTGTTTTGAGCAAATTGTAATGGAGAACAGTCTACTGTTGCAAAGATGAACTCTAATACTACATTCTCATGCCATAATATGACAAATAAACCCACCTGTTTTGCCAGTAAAATAATTTCCTGAAGAATTAAGCTTTTTTGCTTAATAATTACTTTTAATCTTTTAACATTTCATATGTTAACATTTCACTGAATCATTGAAACAGATTACATAAAACTGCATTTTCAAAACCATAAAAGACAGCAGAATTGCCTTTACCTGACTGTAGCCTCCTAATTTTTGCACTGTGTTGTACATCAGAAAAAGGTCAACTGTAAAAAAGAAAGCATGCAAATAAAAATTCAAATTACGTTCCATCTGTAAATGCATTACATGCACTCATTGCTGTGTTTCTGTGATATATTTGGCTGATTTTACTTGTGCATTTTGCTGTGGTAGTATGTTCATTTTTATGTCTGTATGTGAGCATATTTACTTGCAGACGTCTCCACTCACTCTGCTTGAAGCCCAGGTGAGGTATTCTCTCGATGGGTGTATCTCTGCTCTTCATGAAGAGATACAACTCTTTAAGAAAATTTTCCTCATTTAGTTCTGTCTTATGTTCTGATGATGGGCCTTCAAGCAGACTCTCCTGCGACATGGCAGCCTACACAGGCACAAATAGGTTTGTGTGAGCACTGTAGATATTCATAGACTGGACAGAATTCAGCTAAATGAAAAATCCACCAATGTAACTGCCTTTAACCTGAATTGCGCAATCCATTTTTAAGAGCTCATTCATTGAATTTATACTTAGAAACAGAACAAGAAACAAAAGACAAAGGGGCTGCTATAACGATGACTGGAAAAACCTGGTTTAGATAACTTGTGTCACAGAATGAGGAAGACAGAAACAAACATATGCACACAAGAAAACACACAATTTCCACTATATGTGTTTCTTCTAAACATACATAATAAGGACAAATTCTGTTTATAGATCACAACCCACATCTAATAATTTTGCAAATGCATGCATTTTACGCATGGCAAGTAAAAAATCCAGATACAAAAGCATCAGCAATGTGGTGCCAATGTGGTTTAGTAAATGCCTGCATATACTATCCTCAATGTAAAATGTCGCGACTAACTGAACAGTTCTAAATCTTTCTCCAGTAGCACCTTCCCAGCCCACAAGTTGTGCAGTTTGCAAGATGAGTTGTCAAGCTGATTTTAGGTGAATGCAGCCTTTAAACTAACTGTAACAATCACACATAAGTATAAAGGTCACACAAATTTCCACCTCCTTCCTGTCACATTGTTCCCACTGCTGCCTAGGAGCCAAAGCATTATTTTACATCACCCTGTTCATACTGTTTCTCTAAAGAGAAATGTTTTTCAGTATTCACTTGAATCTTTGGAAGATTTTATAGTATGTGGGCCTGTGCCAGGCGATGCAGGTGTTCGAAGCTTTGGCAGAGAGATATCTTGTCATATTTATGTACTGTAAATAACAAGATATCATTATGGTAGTCATTACATGCTTTTTTGAGCATTGTGCCAAGAAGAACCATGACTGGCTGTGAGTGCCATTCAGTTCATGCCCACCCTTTATGCAAAAATCCCATAAGCAGTCAAGCAGCTCAGCCAGTACTCAGCGTTACAAATTTCTTTTCCAGAATGCTAAACACACACCTTTTCCCTGTTTTTTTGGTGGTGGTGGTGGGGTGGTAAGTGCTGGTTATTATTCAGAAAACATTTTTGATAGCAGGAAAAATCCATACACACACAATAAAATGTTTGCAATTGCAAGTCCATTCATCCAGCTTACAGCTATTTATCCTGAATAGGGTTATGATGATACATTTTGCCTTTTTTCTATTACTGTATATTTATAGGACAATTGTCCCTTATATCCACATTGTTTTCATCTATTGTAAAATAAAATAGAATAAAAAATAAGAAAGTACTTCCTTGTTGCTATCTATCACATATCTTTGAAGCATATGTAGCAGCCAATAATTTAATAAAATGGCAATAATATTACAGGTTTCTCAGTTCTTCATGCAATAAAAGTCAGCATTGTAATAATTGGCCAATAGTGTAATAACAAAAAAATTATTGGTTCAAAAAATGTATTACACTATTGGCCAGATATTACATTTACTGACTTTTATTACTTTAAGAACAGAGAAATGTATAATGTTATTAGCATATTATTACATGCTTGAGTGCTATAAGAACGTGGCTGTAGCATTTCAATGTTGTGCTCAATTTTATTGCCAAAGTTTCTAAGTCAACAGAGCAACAGCAGTTGCATTCTAAAATCGAAGTAGCCTTTTGCTAAGGCTAAAATAATAAAATACATCCATCTTAAAACCACCTGGTCAGGGTCATGATAGGGCATGGGACCACTGCCAGGCAACATGAGGCTGAGGTACACCATAAAGAAATCGCCAGCCCATCAAAGGACACATACTCACATTCAGATACCATGGACAGTTCAGAAGCACAAATAAGCATATCTGCCAGTTTTTTGACATGCGAGTAGAAAAACCACAAAATATAGAGAGAATATACAGAAGTAGGATTGGAACTCCTAACCCTGGAGGTGTGAGATAGCAGTGCTTCCCAATGACCCACCATAAAATAAGCCAGATAACATAGATAAAATAAAAGTGATTGCATTGTGTTGGTATTATTTGTTACATAAACATATGTGTTTAAAAAATACCAAAAGAAATTTCGTAAATAATGCTTGATACTAACAAAAATCTACCAAATGGTAAAAAAAGGAGATAGTAAAAAAACTAAGGATGGTCTTAAATCTAAATTAAATGGGGAACTGTTTTTTTTTTTTTTTTAACAATATATTTATTACTTTTTTGCAGTTTGCATATCACAACAGATTGCACAGATACAGAATAATAGTCATGTAGGCACAGCAAACATTTTACACCCCGTTCTCCCTCCCATCAACCCATTCCCTGGAAAAAAAAAAAAAAAAGGGGGATACTTAAATCAGGTAAAGAGTGTTTCCCAAGTCTATGTTTAGACCATGATACCATCCTACTCCCTCAGAGCTTGTTCTTGTTGTAGCAGACTACCAACATTTGGATTGTACTTTAGGAAATTATTAAAAGGTCTCCAGATGTCTTCAAACACGTTTTGTTTTTTTTGACAATATATGTAATCTTTTCCATTGACATATATGACGCCGTTTCTTTAATCCACTTTCCAATACTAGGTTCATTCATATTTTTCCAATTAAGAGCAATAATACGTTTAGCTTGTAACATACACATTTCTATGAATCTGACCTCTTTGTTTTGTAAGAGAGGGCTGACAGGATATATACCCAGAATAAATGGGGAACTGTTAGTGTGAGTGCGTGAAATTATTTGCTGATAAACATGGTACTTCTTGCAAATGTCATAATATTTTGGTCTTGTGATCAACACCTGGCCACTGGATGCGTAATAATAAATAATAATTAATAAATAATAAACAATATATGATAATAAAACAAAGAAGTCCTATTATTATTTTTATCATTATATTTGTGTAAAATATAGCTTATTACATAAGTTTGTATCAATATAAATTAAAATATTACAATATACTGGCAGTTTATTTGGATACAAATAAACAACATTATTTCTTACCTATAATTTCAAAATCCTACTTAATATGTATTATCAAATAGCAAGTCAAAATTAAAACAGAAATTAATTTTTTACTTTTTTAATATTAAAGAAAAAAATGCATGCATCTAAATTCATGACAGCACATAAACAAGTCAGGTTAAGAAGTATGTCCATACGTATCCACAGCAAAAATTTCCCAGATTTCAATGCAAATGCAATGACCAATATTGAACGTTTTTGGTGTCTCTGCCACAAAAACATTGACAAATATTGTTCTACTTACTTGAGTTATCAGCAGAACTTCAAAATGAGTTAAACACCTGTCTCTGGCGATGAATAAAACACTTTACTTTCTTTCCTCGGGACTGATAATAAGACGAGTGTTCGGTCACACCTGTGTTGATTACCCAGTGACACTTCTGCGGTTTGAGGAGTGTATTTTCCTCACTACCCACACATGTGCTTAAATCAGGTTTTTCCTGCTTGTGGAACTCTAAGTTCAGTACTGAACAATAGAGTTATTCATATAATTAGGCAGAATTTGAAGTATTCTTAAGATTAGGGCATTGTGTTAGGTAAAGTCATCTAGTTCCATATTCAGTTACATATTGAAAATATATTTGGGGGTGGGGGGTGGGGTGGACAAAATAACAGAAG
>JAODJU010000119.1:13983601-13999769 GCA_026776725.1 Gnathonemus echidnorhynchus
CCCATTTTATACGTATCATTTATTCGTATAAATACGTATACGTATATTTATCTGCCACTCCTTAAAGGCCGGGCCGTTAAAATTGTTTCTGATATTAAACCGGTCCGTGACGAAATAAAGGTTGGGGACCACTGATTTAGAGTAAGCATGAGCTTGAGTCACATTTATGGAGCCATAGTGTCCTGACTAAAGGTATCAAGTAAAACATCGCTATCCAAAACATGAAATATCATAAAACTGTTCTTTCTATATCATGTATGCGTACAACTTGTTATAACTGATTGCAAGGCAAAGATCAGATGGATAGATTTATGGTTTTTAGGTGTATAACATTCCCGAGTAACAATACTGTAAAGCTTTGTGACAGCGACAGACAGGCAGCATCCTTTCACTATAAATAGAATGAATGTGATGTACTGTATGTGTATGTCATAAAATCTTAACCATGCAGTTGTGCAATGCTAACAAAAACTGAGACCTCTCATGCGTCAATAATACAGTATGTGTGTGCTGTGTAGGAAAACGATTAATAATAAATATTGCATCAATAATAAAACCTTTAAGTGTAACCATAATTATGTGGACAATATGAAGGCTATATATGCCACAAGCAAAAAAACAACAACAAATCATTCAGTTCTCAAGCAGAATAGCTATGAACCAAACCAGTATAAAGCAGTGTGTTTGGACAAAAAAATACAGAAAATGATAACAGCATGATACAGTTATAAAATGTAAATATACTTTAGTACATTAAATCAGGCATCTTTACTGCTGAAATCTGCTGGAACAAAATCATGCATTTTTTAGTGACATGTTTGAAATGAAAATGGAACTGTGAGAAGATTTATACAAAGCATCAGACATTTAAGAAAGAGATGGCTTCGTGGTTAACTGGTTAGCCCTGTCACCTGGGACCTCAGGAGTTCAAGTCTCTGCCCAGGTGGTGCTTGCATGTTCCCCTGTGTTGTTGTGGAGTTTCCTCTGGGTACTCTGGTTTTCACCCCTGCAGTCCAAAGCATGTTGAGGTTAATTGGAGTTACCAAATTGCCTATATGTGTGTGTGCTCTGCAACGGGTTGGCTCCCAATCGTGGGTTGCTCCCTGCCTTATGCCTATAGGCTCCAGACCCACTGCAACCCTGAATAGGACAAACAGATACGCAAAATGGATGGATGGACATTATAAAAAATATACTTTAAATGAGTATAGATGCTTTCTACACACAGCACTATAACCAGCATTTTATCATTTTATTGAGTCAGGGGTGTTGCTTAAGCTTTACTTATGATATTTTACTAAATGCCATTTAACCCACTCCATGGACAAAAAATATGATTCCTGCATTACCCATCTCTGTTAACTTGAAGTATGATTGCATACTTCTAATTTGTAGGTGTGTATTTGTAAGGAATTACCAATTTCTGTTCTACATACAGTGCCCTGGGTTAGGCTGAGTGGAACACAGTTTATTACTGTGTGATTCAGCTTAAGCAATTACATATGATATGTGAACTTTCTTTTCACTAGGGAAAACCATCATAATAAAGAAGATATATAATAGTATTTCAAATAAGAAGATGTCATTTTAACCCATATTCCATATTTCAACATTTCAAAACCAGGGAAAATTGTTTTATTTATATCTACTTTAGTGCATGCACACGTGTTTCTTAATAATGCTTTTTGTCAGTGAGCCTTTTGGGTAGTTTCTTCTCAAAATAGGCTCTACCTTTCTATCAGGCCTTGTCTACAGTTTCCACAATGTCGATGAGGTCCAGGGATGTTGTCTGCAGGATACACAGAGAGAGAAGTCAGGTCTTTGTATTTCCATTCTCACTGGAAGCCAGCGAAGGCTGGTGTATCAGCTGGGGTGGCTCACTGATTTACACCAGTTAGCACAGTTGTGTCCCATCACCATATGTAGGTGTTTGAATCCTGCATTCTTATTTAGTGTGTAAGGAATTCCCATCCATCCAGAAAATCAGAGTGATTTATATACTCTCATATGCTGCTAGGCTTGCCCCCTCCTTCCCTGATTTCCCCTCAGGGATTAATAAAGTTTAAACCCACAGGACTGTAAGGCTGTAAGGGAAACCTGCAAATTGAGGCCATACTTTGGCTTGCAAAACTGGAGCAGCACTACTTGCTGGGCCACCATTTTGTACCAACACTTTTTTGAGCATGTTTTACTTTGAAAATATATTAGATATTTGCTTTATGCTAACTTGCAAAATATGTATGTGTATATGTCTATATGAAAAATATGCAGACATATTTTTTGAGCATGTAAATTTAGAGGACCAGAAGGAATAATGAAGGTCAATCAGCAATTTAAACAAACAACATAAGTTTGGTGGAAGAGCGGTGTGTGAAGATTTGAATGTTTGCTCATGCTGAAATTGCTAAAGAAAGTAAAATTTAAGTTTCTCATAAACAAACAGTGTATGTCTGCTGTTACTGCTACTGATGCTGGCATGAAATAGTCAGACAATGAGCACATGCACACAGAGCCAGTGTAACCCCCCCCATCTACCCCAGTCTAAGTCACTGCTCTCAGTTGTGCCATACATGGACACTGCAACCTCTCCAACTACTCATCCCAGCTTTTAGCACATACGGCAGGGAAAAACTCTGCTGCTTAACCCAGACTTTTGTTTTATTTACACTTCTATGCTGATTCAGAAATCTCTGCTAATGGTGGAATCTGTTCTTGTTAAGTAATTTGACATTTTGTCAGTGAGGTTGCTTAAGTTCATCAAGGGGGAGGGAATTTGGATACCTTCTAGATTACATTTTAATCGGCTGACATCTTTATCCAGAGCGACAAGCATTTCCACTTAAAAAAATAAATCAAGAACATGCCTACTATATGACAAATTTATAACAGGTGTAAATATTACTACAGACACTTATCACATTCCTATAATACTCATCAACCATAAAAAGAATGACTCTCAATCAGGCAATAATAAAACTTTTGTTCTCGGCTCCAGTCCTAGGGGCCCACTGTTACTGGCTGATTAAGAGGTCACCCCAAAAACCTGCAGCTACCATGGCTCTCCATGGATCAGGCTTGCCACCCCTGTGTTACAGTTATGTTTAGGTTCTGTTTTTTTTTGTTTTAGTCAGGAATGTCAATACAAATGACCAATTTAATACAAGGAATGAAACACACACACACACATGCACACACACACACACACACGCACGCACACAATGTGATAAAAACCTGTTATTTTGATGTTGTGGGGACCATTTTTCAGGTCCCCACAAAGATTTGTGAATACAATCAAAAAACTAAAAATGCAAGATGTATGGTATTTTGTTTGATTACTAATGGTTAAGGCTAGGGCTAGGGAGGGGTTAAGGTCATCATGTTGGGATTAGAGTTTTCTCCATAGAAATTAATGGATAGTCCCCAAAAAGATATAATTACTAACCTGTGTGTTTGTGTGTGTATGTGTATATGTATGCATGTACACCCTGTCCTGCACCTCTTCTGGGACTCCTGTGACCATGCAAAAAGGATGGATGGATGGATGGTTCTATTCTGTAACACTGTCCTTCATATTTATCTATGAGTGAAGATGTTACTGACACTTATTCTCCGGAGCAAAAAAGGGTGGATTAGAGTTTTATTCAAAATAACATGAAGCATGACGGTATGTTTTCTTTAAAATTGCATAAAGCAATGCTTGATGTTAAGCTGATGTACGTGCCTAGAATACAGAACAGGCGTTGAAGTATGTACAGGCAAGATGATCTGTACTTAAAAAATATACCTAAAAAACACAATAACTGTAGAGTGACTGAAAGAAATAGTAGATATGCAGAAATTTTGAAAGATATACTAATCTGACCCACATATACTATATGGGTGTTTTATGCATAGCCTACAAATAACTTTCCTAATATGATATAGCTATCAGCGGAATGTGTTGACAGCCACTAGTAATGAAAAGGCAACACCTACTGTAGCTAAAAAAAACAGTATGCTATTATCTTCTTGTTTGAGTGGAATGTCTTGTATGCATGTATTGCATATAAAAACATTGAGAAAGCAGTATAGAGAAACCTAGACATACACACACAGATGACTGAAGATAAGTTTGACCAGACAGTGGTAAAAAATCCCAGAAAGAAGTTGATCTTGAAACACAAGATTTTTGTTCCCCTGTATTCTCCACATTAAGATCGAGACAAACAATAGCCTGCAATTTTCATTTAGTGAATGTATGGGGATAAATTGTGCTGAAATAGTTCAATATGTCACAACACAATATTATCTTCTATAAAACAAATTTCTGTGTATCATCTATATATACAAAATAAATAGAAAAAATAGGGTACATTGCTATGCACATGGGGCCGATTCTCCATACGCTTACATCAAAAAAGGGCGTAGCTGCATGTTATTTTCACTTAACGCTCTGTCCCATTGTCTGGAGTTATATACGTGTTTTGGGAAGAGAAGCACCAAAATATGGGCATGTCGTTTGTAAATGATTTTGCCTTGCATGCATTGCAGTGTTCAGAAAGTTGAACATGTAACAAAACAAAATTCTTTACATTAAACGGTAGGTCTACATTTAGAAGTAAATGTTACTGTCCAAAATGCTTGTGAATAATTCGTATAATTATATAAGAATTATATATGAATTATACAGCACAATAGTATACAGAAATATATAAATATATTCATGTATATTACCATTAGGCAGGATTCAAGGGATTCAGTCTGCCTTGTCAACACGCCTAGGAAGCAAATCAATTAGGCTAAACGACTGGTTGATTCATTTTCTTTTTAAATAATTAAAATAATCAAATTATAGGTTTAAAGGAATTTCTGTGTCCTAGCAATCCTGAGGCACAGTGCATCAGTACTTGCACTTCTGTGACAGTGAAACAGAGACACCCAAATCTTGATGCAGTCAAAGTGACCGCGGGCCAACAGGTCCCCATGTAAATGGAGAGAGAGTTTGATTCACATTGCGAGCAGTAAAACTCAATTGATTTTTTTCATAACTTATATGGACAGAATTTTTAGGCATAGCCAAGTGGCGGAGGGGGTCCAGTTCGGGGGCCACAGGATCGCGTCTTTGCTTTTTGCAGATGATGTGGTCCTGTTGGCATCATTGGGCTGCAAACGGCAGCATGCACTCGGGGGGATGAGAATCGGCACTTCCAAGTCTGAGGCCATGTTTCTCAACCGGAAAAGGGAGGATTGCCCTCTCCTAGTGGGGGGATGAGTTGCTGCCTTAACCAGAGGAGTTTAAGTATCTCCAGCTCTGGTTCACGGGTGAGGGAAGAAATGAAGGGGAGATCAACAGGTGGATCGATGCAGCGTCGGCAGTAATGCAGATGCTGTACCATTCTGTTGTGGTGAAAAGAGAGAGTTCAGCCAGAAAGCAACATCGATTTATTTTCTTACTCTCGCAGACTCAGAATATGCTGGAGAGATTATATCTCTTGGCTGGCCTGAGAACACCTTGGTATTGCCCCGGTGGAGCTGGAGGAGGTGGTTGGTGAGAGGGAGGTCTGGGCATTCCTGTTTAGATTGCTGCCCCCACGACCTGACTGTGGATATGCGGTAGATAATGGATGGATAAATGTTTTTGTTTTTTTAACCAGAGTACTGCCAGATTTATACAAATAGGTGCCAGAACACAGACAGTCAAAAACACAGAGGTTCTGGAACGCATTCAGACAGGATCTGGCACAAATTAATAACATGCTAGGCAGCTAGGGTAAGCCAGAATATTGGTATTGCTAATCCTTTGCCTGCAACTTGATATTTCTAGCAATGATTATGTTGTAAAAAAACATTTCATATCATTAGAATCTAGTGAGGTAACTAAATAAAAGTTAAAGATTAAGCATTCAAAAAAGACGGTGTACCTCAACTTCATTGTCTTTGCTTGTTTCTATCGTGTTTTTGGAGTCTTCTTGTATCCCATCTTGCCTTGTGCTGACATACATCAAGTCACAGGACTGGTCCTCTTTAATGGAACGGAGGCTTTCTACTGGAAGAAAATGCAAATCCATTCATACCATAGCCCTCATTTAAAAAGAATGAAGGTCTAAACCAATAAAACCAATTAGTTACAAGGCATACCAACATCATCGCATTCCATGGGGGGATCATTTATATTTTGAGATTCCTGTTCATTGATAATCCCACATTTTGAATCCACTGTAGGCTGTACCTGCAGTGTAGACTGATCTACATCATCAGTAACTTCATCTGAAAGAAAAACAATGGTTTACTTAAAGCTATATTTTTAGTGATTTATAAACACATTCATAGTGCATTATGACTGCCATAGAACACTATAGATACATGTATAATGCAGTACAAAGAATCCTTACACCGATTATTATAATGCATTATAAATGTAATATAGTGCATTATAGATGAGGGCTTCATAAAGCATTCATAATGCATGATACACGAGTATAATGTTTTATGCCTTTTGATATTTATTGCTATGTTTATAATGCTTTATGAATGCATTGTTTGTTATGAATGTGTTTATAAATTACCAAAAAGTGATCTTAACTAAAGTGTTACCAGAATAATATTAGTCACATAAGGTCCATTAATATCCAGCTGTACATGCATAGCACTGTTTGATTAACAGTGCTGGGAACTCACACGTCTCCTCTTCATCTACTTGTCCAAACAGGGTTATCTTCCCGGTCTCAGCTGAGGCCTGCAATGGAGACTCAGACCATTGCATTTCCTCCCTTCCTCGGTCTTCTGAATCAATAAAGGGTTCTTTGAAGGGAACTTTTTTTTCTGTAAAATCATTTTTTTCTATAGACATACATTCTACCTGCTCTTTGAGATCTGTGACTACCATTGCTGACTCAGCGTCAGGATGATGATCGACGAAGGCAACTCCATACTCCTCTGTTGAATGGATAGCCATGTCTGTTTTAAGTGCTAGGGTTTGTGGGTCTGAACCTGTTTTTAAGTTGAATAAACCTGCTTCCTCTTCCCCACACTCTTCATTTTCAACTCCTTTTGTGATGCCTAAGTTGATTTCAAGAATGTCCACCTTCAAAAAAATAAGGAAATCATTTATGCAAGACAAACTTTAAATTACACTTGATTGTGAAAATATTTATTTCTGGTTTTTCCTAATTGTCAATATTCCTTTAAGCTTTGTACAATATATATGTATATATGTATGTGTGTACACAAATATGCACACACTCACACACACACACACAGAATGAGAATCATTTAAGTTGACTTGGAAAAAAAAACAGATTTAGAAACAATTACGTATTTTTAAAACAATATGAAGGAAATCTCTGTTTACGAATGTTGTGTTTTAACAACATAAAACAATCCCGGAGATACTTTAGATAACCTAACCTACCTATCAAGAACAAAATAAAGTTTATACACAATAAAGCAAGAAGTGTTTTATTAAACATTCTGACAGCGTTTGTTCAGTTTCACTTCTTTTTGTGTTCAGGTCGCAGTGTGGTGTGATACGCACCTCAAGATCTCCCAGATCCACATCGCTGCTTTTCAATGAACTCGCATGTTCTGAAAAGAAAATTCACAAGGAACTGTTCAGCTATACATTGAACAGTCCCTTTGTAACTGACATACAGCATTCAATACTGATGTGCAGAAGCAGAATCCTGGAATTTACTTTACCGGGCCATGAGTGTTTCATACTTCTATAAAATGCATGTGATATTCACTATGGAAGTTATATGTGGCATTGTACTGTATAGTCATATAACAGTACACTTTTCTTCTTTTTGAAAATCTTCTCAATATGTAAAATATCATATTAAATTAAAAGGGAAACTGTATACAAAGCCAGAATGCAGCGTAATATAGACTGTTCTACCTATGTTTGTGTAGATTTTCCCTTTTGTGTAGGTTTTCTCTAACTGTCCAGGAGTACTGCAGAATTTGTGAATTTTCAAGGACTGACTTCTCTACTGACAGGTAAATTACAGCAGATTTGAAATGAGGAGAAAATTCCTGCTGTGAATTCAGAGTACAATGCAAGTCCTATTTCTGTTTGAAAGTTTGGTGTTATGTTATAGTTATAGTTGCTAGGTGTTATGTAGGAACCCTTGTGGATATATATTAACATGTCACAAAGAACTGCTTAGAAAAGGTTGCTTGGTAGAGGCTGGAAATGCATAACTGAAGGGCAAAACAGCAGAAAAAAGACTTTTAAAATTGCCAAGTACCGCTAGGCAAAACATTAAAGCATATTTTTAGATGTGTGTATTTAGCATAGTGATGGACAGGATGAGGCTTCAAAACCCACAACCAAGTCAGAAGTATCATTATTTTCATCTTCAGTGAGATGATCCCTGGGTCATACACTGAGATGAAATTTCAATCTCATGGGTCATAGTGCAAGAAACAGTAATAAATAGAATATAAATATGTAAGACATTCACTGACTAATTTAATGCACTTCTCATTAATTATTTTATTGGTACCCCATAAGAAGTGATATTTTACTGTGTACAGAGTAATTTTTCTAATAGAAATTTCTGATTTAGTACATAAAAGTCCATCCAGCATATCAAGGCATTACCACTAATGTAGATGCACTTATAACTTTTTCTATTCTAAAAAAGAATGCAGCCCTGTTTTCAAAGTCCTGTGTTATATCATACATGCCTGAGTTATGTGCTATGTCTGGAACACGGCCTCAAAGAGGTCATTATAACTAGCAAACAACAAGCTACTGCTTAAGGTTGTTATTTTAGCCTAGAGGAGGGGTGTTAAACTGAAGTGCTCACAAGCCTCAGGGATTGCTGTCTTTGAAGGAAGACAAGTCAATAATAATAATCCTCTTTCTGCTTTGAGCTGTTGATTGAACAGAACCTTTTACTCTCCATTGCTGATTATTAAAAGTATTAAATTGTTTTATTTGCAACAGTAAAACATTTAAAGGTATACTTTTTAAGAAAGCATACACTCAGTTACACAATACTGTATACACGCAGTTACATAATACTGTAGCAATGCTATTTTTTTCTGATTTCATTAAACGAAGTTAAAGGAAAAAAGTTAAATGAAGTGAAAGGGAAAAGGAGAAAACTACTTGGAACAATCTGATAGTAACAGTTAACAAATACACATTATCTCCACTAGTATGTGTGCAAACTGTAGAGCTTGTGGTTTTTGAGCCCATCTTAGAGGAATGCTCTGCACTGTGGTACCCTCTGCTGGAGCTGTGGAGTTGTGATTTTCAAGAAACAGCTCAGTTAACAATGATTGACATCCATTATGCTACACTGTGAAAAATGAAAGCTCTGTAATCCTTTGGATTCAAGGCACTGGACCTACTGTATATGTTTAGAAGAATAAAATAAGTACTTGCCCTCTGTGCCATTTTTAAAATGTCATTCACTGATTTTATTATTATTCACCACTGAATCAACTTTTTGGATTCTCATATAATGCTTCTCTTGTGGAATTTGCTTTTCCCAATATTACTCTGGAGGAATTGTCTTTTTCAGTATAAAAGGACTCCACCACACACTCATTTATTCTCTGATGTAGATGATGTTTTCCCCTAAAAATGGCTCTATGAAAGTTGTGACTACAGACACTCAAGCACTGACCTCGAGGCTTGTTGAACACCACTATACACATAACCTTTAGAATGTAAAAGGGTATTATGTTGCATATTTGGAAAAAAAAACACTACATTTAAGGCAACAGGACAAATGGTCTGATTGATCACATACATGCACAGTATGGTAAATAATTTCAAATTCCTTCTAAAAAAACTGTAGTCTATATATCGTTCTTCAGAAGCATGTGGACAATAGACAAAAAGCTACCAATGTTTTGTTGTCCTCATGGCCTGAATGCAACAAATTTCACAATCTGTACATTTTCCACCTTGACAAAACCAACTGCAAATTGTGAAACCTTACTGTATAGTCAAAGCCTACTGAATGCCAAATTTCACAATCTGAATATAATCCACCTTGACAAAACCAATTGCAAATTGCAAAGCCTTATTTTATAGCAATACTATACAGTCATCAAGACTGCATCCCATTGTGATCACCGGACTCTACTGTCCTACTGTTCTTCACTGTGTTACTAGTTTGTAACCTCGACTTCTTTAATATTGATTTTTTTCTTGTGTTTCAGCCCTCAGTCTTTTTTTGAACAAGTGAGAAATATGTTTAACAGACTATTACCAAATTTCCTGTCTAATGTGTCACACAGGTAGGTACACCAAACTCCTGCTGACTAGCTCAGGTGTAATTTTTATTTCCATTTATAGAGGGGTGTTGTTTGTATATCTCCAAATGATCCTGATCACATTTTAATTAATTCCACTGAACCTTTTTCTGTATTTGGTGACATTCCCTGTGCCATGCATTCAGAATGAAGTGGTCTCCTTATAATGTTTAGTTTTCAACTGACACTTTAGCCTTTCCATTATGTTCATGCAAATATTCTTCTCTGTAAAACTGTATAGGTTACTTGCATGCTACATTACATTATTATCATTCAGTTTTTATTCACACAGTTAATCTGGACAGTTTTCATGAACATACAATTATAATGGGCAGATTTGACTTGTCCCCATTGATAGGCATTGATATGGAATAACTTGCCCTTGTACGTTAAAGAAGTCCCCTCACTGTCCACCCTTAAAACACGTCTTAAAACTCACTTTTATGCTTTGGTTTTTGGCCCCAGCAGGACTTACTTTTCTTTTACTTTTCTTTTAGTTATCTGACTTTGTATTTGTTTTTGTTTTTCTTTTCTCTCTCCAATGCTCCAATGTACAGCACTTTGTGTCAGCTATGGTTGTTTTAAAGTGCTTTTATAAATAAAGATGGTGTGGTATGGTATATAAACAGGGGTGTAAGAGAGGCATGGATACCTTGGCAGATTCAGGGAACCCGACACTTTACAAGGGCCCTTGCATATGACAGGGGGTTTTGAACATGTAAAATATGTTAAATTGGGCAGGTGGGTCAAGGTGACATTTTTTTTCAATAGTGCAGAATTTCTAGGTACATCCCTGGATATAAATAAATCTTTTACATGTCATCACTAATAATTTTCTTTGTACAGGTCTTAATGCTAATTCTAGCCATTGCTACAATAAAATGAAAAGACCTCATTGCCTTATTTTAAACAATTTGTTTCTTCACTAAATTTTGAATCAAGCTATGGAACCTATATTGTGATGCATAACATTTTGCAGAAAAAATGTTTCCTACCTTTTGTATGAACAGCATTGTGCATCACGGTGACATTGAGGGTTTCTGGGCTTACCAGGATGTCCACATCTGCAGGTGACGGGTCAATGGAGGCCAACAGTGCAGAGATAGATGGAGCCTGTGACTGGCAAGCAAGTAGGTCTGGGGTAGTTGGGGATGAGGGTGGAGGCACAGATGGAGAAAGAGGAGAAGGGTCTGGAGCAGTGGTGGCATGGAAGGGGGCTGTCTGTAAAGAAGGAGGCAACAGATTTGAGGGGGACCTTGATGGAAGCAAGATGGAGGCTGGAACCAAGGAACCAGGAGAAGCAGGTGGAGTACTGGGTTGGTGGTCTGATACAGTATCAAGGATATGTTGACTGTGATGGATAGATGCCTGTGATGAGGAGGTAGGGCTGAAAGCCACTGATATCTCTACCGGGGGGCTGCTCTTGCTAGTGGGTGCAGGTAAATCCAACTTCTTAAAAATAAATGCTCTTTCAGTTAAGCTACGCTGAAAGTGCCGGAATGGAGGCTTTCCTGTATAGAAAAACAAAATGGATTAAGAAGAATGTATGCATTAGCTTCAAGCCAAATACTCTTTCCTAAAGCAACCTATACAGTATAAGAAACATAAACCAGGCCACCACCATTAGCAAAAATCCACTTGTTAAGTCTGACACAATGCAAGACATAAAAACTGTTTCTAGGGTCTGACAATTCAAACAAACCACAATGACGGAACTGGTATCATTATTCACCATAAATTCTTTCCTCAGCAATGCATTGTTAATTAAGGATGAAAAATGGGCTAAATTCCTTTATTTTAAACAGAGTGATGAGTGTAGTTGTTCTCCCAGAAGGGATTAGCGGTATATCGGTACATGGTCAATGCATCATTTTCAGTTCTGTACACACAATGAAATGAACGAATACATTTCTTGACACAATGTGGAACCTAAATTCACAAGTACACAATCAACATGGAAAACATTATGGTAAATGTGCCCTGTGAATTTTGGTTTCCCAATAAATTACATCAACATTGGAAAGAGAGTAGTTGATAAAACCAAGACTGTTCATCGGATATGTTGCTGAATACTCATACAACATGCTAATTCATTTGAGACAACATCATCTGAGTGTGTGTACGACCTGAGTAAAGCAGAAGCAGCCTTTGCAAGTTAGTCCCTCTAAGGCATTAAGCTATTTTAGCCACAGATGGGCGACCATACTTGTAGTAGGGAACACAGGGTTTAGCTTCTTAGGATTGTTATGATGTTACATTTTCGATTTTTAGATTTATTTTTTAACAAGGTGCAAATAAGCATCTCTTTTTATTCACATACGTTGATGGATGCATTGCTATTGGTTTACAACTTTCTGCAAATGTGTTTGCAGTTTCAATAATAATAAACAGAACAAATTGTGTTTTTCCTGCTGTACAGAAATTGCACCAAACTATAACACTGCAGCGTACTGGCTTATACCCAGATTGGCCCTAGAAACAATATTGTCACATTAGTTGTTCAAACCTCATGACTCATGTCAGTTTGAGACTTTGAAGCCACGGTTGGTGGAATTGCTGTGCATGTCAGTCACTGATTCGTTTAGTGCAGTACGAACTAATATGCTAATTACAAGTGGGTGAAACCAGTCAGAGTGAGTGAAACCTGTATAACATTTCTCCCATCTCAATTTATTTTGTCTAACAATCTCAAAGCTGCACAATTTAAGTGCATCTATGGTCATTTGACAGTAATATTTATTCTTTTCAGCCAAATCACAAACTTAGTATTACTGGTGAACGCTCCACCCTCCCTCTCACCTGTACGCGGGGAGGCAGGGTTTGGAGGATCACAAGAAGAAGATGAAGAGAGCTGCCTGAAGAACTCCAGTGGATTGATCGAACGTTGTGAGACCAGTGCTGCCGCCTCCTACAGGATGGGAGGAGCGAATACTGCTTTACAGTTCTAACACCTATGCATTGGTCCAGTGTTACTGCTGAATTATTCAAAGGCCAAATATTAAGACTACAAAACATAACTCTTTTAAGATAGCTTCTTAACTTACTGCTGCCTTCTCAATGGACTCACTCCGTCTGAAGCTAGCTCTCATCTCTTCCTCATGCTCCTTTTTCTGCTGCTCCTACAGCAAACCCCAAGGCAGAAAACTGGAATACCTTCATCAAATAAACACATCTGGTTCTAAAATATTACAAATCGCACTGCCCACACCCATCCACACCAAACTTAAAACTAAAATCCTCCTTCTATCAAATGTATAAACAGAATAATTAAACTATCAAATTACATTTTAATAATTTAGCAGTCTTTTTACAAGGTTAATGAACTGTCAGAACACCTCTGTCACTCTCATCTCCTATTACAATTATTTATGCAACTAAACATTGATGGCACTTGCCTTAATCCTGTTGTTCTTAATCTAATTAATGTCGGTATTTCAAAAGGAGTCTTTTTTAATCTTCACATGCTATTTGTAACTGACATAAATGCTCAGTCATTCACTCTCACAAGGCCAGCACTTTTGAATGTCACCATATGTGCCACTAACTCACCCATTGGATCATCTCCTGTATTTGTGTTGCTTCCTCCTTCTCTTCCTCTATTCTCCTGTCAAAACAGAACATGAAAGACCAAGAACATTTGGTGACAACACAATCTGGAAAATACTGTAAAACATTCTAAAATATTTCATGAATCACCAATGACAAGTTAATCAGTCATGAGAAAAAAACTAAACCACTTTGAAAATTCATGAACAATTCTAATATTGGATAAACTGCTGCAAAATACAAACAAAGAAGATTAGATAAATGTTTCAGCATTATTTAGAGAATATTACTACTTGGAAACAACAGCAGAGTTTTTTTGGTGTGTGTGCGGGGGGGGGGAGCAGACAATTACTACACCATTTTAGCAAAGAGAAATCTGAGAGCAGTCTGTCTACCAATCAGTTCTGTTTCCTAGAGTGATTTTGGACCATGGCAAATGAATGAAGGTTGTTTTGTTCCCTACATGTAACTAAAATCTGAAATTAAAATGACAAGTTCAAGTTAAGCTCCAGCAGAGAAGCACTGCTGGTCACAGGGGGCACTATCACGAAACAGGCTGCAATGTTTCCATATATTGACATCCAGACCTCTGCTCCTGTATCATATTCTCTTTCTCAATCATCTTCCTTTCCCTCTCCTCTGCCTCTCTGTGCTCCTGTTGTATTCTTTTTATTTCCAAAACCCTCCTTTCTTCGAGTGCTCGTCTCTTCTCTTCTGCTTTCCTCGCCTCTTCCTCTCTCTAGCAAAGAAAGTGAGTTGGGAAAGGGTTACCTGGAGTTGAAACCACATAATTTCAGCTGAAACCTTGTTCGGGTGTAACACTTAAATTCTTATACTTCACCCAGGTTGAGAAGCTGATCACAGTGAACCAATGAATTCAAATATTTTGGTACTCACATCTGACCGTGCCCAAAAGGACTCCCTCTTCATTCTTTGCATCTCCATCACAGCTATTGTCCTCTTATAGTTAGTTCCCTGAAAGGACAAATGAAAGAGATCAATCACAAACACAGCAAAGTCCAGCCACCACAATACCATCATCTTTGCTTCTATATGGGGAGCAAACATCCCAATACGAATTCCTCTTAGCGAATACAGGCATGGAAAAAATTAAGAGACTACTGCACAATTTTTTGTTTGACTCAATTCTCAATTTATGGGTGTGCATCTGTGAGTAATATATATATACAGTGGTACCTCGGTACTCAAACTCATTAGAACTCGAATTTCTTAAAAGTTGAACCAACCAGTTCAAAAAAAATATTACCTGGAACTCGATCTGAATCTCAGAAGTGGAACCGTGAACACCAACCTAAGATAACTTGTACGCGCGGGGAAATGAGTCACGCGGCACGTCTCTCAGCGGAAACAAAGGGTAAAGCTTCAGTCTCAGCCTCGCATTCGCTGTGACAGCATCATGCATGTTTACACTAGCTGAATACATATATTTAGGCAGTAAAAATACATTTCGACAATGATAGACAGTAACAGTAATTATTATTATATAATAAAATACACAAAAATAAAGATTTCTTATTCATTATTTTAATCATTAATAATAAACCATTAATACATTTAATTATAATAATATTGTAGTGCCGAGCAGGGACGGAATGGAGACAAAGGAATGCTGCTCAGTGCAGCCTTCTGCCAGCAGAACCACAACTAAACCAGAATTTTAAAATGTAGATTTATTTAAAAATATAGAGTGGTCTAAATTTTTTCCATAGTTGTATATTATCACTCCATTTAATTTGAATGTTGTTAACTGACAGCAATGAGTTTAGTAGAAAATGTTTCAACAAACACTGAAGCTCAGACTCTCACCACAGATTCTACTTTGTCCACAGAGCAAGACCCACTCTTCCCATGCAATGCTGGGGTGCTCATTGTGCTGAACATGGCTCTGATCTGATCCTCTGTCACATCTTCCAGTGTCTTAGCGCTGACAAACATGTGAGCTTCCTGGAAGAAAAACAGTCCAAAGGGTGAAACAGGATAACCTCAAAAATTAGGGTAGGAGTAAGGGCCAGAAAATTGACTCCAGGATTGTTTGCGTAACATATTCGTCCACTGATATCATCACTTAATGTATATTTTAACCATGAAATGAGTGTTGTCTGGACATTTAAGTTGTAGGGTCACACATGCACATATCACAGAGCTTAAATTCCAGGTGGCCTGAGACAAGGCCGAGCCTGGTACAAGAGGTAGACATTGGCCTAGGCACCAATGGGGGGTTAGTGACCCCACACACATAAACACACTTAAACACACACACACACACACATACACAGATAACAAGGGAGGCCAGCACTCCAACTTTTATTGCCTAAAGATTTAGGAACCTACAGACAGCAGAGTGGAC
>JAODJU010000119.1:14010533-14036616 GCA_026776725.1 Gnathonemus echidnorhynchus
GGGGGGGCGGGGTTGGGGGGCCCACAGACTACTGTAGCCTAGGGGCCTCTGTACACCTTAATCTGCCCCTGCATACAGGGCCACTTTTTGAGAAGTTTGCCAGGCAATGCTGCTGACCCATTTTGTTCGGTCACTTTCCCTTTGATGCTGGGAAACAAATTTCTATTTGAAAAACTTTGATCAGCAGTGGGCAACTTTTCGTGATCATCCAGATCCAGATGAGTTGCACTTTGTCTCACCTGCTCGGCAATTGCCTGCAACATTGCTACCATCACCTTTAGGTAGTCAAAGAAAATGTTTATATCTATTTATCTGGGTAGTTAGGGTATATTTGCACATAAAAAACACAATTTAACATAAGAACATATGCAAATTTACATTAACCAAAGAAATTTACAACACTTTTCTTCTAATTAAGTTACCAATATCTTGGTTCCCTTGGTTTCATTGGTTCCCAAACCTTTCCTCAGGAGTACCCCAGCCATTCCATGTGTTAATAAAATTTAACCACCAATATATTTAATTAATTTAATTATTTAAGTAACTCAACAAGATATTGATTATCCAAACAAATAAAAAAGTGCATGGGTATATTTGATGGTTGCAGCAAATTGCTGATTTTGGGAAAGGTTTTGAAATGGCTAAGCTAGCACACTTTGAGAGACTTACTTTTACACCAACATGAAGATCATTAAAACATCATTTTCTTTGCCTAAAATCCTGGCCTATCCATCTCCAGTTCCTGCCTTCAGATATCAGCATTTTGCAGTAGCCTTATTGACTGCACACTGGAGATGCATGAATGCTGGGGAAACACCTAACCACTAACTACATTTAGTAACCACTTCCTTTGACTACTTTGCCATTATAATGGCAACAATGTGTTGAATTTCTTTAAAGCTGGTTCTACTGGGAGTAAAGGAGTAAAGACTAAGTGGAAATATTAGCAGTTGTTATACCCATTTTACTGCTGCCACCACTGCATGAAAAATGTATGTGATACTTCCTGTTAATTTAACTGAAATTTCTGTCTTTCACAGTTTCTGTGTGGAATTTTCTCTGGAGCTTCTTTGTGGATAATTTATTTAACAGGCCCTTAATTTGCTAACCCATTAATGTATGAACACGTGTCTCAAAATGGAGTGACGCGGAGATGCATTTTATCATAAAGATAAGTATAATGCAGTTAATTGCTTTAAATAATTTACATATTATTAGTTAATCATTATATCTTTGATTCAACTGTAAATGAATTTCAGTGTAAATTACCTTTTTAGGAAACAGTCACTAGGTTTGTGCAACACAAAGGAGAAATCATATGTACTTGTTATATATAGCAAAAGTGTTCGCTGACTTTCTTTGTGTTTACCCAGCAATGTCTTATACTTGATTATATTATGCATCACCCCCATTCCATGTTTGCAGTTTACATAATTGTCATTTTGTTGAGCTAGCTGACCTTGCATTGGAGGCCTATATCTTGCTCCTGTTCTTGACACAAGCCTCCATGCCACATCTTGCCACATTCTGTAATTAAAGGCCTTTGTTGATGTGCTATATTTTTACAAATATTTATTTATATTTTTACAAATTTTTAATTACCACCATCATAGCAGCTAAAATGATATTTATTCTATGACAACTATTTGCTCTGATTTTCAGCAGTCATCTATCTTCAGCTGGGAGGTTAGCTATGTATCAGATAGATTTGAAATTTACCACCCATTGTCTGTAACCGCTTGTCCTATTCAGGGGGGGAGGGGGTCCGGAGCCTATCCCACAGGCTACAGGCACAAGGCAAGACAACACAGGATGGGGCAAAACCTCATTGCAGGGCACACTCACACACCATTCACACAAACATGCTCACCTATGGGCAACTCGGTAACTCCAATTACACACATGGAGCCATGGCAGATACTCAAACCCTGGTCCCAGAGGTGTCAGGCAACAGTGCTAACCTCTGCATCACTGTGCTGCCTGAATTTGTATTTAGCCACTGTTCATTTTACAATGCATTCATTCATTTATTAAATTCCTTAAATTATTACTTACAGTCCAGTAAGTAAGTAACCTGAATATTGTTACATTGTTAATTTATTTTAAAAGGACCTCCCTCTAGTATGTTCGGATAATAATTCTTTTTTCCTAAAACTCTTTCTAACTAACTTTCACTAACAGCCTTCAGACAAGGTTTTAAGCATGCACTATGAGCTGTTTTTAAGATAATTTAAAGTTTTGAAACAAACAAATAATCTTAATCTCAGTTTGTCTACGCTTAAAGCAATTCAGGGTATTAGATGAAGATAATTTTCCCAGTTTCAATACACCTGTATTTTATGAGGTTCATATGTCATGTATGCAGTCTTTTTTGTTATAATAGTAATTAAAGAAAAATGATATACTTAAGAAATATCACAACCATGACTAACATAAGCAGTCAGAATATGACTGGGTGGAAAGATAAATGCATGGATATGGACAGACTGATAAATTACATAACAAATGTGAGAAGTTACAAAAACACACCGGAGGAGAAAGTCACCTTCATAGTGTAGGAAAATGGTGGGACCAAAAACGTCTATCCAGGATTAGTTCACTGACAGGGAATTTGGGGAATCTATGTTCAGCAGTACATGAAAAGTTAATTGATACAAATCCCTTAAGGCCTGAGCTTAGTATGAAAAAGAGGTACATTTACAGGACACACCTCTGCAGCATGCCTCCTGCACTAATATGGACATGTGATAACATATAGGATACCTATTACAATCATGATGACTGATCAGTAATTCTGTATTTGCTATATCCATAATGAGGTCAGTTAGCTTTTTCAAATTAAAAGCATGAAAGTATGTAAATAGCTTGTGTAAATAATATTATAGGGTATTGTCTTTTTAACAATATATATGTAGTCATGGTCATGACTGTCATTAAGTCTGAGGGGGACGTGTCCCCCTCACATTTCATAATTATTCGTCTGGACCCCCCCACATTTAACATAAAATATTAGTTTTATTCCAGTGTGAACCCCCCACATTCAAAATGCTTCTGACGCCCCTGTATGAAACAACATTCCACATTTTTTTTTACCGTATTAACTGACAATATGTTGTCTGTGGCATGCAACTGAGTGTATATGCACTCGATCTATATGTATTTTATCTGACATTCACCTACTAAAAAACCGCAATACAAAAAACTGTAATAACATTGTAAATAGGCAATAAGTAACCCAATGGTTAGCCTACTCGTGTATGAATGTACGCAATTCAAAGTCTGCAGTGCATGTATAACGGTACTGTAGAAAATACCTATATAACGGCACTGTACTTAGCGATTAAGTTGTAAATCCGTCTTATACAATTATGTAGCCTTTTGAGCAATCATAAAAAGGCAAATTTCATATAATAAATATTCATTGTAAGGCATCAATTATAACGACTGAGACAAAAAGATTAATGGCATTATTTTGTGCAAATACTGGAAATTTAAATGATTTTTATAGTAGCCAAATGTATTTCACACATCAAAAATCAACGTCCAAGAGAACATTTACACGTCGGTTTAAAATACTTTAATTATTACAGAGATCAGTGTTTGTTCAAGAAAATGTTTTATATTCAAAGCCGAGTGAACATACCAGTCGGTTGAAGAACGAGGGTTCAGGACGTCTTCTTTGGCAGTCAGCAGGGACAGGTTGAAAGTATTTAGATTAATCGCTTTCATGTTAAGGGGAGATTTTAGAGTCAATGAGTTTGCTTCACTAGCAAATAAGTTCTGCAATAACCAAAAAATTCTACACGAAAGCAAATGTTTATGTAAATTATTTCAAGCTCTTAAACTTTGGACACTGGTACCACTCTAACCAAACAGCTGGAAGACTGGGGTATGAGGACTGATAGGCATAAAAAAGGTCCCGCCTACTTGTAACGGGATTTTACAAAGTTTACCCCGCTCCCTCCAATTGCCTCTCCCAGAGATGCCAGGACCGCGGTTTTTTCGCTATTTCGAAAAGAGTAAATATTAGGAGTTCGGGGGTTGGGGGGTTTTGGACTGCTTTTGTAATGTTCCACGGTAGCGGACTGTAAGGGGAAGAAGTAAATTATCATGAATGCAAGTGGCTCCTAATCCTGAGTAACAACCCTCCTCTCCTGCTTTAGTCTCAAGGAGTAGGATATCTATTAGTACGTAGACTCTTTCAGAGCTCTGCAGTTGTGGAATGGTCTCCCAGTAGATGTGTAAGATGCAGGCTCACTTTTAATATTCAAGTCTAGACTAAAAACACACTCGGAACTTTAGTTCTACCTCTAGATAACTGCTCACTCTCAGTTAGACCTAGAGTATGAGGTGCAGAGCTGGATGGGGATTGGTGCCATTGGCTTTGGATGAACTGAACTTTCACTGCCTACCTACTTATGCTGCCATAGCCATATCTACTGGGACTTATATGTTACTCACCTAAATGTTTGCATTTCCTCTAGTCTCCCCTACGTTGGTTAATGCACTTTTTATTCCCCTATGCTTCTTGGGGTGTTCTGCCTGGAGACCCCCCTCCCAACTCCATGGGCCCTCCAGCTCACCATTCCCTGACATGGTCAAATTTGTTGCCATTATTTTACCGTGAAGTCTAAATTAATACTATCAACAACAAGAATTTAATAAACACAAGTGCTAATCCTGGGTATGATGTTAAACTGCATCCGGCCCTGCAAGCAGTCCTCCAACTTGCAGGGAAAAAATTTTTGGGGGTAAAACAACTCACAACTGCTCCATTAAAACAAGCTAGATACTCTTCTGCTGTTCGCGGGAGTAGCTCTGCTGCAGCCGGCCCAGGGGAAGATTGCACACATCTTGAAGGGGATGGGAGAAAACCTTTGGCAGCCTCATCCCAGGAAGAGTCAAATCTGTCAGAGAGCTAATAGGGTCAGGCTTGTTGGGGATCAGGGCTGGTGTGGTGATGAGGCATGGTGGCACTTGAGTACCAGTTTGAGGCGACCCATCTGGGTGGGCGCATGGAACATCTTGTCTCTTCTGGAGCTTCGTAAACTCCACGCTACAGTGGCAGCACTCTCTGAGGTATGCAGACCGGGGAGTGGCCAGATCTCTGTAGGTGGGTATACCTACTTTTGGTCTGGTCAGTCTGACGGCTGCCATAGGGAGTGGCTGTTGCTGTAGTGGATTGCCTCCTTCCGATGGTGTCTGATGTCACTCCTTTCAACGAGTGTATCATGAGACTCAGGCTAAGGCACTCCTTGGGTGTCTTGTCTATTGTCTCACTGTATGCTCCAACCGCGGTGAGTGATGTCTCATTGAGGGAGACATTTTACTCGCAATTTCACTCCGTGGTTGAAGGGTTCCCATGAGGTGACACTCCACTGGTCATGGGACCACTGGCACTGACAGGGCTGGCTATGAGGATTGTGTTGGTCCCCATGGGTCAGGAGACCGGGATGAAAGTGGCTCCATGTTCCTTGACTTTGCGAAAGGTCAGGGGCTGCAGGTCGCTGGATCCTGGCTCCAATGCCCTGAGCTGCATCGTCGGACTTGGTACTCTAATACTGGTGGTGTGCCGAAGGAGATTGATCACATCCTCGTGAGCAGACGCTGGAAGCTCCTGCAGAACTGCAGGGTCTACAGAAGTGCCCAGTTTGTGAATTCTGACCACAGACTTGTTGTTGCTACTCGGAAGATTCAGCTTAGATCCAGTAGGCTACAACCTACCAGGAGATCTCACTGAGATTGCATGGGTGGTGAATCTGCTGTGGGCAGGGAAGGCCGCAGGGATCTGTGGTATCCAGGGTGAACTAATCAAGGCTGGTGGTAAGGCTGTCCTCCTGGCATTGCAGGCAATATTTGCTTCCATTTGGGAGTCAGGTGCCATCCCAACTGACTGGAAAACAGGAGTTGTAGTCCTTATCTGAAAAGGGAAGGGTGATCGCCTGGATTGCAGCAACTACAGGGGGATACAGGGCTTTCAGTGCCAGGTAAGATCCTTTCTAGGGTCATCCTTAACAGGATCCATGGTCACTTGTTTGCCTGTCAGAGACCGGAGCAGTCTGATTTTACACCTATGAAGTCTACCATCAACCGATCCTTGCACTGAGGGTTCTCATCGAGCGCAAGCGTGAATATCAGCAGAGGTTCTTTGCAACTTTTGTCGATTCCTATAAAGGGTTCAACTCAGAGTTGCCCTGTGGGACATTCTGAGACTTTGCAGGATCCCCTGAAGTTGCTGGGCATCATGACCAGCCTATACACTGGTACTGTGAGTGCTGTGCAGAGTGGAGGGAGAACCATCTGCATTCTTCCCAGTAGATTCTGTGTCCCTTTGGAAAATCCTTGGGTACCAATGGTTTGACTTTGTGTCGATTTAGCAGTCGGTAGAGGAGTCCTGAATGAGGCACATTACCTGCATTGTGAGGGAGCGTCAGTTACGGCACTACGGCCATGAGACGCATTTCCCTGAGGGTGATCTGGCTCACAGGATCCTCATTGTTGAGGACCCAAGTGCCAGGACCAGGCCAAGGGGATTCTCACATAACACCTGACTGCAGCAGATGGATGGCCATTTTTGGAGGGTGGGACTGGACCATATATCTGCCTGGGGGATCGCCAGCCGGGATCCTGAGGAGTTTCGCAGTGTGGTGGGTGTGGCAACGCGGTGCATCAGCGCATGCTCCCCAACCTGACCTGACCTGACCTGAAGTACTTTATTTGCACTTTTCTGAAAAACAGAACTTTGCCTGTCCTATCGCTAAGCCTCTGTCCAGCCTTGTCCTCTGTGATCCCTGGAATAGACTACAGGCTCACCCTGACCCAGCACTGGATAAAATGTTACAGAAAATATGTGTATAGATAATACTGAATCCTGTTATTACTGTTCAGGGGGTAAAACAAAGATATCTGGAAACATGTAGTCATTTTACACCATTATCACGACTCCTAATAGCAATTTAATTTAACATAACAGAAAATTAAAGTGAAGCGTTGAAATAATAAATATAGTTCAAGTTCTTAAAATTGTGAAATTGAATCAATTTGTTCAATCAATCACAAACAAAAAATCAACCTAGATGGGCCAGAAACATGCGTACATGGATGGTGAGAATCAATGTCACAACCTGTTTGGTCCGTCCCCCTGTATGACCAATAGGGGTCGCTGCTGGTCCTCCATATCATTTTTGATTTTTCCCAGGTGTGTATTTCTCATGAGCCCCAACCCTTGTGGAAACTATCCTCACCTGCATCGTTTCAGCCCCTCGTTAGTCCCATATATATGTGCTTACCAGTCCTGTCTCCCCAGCCTGGTCATTGATGTTGCTCTTCTTGTCTGCCCATGGCTGTCCCCATACTAGCCTTCTCGTTTTGACCCCTTGGGGTCTTGTTTGTTTACTTGCTCCCATTTTGTTTAAATAAAGCCCTTTTTTGCTCTCCCAACATCTGCCCTTGAGTTCTTTGGTTTTTGGTTACGACAATCAGGACTAGGAAATGTTGTTCTATTGCTCTTTAATACAATGCAATAATCAAAGTCTTCATCATACAAAAGCTGCAACATAATTCCTGACTAATGTATATAATGTATAATAAAAATGCACTGATGAAAATACGCGGAACTATCATAGAATATGTAGGTTCACAGACATCAGGAAACAAAACAGAAAACCGTCTCTCAATATAAGTGAATGAATTCTTCCGAAAGTAAAAAAAAAACATGTAGAATTTATGATTTTGACATATATTCTTGAAGGAATTACTACCAGTATAATCCAGTAGAACTGGTTTTAATACCATGAGGAAATTAAACCGTCATTATTCCATTGTTTGTTTTTTTTTAATGCAGATCATCTATGTTTCTATTTTTAAAAAGCCAATAAAACATTTTGCTGCTGCAGGCAGTGCTTCTGTGACAGGCTTGTATATCTAGCACAACATGTCCTCGAACTACAAGCCTGAACTATCCATTGTACCAAAACCTCAGCTCAGAGTTTCGTCACCTAATCCACTCTCTCGGTTGACTTGGTGGGGCAACATAATCACAACAGTCAGCCATAAGCTCTAGAGCCTTTTTGAAAAAAAAAATCTAATAAAGACATCTAAAGCCTTAACTTGGACCAGAGACTTCTACTTTCCAGTCTTCCAAGTAGCATGTTTGAAGGCCAGCTCAGCTTATCCATGTCACTATACTGTAGATGGTTGGCTTATTTACATTTGAAAGGGCACCCCAGATGATTTGTGGGTGTGTGTACAATCACACACCTTGTACTGAGGCATTTGGCATTCCAGTTTAGGTCACTGTAAAGCTATGCAGTGTTGGCTATCAGCCTCAACAACCTAAGCTCTCAATGGACATGTAATGTCATTTACACAGACACTGTATCCCTACAACCAAGCTTGGTACTGACCTCATAATCTGTAGGGGGAAAAATTGTTTAATCAAATATAGTACTGGAAGAAAGATCAGGCACTACTGCAAATGTGAGAATGAAAATTAAGGGGATAGAAGGTAAACTGGAAAGGTTTTTAACTTCAGAAACAATATTGCTGGCCCACATACCCATTGGCCCACTGGGAAAATGTTTGGTATGCCAGATGGCCAATCCAGCACTGCCACACAGTCTGGCCCAAATGGGATAATTATTATGAAGATTGCTCAAACTATAACAGGAAGTTGCAGGATTGTTAAGTGACAGCAAACATGTGGAGCTGGAGAACTTCCCAATAAGAAACGTCAGGTGGCTAGCTAAGTTTGAAAACTTCACTCCAGATGAGCTTGGATGCAATTATAGTGTGGAGACACCTGGATGCAGGCCTTTATCATTGAGTCATTATAAGTAAGTTACAAATAGACACACGAAGGCTTCTTTAAAAGCTTAGGAGAAAGTAAAATGGGATTAAAAGTTATCTGGATGGCATCTTTTAGTGAGAAATACCACTCAGGCATCTAAAAGGTGGTCGCTTCTCACCAGATAGGCTTTATGCCCTGTTGCAGATCTATCACATTGATTTTTTTTAGGTAACAACACTATTATTGTCACGTTTCTTGTTTGTCATATGTGCCTGAGATTCAGCAGTCTGTTTCAGACCTGTACTGTCACTGGTTTCACGGTCAGCTACCATGGACACACAATTATTTAATGGCTTTAAATAAAAACCAATCAGTATCTTCCAAACCAGAGTAGCTATAGACATGGGTGGATTTACTTCTATGGGGCCCTAGGCTGGCATGGCTACTTGAGCTATTTTTGGAACTGAAAAAAACTAATGTATCTACCCCTGGCTGTGGGTGAGAATTTTCTTTGAAGGATTAGCTTAGGGGAACTTAAAATGGATGCCTTCATACAAGGCCACAGGTTGGTTATCAATACATTTTTTGTATGCTGATTCTAAGCATAAACAACATTTTGAAAAATGAGGTTTGAAATGGGATATTGGTGGCTTAGTGGTTTGGCACTCTTGGCTTACACCTCCAGGGTAAGGATCCTTATCTCCCCGAAATGCCTCAGGGTTGCCGGATAAATGCCTGACCCTGTACCCTGACTCCAAGGTACCTTCTATATCAGGGGTGTTAAACTCCAGTCCTGGAATGCCAGAGCCCTGCACAGTTTTTGGTTTCCCCTCATTTAACACCTGATTCAACTCCTTGTGCTAATTACCAAACAGCTCATAAGCTAAATCATTTGTGGTAGAACAGGGAAAGCGCTAAGCTACACAGGGCTCCGGCCCTCCAGGACTGGGGTTTGACACCCCTGTTCTATATGTATACGTGTATGTATCAAAGGAGAGCAGTGTGGTATATGCAAGTACTAAAGAATTCCTACTTGCGGCAATGGTAAATGAAGCATTATTTCATTTTACGTATTCAACTCATTTTAGCAAAACTTTGGCTCCACCTGTTGGTCGAATATGGAATAAATCTGACAAATTATTTCAAAGTAGAACAATAATTTATGAAAAACACTTAAAATAAAAATACATGAAAATAATACATCTTAAAAGTGATATATTTTAATATATCACGTCATTTAAGTCATTTATCAGACACCCAAATATTTTCAACAAAACTGCATGTAAAACAGCAAAAACCACACAACTCATAAGTGAAAGACTTCAGCAAAAATTTAATAATAAAAGTCAAACATCGAATTATTGAAAATGCAATACATTTTCCACAGTTTTTATAAATGACACTGGTTCAAAAATATCACAAAGGAATTGTTTTGCTCTCAAGTTTTTTTAACACTTTTTTTTTGCAAAAGCACCAGAACACTCTATAAAAAGCCCTTAGAGTATGCTGATTTTTCTCACCTAAAGTCAGCTTAGAAGTGGTTACAGCTTATGTATCTGAACAATAATGCTCAATATAGACAGTGTGAACAAGAAACCCAATATGTGCAAATATGTAGACATCACGCCAAGAAAGCAACGTCAGCCACCCAATCAGTTAGCACATCCAGTCAACAGGCTGGCCACATACAACAGTTCAACAGTACTCAAACTCCAGGGGTTACTCAAACTCCAGAGGTTACTCAAACTCCAGAGGTTACTCAAACCACTGCCACAGGTCAGGCTCATCCATAGCCTAACTTCATTGAAAAAGGGTATCCTGTCTGTGTGTATATCACAGTTTAATTAATTCATTGCTTAGCTTGTTATTTTTTAGACGTGGTGATGAATCAATTGTAAGTGTAGCAGACAGGTAATTGCAGACTGAGTAAGGCTGTTTCTGCACAGGAATGAGGAGTTATAACTACAATGGTACAGTGATGATAGAGGGACTAGCTTATCTTACATAATAAAGAATACACTCACAGTATTACAAACCTCCAGAAGAAATAAAAAGATGAAGGTTGCGAGTAGATGAAATGATTTTGACAATTAAAAGAAAAGCATTAAAATAAAAAGGAACATTTGATTAGTGAGTTTGGCCAGATCTGGTTTGTGTCTGGTTAGCATGTATTTTCTATTAGAGATAATACACTGCCTCAGTGCTTTAATCATTGCCATGATGTAATGGAATAGTCAATTCAGTATCACATTATTAGTTCCAAGTGGTTAAGGTGGGTAATGACACAGATTTGGTTTTGGGGTCAATACAATTAGAGGGTCAGGGCCTTAAAGCTATTTTGGTCTTCAGTTGCTGTTGATTAGAACTCTCCTAATATCAACAGGCGTGGAAACCATATCAACAGGGGATGTGAATGGATGTAATGGACAATGGAACTACAGCTGTAGGACTATGTCAAGTTATTTTGCTTCAGATTTCAGAAGTTTTAAAAGTTGAATGACTATATTTGGATAGTTGTGGAAAGGACCACAAGTGTAGTAATGACTCCTTTGTACAGTTAGTTATTGCAAAACAGTGAGTCTATATTTTGGCAGATTAAGTGAAACTGCAGAGAGGCAGGGTGTGTGTTAAGGTAGGATTAAGTTTTGGCCCGTAGATGGCAGCACAACCACAGCACAACACAGAAGAAAAAAAAAAAGATTACTTATACATGGCACATGCCCCCAAGGTAAGTGAGGGCAACTGACCAGCTGTGTGTGTCCAGAACACTGGACAACCACCAGATATCAACCACAGCTCAGCCTCAAAGGGAGTCTCATTCAGAAACAGGCCTTCTCCCTCCCCCTAGACCACAAGCACCACAAAGAGACAGGCAACGCTGTGAATGACAAGGCACAGGAGACGCTTGGGGGACACACAAACCCGACATACTCCTTACCATAGAAGGCACAAGAACTATGTGGAACAACAACAAAAACAAATAAACAAATAACACAATTAAAAGAGCAGGAAAAAAGTGGAGGGATGCTCTTGCTCATTGCTGGTAAAACTTGGCAGGGTAAAATACAGAAAGGTGGTAATGTCCTTGCCCTCTTTTGTACAACCTCCACACCCAAGTCTTAAAACAGGTTCATAAATAACAATGTCCTTTCATTTAATGTCTATTCATCATCGATAAAAACCAATAACAATATTTGAAATATATTAGAATTGCAGAAGTTTAGAACTTTTATAGAACCAATGAAATTTGATTTTAAAGAAGGCCAGTAGCTGAAATCAGTCTTTGTTAATATATTTAATATATAAGGTTAATATTGCTACTTCTTTAAAAGCTTTTCCAGAGGAAAATAATCAAATAAATAAATGGATGAATAGTGACTGAAGCTCCATCATTGGAAGACCAATTAAGACAAAGGGAAAAGACATATTGGCTGACATAAGCCACGAGTTGCAGTTGGTTTGCTACAATGTCCCTGCACTCCTACAATACATTGCAACATAAAAGAAAGCAAAGCCTACTCCATACATTTGTATTACTCTAGGCTTGACTTAACTGGAAGTTCTGGCATATGCTATTGGATTTTCCATAGTCCACTAGGGCAAAACTCAAACTAAAATTCCATCTAAACACTAAACCCTCAAAAACTTTGGCATACAAACTACTGTAATAAGTGGTGGTAATTATAACACTATACATAAGAATAGGTACTGAAGGCAGATTCACATGGTCTGTAAAAGCAATCCCAAAGCAAACACATCATGATCATTAAGTCAATACCATAGGACAGTATACAAAGACTGAGACTTAAGTCAATATTGAGCATGTATAGTATCTTACTAAGTGATTAAATTGTTTGAGAGCAGGTGTAAGATTTTCTAAAATGTAAACTGCACTTTCACATATCATCTTTAGAAAATGCACTTGCCATTGCTGTTATTAATGGTTCTTACTGGTCCTCAAATGGAATAACAATGCATATGAAAGTGACCAGTACTGGGTACAGAAGTCAGGTCTAAAAACTGCATCCATATACCAAAGTCAAGACATAGACATCATGCCCCTGGAAGGCTCCAGTCTCCCTTCCCTTCAGCACTGCCCTGGGATGAACCAAGACACTGTTCCTTTTCACCCACATCTGTCTGACCCTAAAACTTGACACAGCCAGCAACAGAATTCCATTAATTCACACAATAAAGGAATTCCCAAAAGCAGATCTGCAAAAAAGTTAAACTCTCCAATAAACTGCCCCAGAGAAACTTTCAAAGCATTACTGATGAAAAAAAATTAGTCAACTTCTGTATTCACTATTTTTGAGGGTATTTCGTAATAAGACACCAAAACTTAATATCAAGGCATTTGAAACATACAAATTCCTCAAAGTATTACATGTTTTATGTTCCATTTCTTACAGTTGTAAATATACCTCAATTCTATTCATCAGATTATTTCATATATATTGGAAGCCTACCTTTGTACTAAATACAACAAAGGCAGAATAACATCAGAAATTTGTGTTCCTGAACTAGTAGAGGTTTCACCTTAGATTACCAATAGTATCCTGAAAGACTTGCCACATGTACCTGGCAACTGTAAACTTCAAAAACCCACATGGCTAGTCAATTACTTTACTGTAATTACAAAAATATACTCAAATGTTAACAGAGCAAAAAAATAGACATTTAGGTTGCCTTGATTAGTACCCCATACTAAGGACTGTGTAATAAAAAATGTTAGCTGGTCTTTTGGACTGTGGACAATAACCATCCATCTGCTCAGCTCACACACCTTTGAGTATTCCTGACATACCAACTGAACCATTTCAAGGGAAGGTGTTGGACTTTATCAAGCTGTGTATCACCACCTGTGTTACTCTGGATGTTTTTAAAATCTGTCCAATCCAGCTTTAGGATTACTAATGGCACAGCCAGGATGTTGACTGCCTCTTTTTCATCTGTGCCTATTTTCATCCCCTTCACCTTCTGAATTATAGAGTGAAAAGAGAAAAATTGTTATATTGGCCGATTGTCCATTTCTAGAATTACGTATGAATATTTGAGGTGATGCGCTGAATTGAATCAGCATGAAACAAAGAAAACCCACCCAACTGAGTTACAATTATTCAGCAATCAGCAAAATTATGCAGACTAATTTCAATATCCCATAAGAGGGAGGGGAGTGGAGTTTATGAACAAAACTATCATTCAGTTTCAGCTGGAGACAATCAGGAGGGTTTTTTGGAAAACAATGGCAAACAAATCATCTCGGAAGTGGATTGCAAGATTAGAAATTTTTTAAATTAGGATTTCAAGGTGTGAAAACTGGACCGAGAGAGAGAGAGAGACTGTGTGTGGAAGGGCAGATTTGACACAGCAAAACTCTTCTTCCAATAAGTCACATTTTGATTAGCTGGTATGACATAGTAAACTATGAAAAGCCTTTGGATGAGGTGCTCCATTTGCCAGCAAATCACACAGACCTCAGCTAAGACCTTTGCACGTGTATAGCTAAAGAACAGGATTAATGGAAAAAAGGGGATATAAATGTACTATAATACATTTATACAGGATTCCCACAGGCAGAAAAAGGATAACTGGGAAAAATGTGTTTGAGCCCTAAGTTGTTTTTTTGGGTCATGATCACAATATCATATAGTCCATCTCTTGATTTTAGCCCCATGATGTCATGCCCCCAGAATTCCATTGCATGCTTGGTGGTTCCA
The DNA here is from genome assembly GCA_026776725.1 of Gnathonemus echidnorhynchus. Lineage (NCBI taxonomy): Eukaryota > Metazoa > Chordata > Actinopteri > Osteoglossiformes > Mormyridae > Gnathonemus > Gnathonemus echidnorhynchus. Next base: position 14,025,042 of record JAODJU010000119.1, read on the forward strand.
TAGTACTGTCCTGAAGAGAAGCCCAGGATAGGGAGAGCTTATGAGCGCAGCCCCAGTATAGCTAGGATGCCGACAGGCAACCAGAGGTCAGAGGTAAGTTGCAAGAAAATTGGGGGAGGGAGTTAAAGGCTTCACAGTTTGGGGAGGGGGGCTGGACTACAGTGGTGACTGGAGGCCTGGGGAAAAAGGTTGAAGGTTTAGGAGATGTGGGGGGCAGAAGAGGATGAGTGTCTCCAAAAGAACCAGCCACGCTTGATGTGCTGTTTGCGCACGATCTCCTCCTCCCGTTCCCGTTCCTTCAGGGAACGCAGGTACCTGTCCTCTTCCTTCAAGTACCAGACGGGTGGCCAACGGTGCTTCTCGAAGTACGTCTCATTTTCTGTGGGCACGGAGTGCGGAGAGACATATATAGACATGCAAATAACAAAAACAAAAAAAAAAAAAAAACAAAATAAGAGACAGAAATGACAATCAGATGTCTTCTGGATCTATGTTTGGAAACAGACATGAGGATTCCCTTTCTGAGTACAGGATGTTTTATCCAGGCACTGACATTCAGATTAATTAGAGCCACTAAAAATACCCACACACTGATATCTCATAGATAAAAAAAAAGTGGTAGTGTAGTACCGGTCCTAGCCGGTGTGGTGCCCTAGGCGAGTGTCACCGCCAGCGCCCGCAGCCTGAGGCAAAGTGAAATTTGCTGGCAGTTCGGCACCCCCTCAGAAGTTGGCGCCCTTAGCATTTGCCTATATTGCCTGTGCCACGGGCCGGCCCTGTGGTAGCGCATAGTAGAGGTACCTGGGGACATTGCTTTCATGTCTTTTGGGAATTTGCGGCACACACTGTTGTAGTTTGTACAGATGTGATGCAAACACCATGCAGACAGTTGTTTGGCATTGTGGAACTAGAAAGAAAAAAAGGAATTTAGAAAAATGGTAATTCCCTTAATATGATGTAATTTAATTACTAAAATCACTTGCAACACTATGACGATTTTAAATTTCCTTCAAGTTTTTAATGCAAATAAAGCTTCCAGATGCATCTCCTGTCGCCTGTTTTCCCACCTGAGCCATCTCCAGGTAAGTCAACACCTGCCCGTCAATGTCCTCGCCCTTCGTTACAAGCTGCAGCAGCTCATCCACAGCATGCTGCTCTGTAAAGGGCAATTGCAAAGCTACAGTTTATATTCCCCAATCATAAACTTGTTTCGTTTCCACAAGCCAGTCATGAACATTTCCAGAAATCAATCATTGGCTGGGGCCAATCCCACCGGCTCTAACCTGTTAGGGCCACAAGGCGGGGCAGGCAGAGACGGTTGGCCAATACAATGAGCTCCATGGGCTGCAGGTTGGGGCTGGGTGTCAGCTGGCCGCAGTACAGGTACTCCAGCACAGCACGCATGCAGGCACTACTGGTGTTAGGGATGGATACCTGTGCAGGGAACCACAAATGGCATCAACTTTTACTTACGTGTCACAGCAACACTAAAATGCTAACATTTGTCAGAGGTGGCAATATGCAAAAATGTTAAAGAATCAAAAGAGAAAGATTATACTTATTGGATTTACCTTTTGATATGAAATCAGCCATATTACCACCCCAGACCCATCTTACTTATTCTTAAACAAGTACTATTTTGTTTAAATAGTACAACAATTCATATATGAAGCTCAAAACTCCTGGCACCAAAATCAACTTAACCTATGGTTGAAACAAGGTCCCCACCCCCAAAAAAAGATGTCACAAAAGGTTAAACACACTGGTCAAAGGGAATAGCACATTGCTGGCATTGCAAAGGCAACGAGAGGGTGATGTCACAGTGAAAAACGGTGACAGAAGCTCAGAATAAAGGGCAGTTTCTTCAAAGACGTGTCTTTCATCTGTGTGCGATAAAAGCACTGCGGGAATGTGACGGGGAGAGAGAGTAGGTCCTGAACAGACAAGCCTCTGCAGCCACCAGAATGAGAACATTGGCCTGCTTCATCAATGACAGTAATGTAGGCATACAATGAGTCCTTATGGCCATGGGTATCAAGTAATACCAAATGATCAGTCTGCTAGGCTGGAATGCAGGGACCACAATAGAGTGTCATGTAGTGCTGTCACTTAACATCCTTACTCCCTCCCCTCAAACAGCCTCTGAACGGCCCTGAAACAATGACACTCTTGTGCTCTGTTCCATGAGTCCCAGCCAAGGAATTAAGGGGGTTTTAAGGGTATAATGGAAATCGCTGGGGCATCAGAATTTTGCTGTGGCAATCCCCACTCCCCCGCACACCACCACCACTACTTGCCACTGGTCACCAATAAAAGCCAAGGCACTGGCCCCTGGGTAGAGGCATACAAGTGTCCTTCAGAAGCCCCCATGTGGTTCCCTTCACCTGCCAATTAGGGGAATGTCAGATTTCCAATAGCAGCCTCTAATTAGCTATGAAAGGTTGGCTGATCTATAAAATGCTGGAAGATTGTATACTTGCATATAAGTTACGGCATAGGAACTGAGGGTACCTTAAAGCAGATTGTCACTCAAGAACAAAGATCAAAACTCACATTTAACAACAAAGGAAAGAAATAAAGCAAAAAAATGGAATTTCTAATGGAATTCAATACATAGGCAGTATTATACTTCTAGAAGGCTGTCAATTTATCTCTTACACCTCCTCCATGTCACAAGCAGACACTGAGAAAACAGATCCATGAGTTCCTAGCCTCCACTAACCTCATTAGTATAACTCTCCATGAAAGACCCACGGAACATCGCTGCCATCCAATCACAGCTGGAGATCAGCAGGGGTTTGTGGGCAGGCAGGTATCCATCATCCAATCGAAACACCACATCTAAAACAACCGGGGGAGGGGGAAGGGGAAAGTCACACATCTCGATGTGTGTCACAGAGTGGCAGCTACAGAAAAAAAGACAGACACAGAGACACAGATAGACAAAAAAATAAATAGACACAGAAAAGTTATATAATAGACACATAAAACTAATAGAAAGAGATACTTGGGCAACCACAGACTAAGAGGCAGGGAAAAAAATCAGTACAAGACAGTTTGAGCAGAAAAATGCAATGTTTTTGTCCACACAGAAATATCACACAATTTCTTTGCCTTTTCAATTCTCGGACCTTGGCTACACACATAAGGTCTGACATTAACTTTAAAATTAAAAGTTTATCTACTATTTATACTATTTATTATATATTTATTATAAAAATTAAGCAGAGCTAAAATAACGGGAATCAGCAAAGTGACTCTTTTTAAAAATCTCCGTTCTACTTTGTCACCAGTCCAAAACATTAAATGCAGAACTGGCTTATTAGGTAAGATAAATAAGGAGTGAACAAGGCCAGATTATTTTGACTTTTTTGACTGTTTTTCACTGGTATTCATAGATTCTAACCTCAAGTCTGTAAAAACTCAAAGCATGAAAATTGTTCCCTGTGTATGGAAGATTCTATCAAATAATAATTTTCATTAATGACTGGAGAGCCAGAATGAATCTTTTTTTTCCCAGTAGCTTTAATATGACTGAGGATTGAATTTATTTTCAGATTTTATAGATAGATTTCTCTGGATTAAAATCAGCTAGCATGAACCTTACCGAAACATTATGAAATCATTGAACACTACTAAAACAAGGAATTATTTCAGAACATGTTATAAACATAATTAAGATGAATTTATAATAATTATTAAAATAGACCTGTCAAAATCTTTTTTGTTCAAATACTATTAACCTGATGATTTTTGGCACGTGGAAAGGAAAAAAAAAATTAATTCCAAATCTCTACATCATGAGAGCAATATCTAAACCAGGCTATCACAAGTAGCACACAGCTATCAGATCATAGCCACAGAATTTATAATGTACCAGCATCATCTGACTACCACTTTCATTCCAAGGCAGCATGTTCCAGACCTAGTCTGACAGATGCAGTTTTAGGGGAAATGACACATACAGGAATGAGCAATATAGTGAAGCACTATTGTCATTAGCAATACTGAACTAGCCACCTTTAAGTGAAATGACGTACCATGAGTACACAAATGCATTTGTTAAGAACTATAACTCCTGTCAAATTAAAGTCAAGGGAAGAAGTTGCGAGAAAACACAGGCCATCATCAAGCAATTGTAGATACAATTACAATCAAAAGGCTGGGCACACCTAAAAATCATTTTGTTTTCAACAGGGTAACAGCCTCATGCATACCTTGAGGTTACATAGTAAGTATTGACTTGAACAAGAAAAGAGATAGAATGCTGCGACACTGTGACCTGGCCTCCACAATCCCCTGACCTAAACCTTATACAGCTGGTTTGGGATGAACTGGATCGAAGAGTAAAAACAAGGTAAGCAACTTGTGCCCAGAACTTGTGGGAACTCTTACGGGACAGATGAAGAAGCATTCCAGGTGGCTACATCTGGAGGCTGCCTGAAAGAATATCAAAAGTCTGTGATGATCTCGTTGAGCAAAAGTGGGCTATTTTGAAGAATCTATCTTTTGAGAAAATTGAGATGTTGATGATTTCTCTTGGTTGGTGCAATATTTAATATGTATTAATAGGGGGCATCCTGTGGCTCTCTGCCTATCATCGGAAAATTGCCGGTTCAAGCCCGGCTTTGGCTCAACATCCAAAATGTCCTTGGGTCCTTGACAAAGGCTCTGAACCCCCAGCCTTATGGGCACCTCTGCAGATGCCCTTCGCTGACCAGCTTGCTTTCACCTATAAATGTGTCTGTGTGTCAGAGAGCAAGATGAGGTAGGTGAAAAAGAGAATTTCCCCACAGAGATCAATAAAAGTATTGCATTATTATTGTTATGTCATTGCTGAGGCCTTTATCTGTAATCCCCCATATAGTAAGAGACAAATGCATTAAAAGCGGGTGTATCCAGACTTTTAACTGGTTCTGCACATCGCAGGTACACTGGCAGCTTCAGTACTTCAAACCGCAGAGCAGACAAGTGAGAGGACGTGCAAATAAAGACACGGCTTGACAACGGGCCATACCGGCAAAAGTGCCCTTGTTCAGGCATTCTTTGATGCGGTTAGCTCGCCGCACATGGAAGGCTTTGGTGATCTCCTGGTTCATGAAGCTCTCATTGTTCAGCACATTTGCCACCATCATGCGCAGGTCAAACACCTCCAGAAGCTCAGCGATGGTGGCCACCTGCTTCAGGTCCCCCCGGCTCTCATCCAGGCTTCCTGTGTACAGATACTCCAGCACCACCTGAGAGTGAAATTAGCAGAGAGGAAGCCCCGGGGAAATCTCAAACTGCATCACAATAAGTATGGAAACCACAGCTGAGAAGTACACAAATCACAAGCTTGGTTTTATAACTGTGCCACAAGGGGGTTTCAAGGAGCATTTCTATTTGTGCTATATTTACAGCCAACACAGTAGGGATGGTGACTTACTATCCAAATAATGACATCAGTTGGCATCTGTTTAAGTAAATAAAACCTGAAGCAGAGAGAAACCCTGTATAATCAGTGACCTTCAAGGATTAGTGTTTATAAACCTCTGTCTAGACATACAAAAATACTACCTAGTATATGTTTGAGTGCATACCTGGAAGGGTCCTTTTTGAATGAGTTCATCCATAGTAACCACAGTCATGACTCTAGATCGCCCAGTGACAGGGTCCTTCACATTTTCCAGGGACACACTTACAAAGCCACGCCCCCACCCCGAGACTATACGGCTGCCTCTCAAAACCCCTGTAGAACACTGAGTCCTAGCAGGGATTGCATTGTCACTCTGTGAAGTTCTTAGTGAAGCCTGCTGAAGCAGGAACTGTTGCTTTGGCTCGTGGAAACAGTCTTCCTCGTCCTTGTCAATGTCCAGGCTCTTAGTGCGTCCTGCCTGTTCTTTTGTGCCACTCCGGTTCTGCTCATCCTCCTCGTCGTCCACCCTGCCCAGATCCACCTCTGCCGCCTCCTGCTCCTCTCGCTCCACTCCAAATTTACTTTTGCCCTCCCCCATCATCCCAAGGTCCAAAGTGAAGATGTCATAGAATTTAGAGCAAGAAGTGGCCAGATAAACCTTATGGGCAAAGACCTGAGTGGTGCCATCCTCCAGGAGAAAGAGTACATCAGCACACAGAGGTTGACAGAAGAGAGAGTTGGGCACTCCATCAACAGCAGGCGGGTCTGGTCTGCTTACGATTGGGCGAGGGGGGCGTGGGGGCAAGAAGGGTGCTTGAAGGAGGGGACGCTGCACCTTTTTCAAGTGGGATTTCCAGAACTGTAGGTGGCGACGCGAGATGAGAGCTGCACGGATGGCATTGTCGAAAACATCTTTTATCCCAAACTGTGCCACAACGCTGGTTTCGTAGTATGGTATTCCCAGTTCCTTGGCAACCTCGTGGCCCTTTTCTGGGTGAAGGATGTCTGTAGGCTTTATGGGTCTAACAGGGGAAGAAGGAGACCGCTTTGAGGAAACAAGTTAAATAAAAGGAACGGCCAATTATTTACCATGAATCGAGCAGAAGAACTGTTGGCGTATGTGTGAAAGTGCTATAAATCCACTTGAACGCTGTGGAAAAGTTACCAAGCAGGTCCAAGAAAATAAATAAAATAAAGATCTGATCTGCTTATTTAGATGGAAAATTCTGGACAGCATACTTATTAAAAGACAAATATTTTACCATGAGCTATTTAGAGATCATTCCCATTCGTAGTATAGAAAAATACAATTCGGTTTTTGTTATCACTTCAATAGCTGACACTGGGGCTACTGAATAATTAGCTAGTTTACTGTATTAACTATAGCTAACAATAGCTTTTTAATGTAAATTTATACCATAAGGTATTCAACTAAGTGTTGCCAGCATGCTACAGGCATTCTGTGCTTTTATATTGGTACAGTATTACCTTAATAGATCATCTAAGAATATTTAAATTCCAGAAAGCATTTTTCTTTGTTGGGGGTTAAGGCGCTAGGTTACGAGCAGAAGGTCACGCCGACAAGCTTCCTATGCATTCTCACACAGAGGAGCTTAGCGATTATCTCACTTCAGACCTACTGACAGGGTTTGGAAAAGCTCCGGAAACTTGGCTGCCTGTCCTAATTCATTTGCCAAAATGGCCAAGATTTGCAGACAGAGGTTTAGCTGGCGCTCAGTAATGAAGGTGCAAGTGAGCCGGTTTCAAGAAAAGAATACTCCTGTGGTATAAACTCAAAAAAAAAAAATCAGCAATGGGGATATCATCATAATTTTGTATCACATCTAAAGTACCAACTGGAACAACTTTTAATATTTTAAAGAGCCACAAGGACTGCCTGAATGCACTGTGACCAAGTTGTACTGATCGATTCTTAAGATTCTTCCCTGCCACCTGGATCCTAATTCATTGAGACAAGCCATCTGAAGGATCGAGGAGTGTGACACATACTTAGCCAGGGGTCGTCTAGCACGGTTAACAGCATCCAGATCAGCATAGCGGAGGTCCAGCTGGCAGCCCACAAGGATGATGGGGGTCCGAGGACAAAAGTGTTTGATCTCAGGGAACCACATGGTGCGGACATGGTGCAGAGAGTTTGGGTTGGCCAGAGAGAAACACAGCACGACCACATCAGACCTGCGATAGACGGAGATAAGAAAAAAAGAGGCATATATGTCAGAATAAACAGAAAGGTGTAAAAATTGAATTTTTAGAATATGGTGATTTAACTGAAATCATGTAAAAAGTGGTACTATTCATATGCGATACACCAACAGCACTTTCTTCATACATACAGGGTTTCAGAGATCATATTTTCATTGTATTTTCCTTTGCAAGAGGTGATCGTTTGGTACATTAGGGTGCCAAACATTGGGGTCATTAGTCAGAGAGCACCTGACCGAAGGAGGTCAAATATTTTAACTTATGTGAAACAATCTTGAATTTTGATCTGTAAATAACCTGAATGATGCATGCATGAATGAGATTTTTAAACTTCATTTCCACACTGTTGACATTAGCACTGCATCCTGTTCAGTAATCGCATAGTTAATTATTATTGATAATTATTTCACTTTCACATTAAAATACAGAATGGTTTTCGGTTCATGGTTAGTGAGAGGTCATGTGCTCGGAAACGGTTACAAGCGGCTTAATTGTTCAGGCTCATTATGACTGATTTAAAATGGAACAGCCTCAGCTGTGAGCAATGTGTAATAAATACTTCACATAGTCCAGGTCACTAATTCAAATGGAAAAAAACAAATAAGCCTGATTTGGACTCATTGCGACTTGGCAGTAAAATGGGAAAAGGGGCAGTGGATAATATATTCAGGTGAAGAGGGAAAAAAAAACATGAGGGTAATTTTGTCTGGACAAGCAACAGGGAGGAAACCTGTGCAACACCCACATTTTAGATGATACTGCATAGCATTATTAAACAGACTGGGAAGATCAAAAAAAAAGAAGGACTGTGTCATGCTATAGCAGCCATGACAGAATAACACTGGCTGTCAACTACAAGGAGATGTCATGTTAGTGCTGCAGACATAAACAGTAAGCTTCCTTTGGGGGGGTGCGGGGGGGACAAATTTAACCACACCTCACCTACCAGGCAGCAGATGGAATAAAGACTCCATGCAGGGAATGGCTCTGACCCAGATCAACCACACTGTGTCAATGTGATCCAAAAACGTTCTGTCAGCCAGCCGACGGAGACACCCGTACTGAACATTGCAACCCTTCTACTGAGGCAGGCGAAGTGTGTGTTTTCACACTAACGTATGCTTTTAAGGTAATTAAGAGATGCAGTGGTGGAGACACACGGCACACTCAATTTACGCTTTGCGAAAAAATTTATATCCTGATGGATATAAAATTGGTCAATTGGTTTTTCTATAGATTTCAATGCAGATTTTAACCTCAGCCGCACATGTGCTTAACAATAGAGAATGTAAGAAAAAAAGTCTTTGTTTCAGGGGAGCTCCTGTCATTCATTACAACTTAGAAACACCCACGGCAGAACAAAAACATCTTCCTTCAGTTTCAGTTACTATAGATGTTTTTCCCTCTATATAAATATCTATTTTCTTTTCCACACAAACAGGGTCAGGTTCCAACATATCCATTATTACATTTAATAATCTTTCAATGATCAAAAGGTTAACACAGATTTATTACCTGAAGAAATTTCAGACCTGCCCCATCAGACTGTCTGGACTACATGTACTAAACTTTATTCTGAAATGTTTATGCATATTATACCATACATTAAATAACATTTCTGATACATAGCAAAATGACTATTTGATTACCAGCTAATGAATAGCAAAGCAGTGGATAAACTGACCTTCATGTGGAGATACTGAAAATGCAGGAATACAAGATACACGCATCAAGGGTGCAGAAACATGCAGTGCTTTATCTCAGGGTTTCTCAACCCAGTCCTCAGGGACCCCCAGACAGTCCACATTGTTGCTCTCTCCCAGCTCCCAGCCAATCAAGTACACAGAATACCTGGTACAGGTGCGCAGGGAGCTGGGAGGGAGCAAAAATGTGGACTGTCTGGGGGTCCCTGAGGACTGGGTTGAGAAACACTGCTTTATCTGAAGAAAGCTGGCTCCTCCCTGTCAGCCCCTAGAATGCCAAACTACTTGATCTCTGATTAACTGGCCCTTCCCTACTGCTCAGGACAAACACTGCAGTTTACTGATTACCTTATGCTATGCAAGAGGCCAGAGTTACATATGCAACGATACGACCTTGAATTAAAAACAAAAATGTTGCAATGTTAATTGGGTCTATTTCATTAGCATTTGCTATATTAGTAGTTCTTACATAAACAGATTAAGTTGTTAATAAACCTTTGGTTGGACACCCAGTCTGAACTATGGTACCAAGTTTTAGAACAAAAGCACAAATAAGCAAGTAACTTTAAGTAAGGAATGGTCTGTGCAGGACTGGACTCTCAGAGGTTTTGATGTTGGGAGACGGTGCTAGTTCATTGTAAGGCTTCTGTCAGCGTGTATCACACCAACACCTTACCTCCCGTATGCGAAGCGGCGATCTTTGTGATGATCCCCAAAAGTGTCCCAAAGCCTCAAGGAGACGCTGACTTCATCCACCACATCCCGGGACCTCTCAAGGACCTGAGAGCCAAATGGGAAAAAGGAGAACAAAGGAGTTACATGATGTATTCACAGCAACTGATGGTATGCACGTGAGGAATAGCTCACGCCTTTACCTCCTGGCAGACGCGGTACTGGTCAATGGCCCAGACGGTCGGCACATGAGTGGCGAGCAGCTGGTATTGTGTGAGGGTGGCGTTACAGGCGCGGGCACAGATCAGCCGCGTCTTGCCGGCCGCGTTGTCCCCCACCACTACGCACTTTATCGTCTCGACATTAGGCCGCTCATAGTCTGAGTCAATATCCATGGAGAAAGCCCTAAAAAGGGGAAAAGCGCAGTAGGAGTGTCATACACATGCATGTGTGTGTTTACCTGAAGCAGCTGAAGACCACAGACACAAAGCGCAATGAAGATCAACAATCACTTTCAAAGCTTTCAAGCTCAACAGGAAGCCCCTGATTGGGATGGTGCTGGGGATAAGGAGAAAGGATTCCTCAGATCAATGATTTACTAAGGTACCACAACTTACTGCAAACTGTTGTTTTTTTCCCCATCAAATACCATGAAGAGGTACTGTTCCATGTCAAGAACCATCAGGAACAGTGACCCACTCACCAGAGTCATTTGTATGCCTCTGAACTGAGATGAGCAACTTGTGTAATAAAAATACAATCATTCTTGGTCACAGTAAGTTCAGGGAACATGCGATGCAAGGCTACTTTTAATTTCAGAATTTTTATTGCATCAAGATTAGGGGTTGAAGTTTATCTGTTGGAATTATGATGCTATGCTAGTAAAATAGCTAATGATACAATAACTACTTATTTTACCCAATGAAGTTCACTGTGGTAAAGTCTTAGTTGCCAGTAATGGGAACTTAGGTTCATACATCCTCTGGTGATAAAAGAACAATCTTCTTCCTTTCCCATTCACCAAAACAAACAGAACTAAAATCTGTTCCATGCCATACACGTACACACAAAACTAGACTCACAACACTACTGTCCTATTATGTTTGATATATGGGAAAAATATTTGGCTGAGGACATCAGACAACAGAGAAAACAATAATTCGCATACTAATTAAAATTTTAGAACACAAATGACTAATTGAACAGATGGAGAGCTGTTCCCGCCACAATTAGCAGAATTTGATAATTTGCCCAGAGAGACCCCGAGTCTGACTCATAGGCAGGCAAATATCATGAGATCTTTCCTCAATGAAAACACTAGCCAAGTCTCAGGTTCATTCATTAACTAGGGATCCTGACACAGCGACTCTTATGTTCCATTCAGCATGGCACCATCTCAAGCACGTGGACAACGGAGCAGGCCACCATAACCACAGCAACCAGAACCCCTTACACAACCGAGAGACTCCAGCCTGCAAGTGGGTTCATGGAAACAGGAAAACAATGCAGGGTTCCAAATAAGATTTTCAACTTGATTAGCAGTTTTGCTAATCAAAATTTTCAAAAGTTGCAATTTGATTAG
>JAODJU010000119.1:14101405-14123560 GCA_026776725.1 Gnathonemus echidnorhynchus
TCATGTAAGCTGTCATGTATGTATAATATATATATATATATATTATACATACATGACAGCTTACACGAATTGAAAAAAACATTTCAGTTCTTCCTTCATTCTGGATAGAATTGTATTAAAAATATCTATTATTGGGGTCAAAGAAACACAACCAAAACAATACAACCACAAATATTTGACGAATATTTTTCTTCATTTTGGTGGTTTATCAATAATGTGAAAAATAAATTAGACCTATCTGGCAGTATGAGAAAAGTGCCAAACTTCAGAAATACAATGATAAAGTGACATGGAAGTTTATTGTACATATTTATGCCATGCATGGATGCCTTATTCTCTTGCATTTAAAATATTCTTCTTTAATTTGTGTATAACAAACCCTGAAGTAATTGCATCATTACTATATCTAATTGACTATTTACATAACAACTTTACTGTCTCTTGAGGATGAGATAAGATTGTTATGTTTCCTGTCAAAGTAATGTGAGAAAAATGCCAAAACTTCACCCTTGCTAGTTTATGCTCTATTTGCATCAAAATTAAAATGATATTTTCTAAAAAAAAAAAAAAAAAAAAAGTGAGTTGTAGTAGTAGTAGTAGTAGAAGAGAGAGAGAGAGAATTATGAGGCCTGTTCTGAAACCACTCCCTAAACTCATCTTCTTGAAGCTGACTTGGTGGTTTGACACATTTTAGATTAGATAATAAAAAAATAAAAGTAGAAACTGAGGAAGAGATATTAAGAATGGAAACTTGAGAAAACTTGTGAGTGAAGGCAAGCAGTCTTTCCAGTATGTTTGATTTTTTTTTACCTGATTTTTATAGTGCAATGTAATGCAGAATCACTTTTCATATCCCAAGAAAAAGAATTACCTTCACAGACAGGAGTTTTAGTGATCATTAAAATACAAACAAATTGTTTTGTGAGTGTATTTGGGTTTCACAAATGAATACTGTTGTGCTCAAAATCTGATATCATAGAATTGCGTGCATGACAAGAAAACTCCTTTTAGTTTTAACCCTGAGAACATTTGGAGCTTTTTTTATTTGTGTCAGAGTAATTGTCATATTTTACTTTATACTTTTGGCAATATAAAATATTGGCAATTCTGGAGCAAGAACCATCCAACTAATCTGATAGGTCATGTCATATTATTTACTGTGACAGCTTCTGCACTGCTTTTAGTTTTAAGAATCCAAATTAAATGAGAATACATATTAAAACTCCTGGAAAAAAATACATCCATTTTAAAAGCTATGTCTCTTATCCTCATAAACATTACATATACCCATCATATTATCTAACTGTAGTCTGCAATAAATGTGTTCCTGCAACTTGAGCATTGCATTAACTCAATGCAGTAGAGCATTGCATTAACAATGTTGCTGGTTTGACTCCCTGGGAGACACATAAATCCCTTCCCTCTACTTTAAGTCGTTTTGTATAACTGTGTGAAATAGATGAGTCACATGCACATGTGTAGTCTTGTAAATGTAGGTAATACCCAGAAAAACCTCTGCAAAACAATACACTGCTACATAAAATTAATAAACAGCAAATAGTCCATCTTATGTAGGACATTTCTTGGCATTAATTATTGTTAGCACATGTTCACTATGTTCATACTGTAACTGTGAGAGTATAGCAGACATTTTGTGAGTATAGCAAAAAATGAGAATACAGACTAAAGAAAACGTGACTGATCCATTATGGCCATGAAATGTAACAGTGAAAGTGTGTAAGTCATCTTACTTGATTTGCATGGCTATTGGATTCTACGGAGTTAATCTTTTGAAATGAATATACTTGATTAAGTTCTATAGTTCAAAATTAATCACTTGATATGTAATTATTTAATCAAATCTGAATTTAACAAGATCCTGCTTAGTTTAATTGCCTCAAAGTGAGTTCGATGGCCTGAATAGGCCTCCTCTCGCATTCAACTTGGGCTGCTGTGATTATTCAACGCAGTCGATGACGTCAATGCTGAAAATACATCGACATCAATATTTTAAATGTACGCATCATTTTTTGAAATTATTGTAATAAATTACCTTTTTCATTTAAAAAATGCTTCAATTCATTCTAAAAAAGTTTTCCTTTAATATCACTTCATGGGATATGGGTAATTATGGGAGTTTTTCAAATTATCTGAAAAGAAAAAGGTGGTTGTACACTGCACAATGTTTAAATGGCATAACACAGCAAAACTAGAGCTATGCACAAGCACCTGAAGAGGAATTTATGGGAGCTATTTTGGATTATGGACTGCCAGAAGAGGCAAAGCCACCTTAAGTGTTGTCTATTTGTGTTGTTTATTACAGTAAATTACAATTAGTACAGGGAGCTTTAAAGATCTTTTGTCCTTATAAAAACATTATTTAAAGCCATGAAGTTGTCTGCCTGCTACCTTAGAATCCCCACTGATAAGTGTTTGAGAAAATGTTTTGGCTACAAACTGGGCTCGTTCTGCATGTATTGATGGTGCTGGCGTAACACCGATGTGTATGTGGTCATGCAGCTTGGTGGGAACAATGTTGTTATCGTAAACTAAAAGTTACGAAATGAAAACTGACAATAATTTTAAAAAATAATTTGTGAACTAAATAGAATTGAAAACTATATTTACCAAAAAATGGGCTTTAAAATGCAAAAAGTACCACCACCCACCAGTGTCTTTTTACCTTGTTTAACCACAATATCTCCTCTTTTAAAAAATGCTGTGGTTGCTGAGCTGTCCGTTTCTTGACTTCAGTGCTTATGGCTTCCATGATTTACCAAAACAGTCGCATGTGGCATGCATCGCTAACCAAATTTAATAAGCATAAAGATACACTGAATTCATACATACTACTATAACTTTTGGGTGTCACAATACTCCTCTCAATATTTTATGCATACTACTAATCTTGTTATCGAATTGTGGGTGTAAATAAGGTACGCATAGTGCTGAAAAACTGGTGTCCATCATCTAAAGCCCTGCAATGACAAAGAGTTTGTTCTTGTTAAAATAAAATTTACTTAAATGAAATTGTCAATTATATTTTCAGGTAGAAAACCATTTAAATTAATTGACGAATCTGTAAAATAGTCGATAGATTAATTGATAGAAAAATAGCCATTAATGGCAGCCCTACATTCAACTACATTTTTTCTGACATTAATTTTGCAAGGCGGGAAGCACATGGAGCTTAAAAGTATCAGTAGACATTATATTGTATTACCCTTCAACTGGTTTGAACTGTGGTTAACACGTCTCAACATGATCAATTGAAGTCAAGTGGTACAAAACTAATATATGTGTTTGGATTCAGCACAAACCTTTCACCATGGAATTCTAAGTCAGTAGCAGTCATGAGTAAATGTGCAAGTATCTTGATTAGTCAGTATGTGGTTCTTGTATGGGCAAGTTCAACATCATGGTACTTGTTCTGTAGGCCCAGAAGCCACTGTGGTCTAATAGCAGGTTTAGTCTTTCTAAAACTGTTAATAATCTGTATAATCATGTTATAATATTTACTTGCTTTTTTATTATATTTTTTAAAATACACTTTATTACATAAATAAGATAAAGGGTGTGTTTCCATATGCATAAGTACTTTGGGGCATTCTGGCTGAGAGACCAGGAAAATGACCTAATGATTAGGATTGTGCAATAAAATTAATGTTACCTTTCTAAAAGTATGCTGGAGTGCAACAATTATTTTATGGTTAAAAATTTAAAAACATGTGCATCAGGGCAAATCTATTTGTGCAATAAGTGTTCAAGTTAAAATGTAACTGTGCTGCAAATTTAATAAATTAAATTTTTGCGTAAATGCAGTATACTCCCTCTTAGATATAGAGTCAGTCAGGTGTTCCATTTATAAATTATTATTACCAGCATTCACAGAAGACTTCGTACAAATGAATTAGTTAAGCTGGAAATTTGTAAGTATTAAGTTGATACAACCAACGTGTAATGCATTACACAAAAAAAAACACAAGAGAATTGAAATAAAATTGGTATATTATGCAAAACAATTTCATTAGTAACTAATTTTAAATGTAGGCACTTTAATATGAAAGATATAAAAACCTAAAATAAAAAAGAATAAGAAATGACAAGCAGTAAAAATGCATGGATTGTAAAATTTACAGACATCCATCTGTTCATAATTCATAACTGCATACAGCAAAAGCTTTAGAGATCAGATCCCCTACTGAAACCAGGCTACAGCAAACTGCAGTTAGGATAAAGGCAACAATAAAGCAAGCCAGAGTACACATGGACATGCTTAATATCTCCCCTTTAGATGTGTCAAAAATGGTCTTAGAAGAAAAAAAAAAATCACCAGCACTTTATTAGCATAGTAGCCCTCCAGGTCTTAAGTTAATGAGTGGTGGTAAGTTTACTATTAAAGTAACACGGCAATTTGAATGAAGCACAGCAAGCAAACTGTGCTAGATAGGCAAGTGCATTTTCACACAAATGTTTCTACTTTGGGAGACCTTAAAGTTCAATGAAGTTTTTTTTCCCTAACCAGTTTCAATGAACGTACCACATTAAGGGATAATACCAGGATAGAGAGTGATGGTGGGCAGAAGGTAAGGCACAAGGGTGCCTCACGCCATTTCCTTGGAGTTTATGTTGGACAGGTTCATACTCTCTGCTTCGTTCTGTGCCTTCTCTCGGGCCTCTACCTCTACATGGAAGCCCACCATGAACTGATAAACCAGAACGCCAAATACTGTCCCCAGGAAAGGTGCAAATATTGGTACAAAGAACCAGTAAGACTGAGCCCTATAAAGCAAGAAGAAAACCAAGGTTTACTGTCTTTTAAGATAGAACTCAAGAAAATGTGTCTGCAGGCACAAGATTTCATGGATATATATCAGCAAAGCAGCACAAATTCAGTAAAAAATATTTGAAAACTTCAGCAGATATCAGTACCGTCCAAAAATTTTAGTTTTCTATTCATGCAATTTACTATTTTCCATAAGGTTTTTATTCATATATGGAATTACTCACGTAAAGACCTCTGTGCCCCAGCCAGCCATTGCAGTGAAGAGACGAGGACCCAGGTCTCTGGCAGGATTGACGGCATACCCAGAGTTGAAGCCCATGGACAAGCCAATGACAAGCACTACAAAGCCCACTGTGAAGGCTTCTAGCCCATGAGGAATAGGGTTGTTGTATGGATCCACGATGGCCAGAATACACACAATGAGAGCGGCAGTTCCAATCATCTATGGAACAAGAAATATCACAAGTGTCGTCACTCAGCAAATGTGCTTGCACTCGGCATATTTTGTAATATGTGCCATATTTCAATTAAATGGAAATGCTCAAAGTTAATGCTAATAGTGTTACAGTGACGTGACAATAATATTAGCTTCAACAGACATACGTCAGAGAGAAGAGGTGGGTCTACATAGGCCCAGACTTGGAGTGTCCACAGGTCCACTTAGGACTGGTCAACTTAGGAGTGGTCCACAGGTCAACTTAGGACTAACCTGGTCAAAGAAGCCGTTGATCAGTGTCAGGTGTGTGGAGGGGTATGTAGCAAAGATTCCTGCGGTGGCATTGTCTCCTACAACCCTGAGAGCACCTGGATTAAATTCCAACAATGCATCTGGAAAGAATACATTTAAAAATGAGGAACTGGGAACTGACACAACTGACACTTCCCCAATAAAAACACAGCCTAGCTTTGCCACAAACTGAATAAATATGTTAAACATTGTTACACATAAATATTGCGCTTGCACTTATTATTTTTGCTCTTTATGAATAATCACTTACCATGGTACATTCCATAAACTATTCCTGAACCCAGGAAGGCACCTATAGTCTGAAATAAGAAATATATTGGAAACTTCCTCCAAGGTTCTCTCCCAAGTATGCATAAGGCAAATGTCACAGCAGGGTTTAAATGTCCTCCTGGGGAAGAAAGGTATCAACAGATAACTGAGACAGAAAACCTGAAAATTATCCATTGCAACATGATTTTCCTTCATCATTCAGGTTATAGTTACAATTTAAACCAGGGAAAAGTTCATTTCTATAGATGTACAGAAAACTAAATCTCAGAATGTCTATCATTATATGTACTGCATTTCAACAGCTATAGCAAGAGACATTTTTGCTTTTATGTCTTGCTAGAATCTAATAGTGATCACTAGATAAAAGTATTATGATTAGCCTCTCACCTGAAACCTGTCCACATACCAAGATCCCAAGAGTAGCAGCAAAGCCGAAGGCGAAGTTGACGGTAAGGAACAGTCCATGGGATCCATTGCTGAGGACCAGCTGGGCCAGAGAACCACAACCAAACATCTACCAACACAGAAGTATTTGTGAGTTTTATCATCTTTACTCAGAGAAACCCAAATACACTCACCCAACAATTAGTTGGTATTTTTAATTATCACTAGAATTCCTGCTGCAAAGGAAACTATTTCTTTGTCTAGATAAGTTACTTTTATAGTGTGCTAGTTTGAGCTTTAGTTTATATATTTGAATAAAACTGATGCTTTGTACATTTTTTAGAGATAGATGCCCCTCTAAAGTATTCTTAAACAATGCCAGATGACAATGCCAGTAGTGTAACACAAATTGTGATGTTTAGTAGTGTCAGCCAAAACCACCTCTTTCACAACCATCAATACTGCACAAATTGCAAAAGCAGAAAATAAATAAAAATCTGAATGTCTGATTTCAATACCAGCAGGAGAAAATTAGAAAATATACTGAATTAAGTGTACAAAAACGTTGTGGAAAGTTTAAAATTCACATGTGTTTTTTGTTCCGGGGATATATAATTAGAGCTCGTAATGGTGCATATTTGTGGAATTTGTAAATCAGAGACACATTGTACAAAAACAAGATTGTGATTAAAACTTTTATATAAAACAGCAGTTCTCAGACTCTGGCCTTCTAAAACTATGACATACTAAGGATAAATTTTCATAAGGACTGTCATTATACGGCAATGTAAAAGTGAGGCGTAGGGCACTGAACATGAGGAATTATATGTCTTAGCAATAATTTTTGTAAATTTCCACAATTGAAGAAGTTTGGAGTTCTCACCTTTTCCATTCACGTTGTAATTAAAAGTAACTTAAAAATGCCAACAAAATGTCTATGAACGTCCCCACCCAGAAAGTGGTGATCTCAGTCCTGTTATCAAAAGACCCAACCCATTAATGCAATATAGTGTTATGTTGATTTTACCAAGGTTATTATTATTTACTAAGATTATTATTTTCCTGCCCAGGGACACAGCCAGACCTTGTACAATGCAGTAGCCTCAGTACATTTTGCCGATCATGAGTATTATTCATTAATCATCTCCCAATCACGCCCCAATTGACTGATTAATGTGTTGGGAAGCTCTGGTTAAATGTGACATATTTCATTTTTATGTTTCGGTGAAGGGTGGCAACTGGGGTAGCCACAAATTTACTGTGAGGAACATGGCCAACCCTGGCTACCCCTTAGATCCGCTCCTGTTCCTGCTATATTTCCTGAAACAATCTTGAATTGAAATTTTGTTAGCAGCCCATGGCCCTGTACCAGATTGGGAGTTGAAACATGGATGGATGAGTTTTAGTTTCACTGTTGGCAATGGATTAAATTGGAAAACCATCTTCTTTATGGTACCTTGCATGCCAGAAGTCTTAAGTCTTCTTAAAAGTGTTTTAATTCAATGTTTGAGGACCATAATAAAACTAGAAACCAAATACTTCTTGTCAAAAGTTACCATCATTAAATAAATATCTATCTGTTTTCCAACTGTTAATCCAGTACAGCGTCATTCAGCACCTGCAGGGGATCTCCCTAGATGTGATGGCACACATTCAACACATGCACACATTAACACAAATCACTCTATGGGCAAGTCATAGTGGCTAATTTTTAATTCAATTCAAATTGTATTTGTATGGTGCATTTCACAAAATTACATTGTCTCAAAGTGCTTTACAGCATCCCTGCCCAAAGCCCACAGTGAGCAAGCCAGAGGTGACAGTGGAAAGGAAAAACTCCATAGAAGGAAGAGACCTTAGGAGGAACCAGACTCAGATGGGGAGTTCATTCTCCTGGGGCTGGCAGGGAAAGTCAATTGATCAAGATGGCAAAGTCCCAATCTTAACATTTGAGTCAAAATGGGGGGCAGGGAGCTGATGACAGAGCAGGGGTGGGATTTCAAATCCTTCTTTGGAGGTGAGGCAACGTGCTGGTCCCTGCAAATACTTAAATATTGGAATTTACTGACATTGCCTCACCAACCATGTCAAAGAAAATCATGGTTAATTTTGGATTGCATCTGTAAGTTCGTTGTTAGTATCTGTCTAGTGAAAACAGGAACTTACCCTATGACTTACTGGGCATGTATGATAAAGTATTTCTTTACCCGAGTACGTATTTGCAGGGTGCTCAAAAGAAATGTAAGTTGGACTAACTCATTCATGCGTAGCTATTCAGCTGATGTGAAGAAAGAGACAGAACCAATGAAAATGTAAAAACTTGGAACATACTGTACAGTGGGATGGGATTGGAATTATTGGCCCTGAAGACATGTAGTGGCAACTGTTCACACCCTCTTTCACTTTAAATTGAAGTAGATGCAATTTTGCAGTGGGTGTAGTCTTTGAAAAGAAACTTTTCATATGTGTATTTATCAGCTATGTCAATCATTTCCTTTTTGTCACAATAATACTGTCTTTCATGTGCCCCTCTCTACATAGATACTAGTGAGGCAACGATAGAGGATAGTCACTCCCTTTCAATATTAAAAGACAAATCAGTTAGTGGAGACGATTGATGTGAGGCAAACAAGTTGGAGACATGCACATTTTTGATAACCTGAGGCCACTGGTAGTTGCGAAATATATTGCAGGATTAATTTAACTCAGTTTTGCCATATTTATTTTCAAGACAAAAACAAGATGTTATCAGCAGTAGCAAGTACTGGCAAGCAAATCTCAGCTTTTGTGTATTTTCATGGCTGTCATGTCTAGTCAGTTTCCTGTACATCTCTTAGGGTGTAGGGTAGAGAATTTCCCAGGCACTAATGTGTGCGTACGTTTGAATGTGATGGGGGGGGGGGGTTATTAAATTATATGGTATCAGGAAACTGAACTTGGCAAATTGTGCGTTTTAAATTGCTTATAACTAAACCTATTTCTGCATCAGTTTTGTTTTTGAGAGGAGTGCTCAAACTGGTTTGTATTGCTCCTGAGCCTTGCAGGGACACAGGCAGTGTTATGCAAAATACTTCACTGTGTTCATATTTCCTGAATTTTGGTTAATTGATAACATGCAGCAATCCAAGGGCAAACTTTTAAAATATTTTTACTATGTTTTAAACTGTGGAAGAAGTAAATACATAACTGCCTGTTCATCTTCTTTTGTTAATGAGCAAAAGCCTTGAGGTCACACTCGAGATTTTTTCTAATAAAATGTACATTTACATTAACATTCACATTTACATATACAGCACATGCTTTTGTCCGAAGTGACATACAAGTGAGGCAAACAGCACATGCAAAAATAAAATACTAGCTGCAATGCTTTAAACATACACTATTTTGCAAAAGTGTTAGGCAGTTAAAGACAATGATGATGTTTAAATGAGCTTCATGTTGGTATAAAACTATATTTTGTCTGTCAAAATGAGTTAGCTTAGCCCAGTGGTGGCCAATCTTATCCGCAAAGGGCCGGTGTGTATGCAGGTTTTTGGGGTAACCTGTAGGTCAGCTGTTTAAACCCAGGTGTGAGGACTTTTCAGCCAATCAGTCCTCTAATTAGTAATATAATCAGGGAGCTGCAGCGAAAACCCACATACACAGCAGATAAGATTAGCCACCCCTGGCTTAGCCATTTCAAAATCTCTCCTATAGTCACCCCAGTATTTGCAGCAACCATCCATTATACCTATGTATTCTTTTGACTCAACCACTCCCCTACCTCGTTTGACTAATCAAATCTTCATTGTTTTAACTATTAACTTAATGAACAAATGGGTTTAATTAATTAAAGTGGTAGTGAAATTTAACAAATACATGGAATGGCTGAGGTGCCCCTGAGGGGAGGTTTAGGAACAGAAGCAGTCTTCTTCTAGCCACCCAACAGAACATCAGTAACTTGGAACAGAAGAAATTCTTCTTAGTTTTTTTTTATGTTACTCGTAAATTCTAATGTTAAATTATTTTCTTGTCTGAGCCAGTATACACTTATTACCTGGATAAGTACCTTCAACAATTTTCTTTGGCTAAGACTTTTGCACGGTACTGAATTTCATGTGAAAAACAACCTGAGATGTATCAAATTTTTTTGAGCCTTCATTGTTTAAATTGAGCATTCAGCTAAATGCATATGGTTCACAATCTTCCAAAATAAAATGGGACAGAACATACCACCAGGATCAGTGTTCCCAGACATTCAGCCAGAGCCTGACGTATCAGCAAGTTGCGGATGTGGCAGGTGTGTAAAAGCTTGTCCAGGAAGACCTTCTGTTTTCCCATGATGAGACTTTAAGAGGCGTCCTGAGAGAGTCGGGTAAACTCCAGCAGTTGAATGTTACTAAGGAGGTCAGGGGAAACCTCTGTCTCTTAAAACACCAAGACCCTCCCCCTAAAAATCTTCCAACCACACCCTCCCCATTACTCCCTTTGGTCAAACTGTTCACTTCAATTTGCCGCAATAGTCTTATCCCCGCCCCCTGACACTTACCACTTCCCTGTGCGATCCCATTATTCCTAGCCATTTTCTTTTTTCTTTTAAAAAGATATAGTACTATTTATGTTTTGTAAAACCACCACAATATTTCCAACACACTTCAAAAAATGTATTGTTTTTGTTTTGTAAAATTTGTTTAATAGATGTCATTTTTTTTTTTAAACCAGTGAAAATTCAGCGTATACAAACTGCGGGAAGTCAGGAAGTAACAAGGTGCAAAATTACATTTAAAATACATTTAAAACTGTCTGCTCATAACGGAAAACGTTTAAGCTCACAATGTACAATATTCTATATTTTTTACATGACAACTACAGTAGTAGTTATATAATATTAAAAACACAGTTTTAAGTTTAATTTCTTGGGGGTTGAAAAGGGATCATTTTAATATTGTGGTTAAAAATACAAAAATGTATAATACATGAAAAAAGTTTACAATAAAAATATTAATTATAAAGAAGCAAATTTAATTTACAAAACATGCAAAAAGAAGTTTCTATTTTTTATTTCGTCAAAAGGAAGGCATTCCAGAGTCTAGATAATGGACTTGAGAGAGATCTTGGATTAATTTATCAGAAACCTTTGCTTGTTGATGTAAGATTATGCTATCAATAGAAGTCTTGATCATGCAATACCTCAGTCCAATTCATTTTAAACATAATTTGTCAAAAGCAACTGTTTACCAGTAGATAATCAATGTAACATATAGCCCTTTGGTTATTTCTTTAAAGATAGTTGATTGAAGTGACTCATTTAGATTCTAATAAAATAACTTTTAATAAAATAAATAGAAATTTCAAGGCTCTTTCAAACATTAAATAAAGAATATTTTGCAAACATGAATGAGTTATTGCAATAAACATCCTCCACAGAAAAGTGAAATGTTATTGTAAGATGATACATTCTTTTTCCTGGCACAATCCAAATTGATTAATCACAGATGACTGCTATGATTTTTCTCTGGCCATTGTTTTAGTCACTCACCCATCCATCAATTGACTGCCCAAAATCGCTGTAGGATTCCAGTGAGCTAAACGTTAACTGGATCAACCATCTCACCTTTAGGACTAACCATAAGTTGAATATACATCCGAATAGGAGAGAATCTGGCCAAACTATTTAAAAAATTTATTGCGGTTTTGAGACTTGTGATCCTGCACTTGTCCAGGCAGGTATTCATAACTGCATGCCTGTGGAGCTGAAATTGAACTTAAAATTAACTTATGATTGTCATGCCCTGCTCGTCCGATCCTCCTGTGTGCCATGCCCTCATTAACCTCGTGTGGAATCCCGCTTGTTATCAGCTGTTTCCTGTTTTTCCATTGAGTCCTGTGTATTTTAGTCCGTGTTGGAGTCCGTTTCCCTAGGTCTGTCATTGAAATCCTGTGAAGTCTCATGATGTTGTGCTGCATGTTTGTGCCTGCTTGATGTCCCTGCTCCCTGTCTCCATTAAATCCCATATTCCCCAATCCTACGTGTCCCTCTCCTGCTTCCCTGTTCAGTGCACCGCTGTCAGTCACAACAGAATGACAATCCTCATGAAGAAGATGCCTCGCCTAACGGACGATGAGTACATGTCCCTAGTCGAAGAGGTAATGTACTGGCTAACCTAGCCCGAGATCCAGGAGGATCCCGCGGCTTGAGCGTTAGTGCACCAAAACCGGGATATCCTGGAAAAGATCCTACCCTGCGATGTGCACCAAGCAGAAGAGGTGCACGAGAATCTCCGGCAGCTTCAAGAAAGCTAAATCAGTGATGCGGTAGGTGGATGTGGACTGTGGGCTACACTACGGTGAGCGACCTGGGCTTCCAGGAATACCTATGAGCTCACCAAAAGCTAGGCGATAGCAGCATCATGGAAAGCAGGAAGACGTCCCGGGGATCTTCCTGGGGGCTAATCATATCTCTGCTGTTTCCCCTGCCAGGTGTCAGAAGACGCACCTTCCGATTTTGGACCCCGCGGTGTTCACCCCTGACGTCACCACCACTACTTCACGTAAGCGGGTGCCCCAAGCCCGCACCGCCACTGTTCCACTGCCAAATCACGCAGCACACCTGCCCGCTCCTTCGTTGCCAGTGCTGGCAACTCGCCCCTTTCTAGGGATGCACCTGGCTCTTAAAGGGGCCAAGTCAGTTGGGGATGCTATTCCGCGAGTCCCCAAGATCCCTAAACGGGCGATGCCGACGGCCAAGGCGCAAAACACTGCTTCGTCTATTCCTGACCTGCTGGTTCCCGATATTCCTGTACTGGCGGTCGATGCTCCGCCCCCCGTGGTTCCCATAAAGCCTGTGCCTGATGTTTCTAACCTGCCTGTCCCAGAGGGTTTCGCTCTGGTTCCTGACCTGCCCCCAGAGGTTCCCACTCCACCGATTCCGGTGTCTGTGCCTCTGGTTCCAGTCCCGGCAGCTGACGCGCCGCCCTGCGAGGCTCCAGTCCTGGCAGTTGACGCACCGCCCTGCGAGGCTCCAGCTCCGCCTACAGAGGCTCTTGCACTGCCTGTCCCTGCTCCGCTCACAGAGGTCCCTACTCTGCCAGTCCCCTGAGGCTCCTGCTCTGCCCGTGATTCCAGTCCCTCCGGCTCCAGTCCCCCCAGTTCCTGTTCCTCCAGCTCCAGTCCCCCCGGTTTTTGATCCAGCTCCCGCACCACCGGCTACTTTCATTCTTATCCCTGTCCCCGAGGAGGTCCAGGACTGTCCGACCACCACTCCTTTCCCCTTGGGGGAGGAGGAGCTCGAGTGGGACCCCTCGGAGATTTCCCTGGTGGCCCCACTGGACCCTGAACTCCTCCACCACCTCTGCAGCAGTGGTGGTCGCCTGCGGGTCCCCCTCTGATGACTCGTCGGCTGCCTTCGGGCCCGTCTTGACTCGTCGGTTGCCTTTGGGTCCCCCCACTCTAGCTCATCGGTGGATGGCGCCTTCGCCGGCTGTGGCTACGCCATCGCCTGCCGTGGCTTCCCCTCCCTCCTCACCTTCGCTGAGGTCCCCTTCATCTTCCTCCTTGCCTCCCATGGTGCCCCCTCCGACTTCCTCCTCGCCTCCTTCGCCTGTCCCTCCGTCAGCCTCCTCGCCCCCTTCGGAGTCCCCTCCTGCTCCTGCCTCATGTCCCTCAGGCTCCCCGTTGTCCCCTGTCCTTTGCCTTTTGGCCTCCTGTGTCTGCTTCTTGTCCCTCTGTTCACATCTGGTCCCTTCATTCTTCCTGTTGGTGTTTCCCCTGTGTCTCCCTGCTTAGTGCCCCTGTGCCTGTTTGCCTTCCCTGTGGTTTGTCAGTGGTTGTCTAGCTTGTTGTCCCTGTGACTGTTCTGTGTGTCCATCCTGTTCCCAGTATCCCATTGATGTTTTGGTCTTGTTTCCCCAGGTTCTGTCGGTTCCCAGTCTCATCTGTCACTTCCCTTAAGGTGCGCCCAGAGTGTGCACCTTTGGGGGGGTTTCTGTCATGCCCTGCTCATCCGATGTGTGCCACGCCCCCTCGTTAACCTCATGTGGAATCCCGCTTGTTATCAGCTGTTTCCTGCTCCCTGTCTCCATTAAATCCCGTATTCCCCAGTCCTACATGTCCCTCTTCTGCTTCCCTGTTCAGTGCACCGCTATCGGTCACGACAATGATAATACTATTAATTCATAATTAGACAATTTTTGTCCTGGCAAAGACATATTTTTCCCCAATCTCAATGCTGGACTGGTTCCCCAGAGTTCTAGGCTCTGTACCATAAATTTAGGCCCCGCAAAGTACTAGTACTAATAAAATGACTAATAAGCCTATGCTTCTGTCAACATTATAGTATAATTTCAAGCAACGTAAGTATGACACTGCATGAAAATTGACATAGTTGATCCTTATACAGTATACTTGACTTAGCTTGTGTGACAATGGATAGCATACAATACACACAATACGTAGGGCAAAGTGCTCTACCCAATGCTTAGTTTGGGAGTTTGCCAGAACTCTGGTTTGGAGCAGTCTGCGCCCCCTTTTAGCCCCCTTGTCTTCCTGTTTCCCTCTCAAGTACCTGCCACCCCCACAACAACTGGCACCACTCTTCCCCACCCTTGCACACACACACACGTACTACAGAAGCCAAAAATGACTGCTCATGTTATGTTATTACCTCAAGATTATCATCCCAATAGATACACTGTTGTTTTCTCTCCCCACTCAACAACTTAATCCTCCTTTTTGGACATAGGTCTGAACTCTTCTGTCATTTGCTCTGATTTGCTGCAGGTTTTATTATTTTAAGAGATTACCAAATAAAGGTGTGGTATCTGGTTAATGTGTGTGAATTAAGCCATAATTTTAAGTTTTAATCACTGAAAATCCAGCATCTGCAGCTGATGAGGAACGGACAGTTCAACAAATGATGTTGAGCAAGAACTTAGAAAGTTATTGCTGTTTTCAGATACAAGTTCTGACTCAGTCTTTAAGCCAAAAATTCTTTGAGTAAGCAATAATATACTTGAATCTCTTAATTTCCTTCTGTTGTTCTGCATGGAGCCATCTACCCACACGCTATTTCTCCTAGTATAAAAAGATTTAGGCTCTGGGCGACACACGTACAGCATTGTTATAGTTTAAGAATGTGTTTTTTTATGAGAGCGTATATTGTGGGTCAGAAAAGGTAGTTAAAATGAAAAATGCCTATCAGATCCTTCTTATATAAACTGTTTCCAAAACAACACAGATGAAGCAGTAGTTTAACACTAGCATAGTTTCCTCATAACTACATTGCTATGGTTTCAAATATGGACTCTCTGAAACTTGAAGATTCCCCCTTAATTATGTATAACTAAAAACATTATCTCTGTGTTTATCTAGGATTATTTAGGTATTTAAAGATATCTGAAAGACATATATAGTATATTTGAAATATTCACTTCCAACGAATTCAACAAGCTAGTTAGCCCTGCAGAGTCACCGATCGATTTAACAATTCGGTTCCCTGCAAGAGTCAGTCTAAATTGCCCTTTGCATATATGTGTGAATGTCAGGAACCCAGAGACAACTAGAGAATCTAAAATGTGTTGAAAGATTTGTTTTAGTAACTCAGACACCCATTACAGACCTCTAGAAGGCCTGACAAGGTGATGTGAGGAGACTTGTAGCCAAACAGAGTAAACAGTAGGCTGAGCACATAAGAAACTCATCACAGGTGCCAGCCTGAGGCTGCTTGTTGAAACACAAGATCTTTCTTTTCCCTGGGATGCATTCCTGCCAAAAATATGCCAGTTGGCATGTAAAGCACTGGAACAAGATCTTTCTTGCATTACTTACTGCATTAAAGTACAAAGGCAAGCATCTGTACTGTTTGGAGTCTTCGTCTGGTTGGTAAGTGTCTGTTAGTAGTTGTTCCTGCATTATGTCTGGGGATCTGAGTAAGATAGTAGAGGAATTCAGGGGTTTTAGTTCAAGGAAGAGCAGTTAGCACCTCTACTCAAATTAATTTGTCTCACTGGGTGGGGAGGGGGGAAGAGGTTTGCTAGCTTCTGATGTCTGGAAATTTACCCCCTCTATGCTCCTTATAGTTACTCCACATTTGAATACAATATTCATACCATCATCAACCCTGCCAAACTGCATATTGTTCTTGTTTATCACCCACCAGGGGCCTATATCATGAAGTCAGATTTCTTGCTTAGCCAGATAACTTTGAAGCTAAACAGAGGTAATGCTACTTAGTTACCTCTATGTTCAGGCTCATGGATCTGAAACAGTGCTTGGACCAATCAAAAGAAGAACTTGGTACATTACTTGACATAACAAATGGGCTGTCCTGAACTATTGAAATGATTTGTCCATGAGAATACTGTGACTGCGGTAAAGTTAGCTGTATATTTACTATTCAGTCTACTGGCTCTTTAAACAAGTAAGCCAGACAGTTCTTAATCACAGACCTTTGATGTTCACAGACAGAGATGCACACCAATCAGTTTTGCATTGTGAAGTCTTTCTCTACGTGTGCTAATTTTTGTTAATATTGTAGCACCAGTGGGATTAGTGTATCCTGGCATGCTTTGCAAACTCGTGTGTATAGCCTCTATTTGTATTTGTTAGTATTGATCCTTGTTGTGCTGGATACCCAACTGTTATCTGTACTTTTACGTGTGTTTGTACTCGGTCCTTGCCTGATCCTGACATGTCTTCACCATTGTGTAATAACTTGCTGTTCAAGTTGGTAATCATGCAACGGCAGCCATATCTCCACTCCCACTACCCCCTCCCCCCCCCTTACCTGCCAGGATATTTCTAACCAACTCACCCAACCAGCCTCCACCTGTGCTCTGTACCCTATCCCCTCACATTAGGCCATGTCTCCTACACTAATCACTACAGTAACCTACCTCATGGTGGCATATTCGCTGCTGCATTTATGCAGGCTCATATAACTCCACTGCTAAAAAAAATTTCACTTCATCTTTCACAGATTGAGAATTATTGGTCAGTCTTACTCCTCTCATTCTTGTCCAAAACTCTTGAATGTTCTGTCCTCAGCCAAGTCTTTTGTGAAGAACAACCTCCTGATCCCTCTGGCTTCAGTCTTACACAATTGACTGAGAATGGCCTCTTCACTGTTGTGGATACTTTAAGAGCTGCATCAGCTGCATCCCAGTCATCTACCCTGACCCTGCCAAACCACTCTGCGTCCTTCAGCACTGTTAATCACAAAATCCTCTTGGCTACCGTTTTTCATGTTTATGTTTATATGTTTTGACTCATACCTATGGGACAGATCATTCCAAGTGGCTTAGGGTACACTAAATGTTCTATAAATGCATTATAAAACCATTATGAAGGTATAATTAATGTGAATTATTACCGATAATCTTAACCATTAGACAGCTTTCTGGCTACAAAACAGGGGCAAGTTTCTCAAAAGTGATGCAACATAGATGTCATCAGGTACTGCTTCTTTATGAATATTAATGTACCTTCCCTTGCCATTTTGTGATTAAGGAATTAACATGCCAGTACTGCTACTCTGAGCATCTACTTGCAGCACATGAATGCAACAGTGTGCAACCCAGAAGTAGGAATATTTTTATTTTGTTCCACAAAATCTATTTGCACGTTACAGATAAATGCATTGAATTTCCACCTTAATAATCAGTTCATTATGATGTATTGATGCATCCTTACATCCTACTTGTTAACTCATGACTGGACTATTACAACACTATACTAGCAGGTCTACCAGCTTGTGCTATGAGACCACTGCAGATGGTTCCAAACATGGCAGCACATCTGTTATTCATTCAATCTAAACATGCTAATGTCACACCCGTCCTTGTCTCCCTTCACTGGCTCCCTACTGACACTCGCTTCAAGTTCAAGTCCCTGGTGCTGGTTTACAGATCCATCAATAGACACGCACCCATGTCCATGAAAAGGTTTCTCACCCCTTCCAGTCAGCAAACCAGCACCTCTTACAGCTTAGAGCGACTTAGAGAGTGTCACTCCAGGTGGTTCTCTGGTATGGTTCCCCGATGGTGGAATGAGTTGCTGAACCATGTCCGGTCATCAGACTTCCTCTCCACCCTCAAGAAATGCCTCAAGACCCATCTGTTCCATGAATTCCTCTACTAGTCTGATGCCTCTTTACATTCCCTGAATGTTGCACTTCTGGTCTTGAATAGCCTCATTAGGTTCTTGCATTGTTAAAAGTTATGTAGCTTTTGCTCCAATACTGCATACACTTTTGTTGTTGCGTAAATGTCTGTTTAAATGCAAATTGATAATTTATTCATGGTTGATTTTATATAAAATAATTCATTAAATTTAAGAAAAAAAACATGTGATGTTTAGTAAATTAATTTAAGAGTTAAAAAACAACAGACCTCATGAGAATGCGCTGCTGCATGAACTGCTTAACTAAGTTTTTTTTTTTTCCTTTTCATGGATGGTAAAGGGAGCAGACGTATTGCATCGTGCTCTGTAAAATTATGTTAAACTTTGTATATATTGATGATGAACATTGACATCAATGTTTAAAGGGACTATAAGGGACTTTAAAGTCACTTAACCTCTTTTCATGACAAGCGGCCAACCAAAATTTCATTTTGTGCTATGCGCCATTTTTGTAGTTTTCATTTATCTTAATGTCATGCACCGTGTATATTATCGATGTATTTATGTTATGTTTTATTCATAAATGTAGTTCTCACGGCGTGCAAGTGTGCTGGCATACTGTGTGCTGACTTGATGGCGAAACAGTGGACTCATCAGCTGAATAAGCCACATCTAAGCAATAAACACCAGTTTTAAAGAACAGACCTGTGCCTGTGTTGTCATGAGGAGAGCTACACATTCATTGACAGCTCAGCCTAGCTGCACATATGCCTAGTTGAGTCACTGACAACATGTATGTTTTCATAGTGCTATTTATCTCATTTGTACATTGCTGCGGATAAAAACATAAATGAACTGTAACTTTAGCTTCCACTGAAAGCATGCTATTTCAGACATCAGCATTTCAAGTACTTGGAAAAAAATGTTATGTTTACGGGTTCTTGTAAACCGTAAGTCCAACTCATTTTAGATTGGCCCTAAAATGTTTTGTTGGCAGGTGCAACTCAGAGAAGCAACCTGAGCTCCTCTCTCACAAATATAACAAGTTTAGACATATATAACGCATTGAGTATCATTAAAATATCTATCAAATGATCATGCAAGTTACTCTGTTGTCCTTCTACATCAGTGTGAAGAACAAAAATAAATTATCTGAGGACCAGTTTTAACAGCATTTAAGTATTTATTTTAGCCATGATTAAATGTAGTTCATAGCTCATATAACTGATTTGAAAATGATAAAATTTCGTAGGTGCAGGCTATGACTATTGCCAGTACATGCAAAAACATGTTTCATGACATTGTTGGCAAGGCTCTTAAAATGCTTGGTAGGTTACACCCAAATTCATACACCCACTTTGCACTACCACCTGTCACTTTAATGCTAATTGCACATTATTTATGATTATTGTCTATGTTTAATGCTTTATCTCTTTCATACTTATATTCCTGTCAACAGAAGCCTGGGGTGAGGCAACCAAGCATTTAACTACACATTGTGCTGAGGATATCTCTGTGTGTGACAAACAGAACTTAGATTTTATTACATTCTTTGTCAGTGAATACATATTCTGAGTAATATTGTTAACATTATTATATTTTATTAAAGAATTAATTTTCTTCATTGTTCATTCTTTGGAGTGTTTAATATTTTAACGGATCTGCCTGCCATTAATTTTAGTGCCTGTTTCAAATAAAGCTGATTAAGGTAGCAATTGCTTCCTTCTACAACTATACTGAGACACTTCACAGGATTAACGTAAAAGAGCATTCACAACCACATTTACTGTAAATAAAGATTTCAGTATGGACGCATTTTTTCGTCAGACCATTGGAACGAGCAGGGCACAGGGAATTGGTCGGGGAAATGGAGATCCAGGAACAAGGGATTTATTTGGCAAATGGCAAAACGGAGCATAATACAGTGGAGACGTCAATGACAGGACTGGGGAAGCGGACTGAAATACACAAGACTAATTGGAAATAACAAGAAACAGCTGATGACATCAGGATTTCACACAAAGTTAATGAGGGGGGCGTAGCACACAGGAGGATCGGATGATCAGGTGTGACAGAATTCCCCCCAAAGGCGCGCACACTGGGGCAGCAGGACACCTCAAGGCTGGAGCCAGAGGGACCCTCGGTAGATGTGAGGCAGAGGACGTGAGGAGGCAGTGGAAGGGGGCACCAGGGGAGGCGAGGAAGTAGGTGAAGGGGACCTCGGCAAAGGCGAGGAGGGAGGGGAAGCCATGGCAGGCGATGGCGCAACCACAGCTGGCGCAGTCAACCGATGAGCCGGAGTAGGGGGACCCACAAGCGACCGACGAGTCGAAAAGGGGGAACCTGCAGGCGACCAACAAGGCGTCGGAGCCAGGGCCGAAGGCGTGTGGTAGAAAATCTATGATAATGCAGATACAATTGTAATTCCAATCAGTAATTACCAAAGAAATTCATAATGACACTGTTGATTTGACCACAATGATTATAATGATTAATTGCTGCTTTGAAATAATTATACTACACATGTAAAGTGATAATGCAAGCTGGCTTAAGTAATGGGTTTTCACTTTAAAGGTAAGATGAAGATAATAACTGAAAACAACCTGTTGAGGTGGGGTTGGGAAAGCATAAGAACAATGGGTTTCTAACAGGTTGACCTTGCCTAGAACTGATAACGGGCCCTGTCTGCAGAAGCAGCTGGTGTCCAAGGAAACCCAGCCCCTCCTTAGACTGTCTGTAAACTGTTGCGTTTGTTGTTATAAAAAAGGTATGCAATTGTTGCTCGGGGAGCAGATCACGAGATGCATGAAAGACTGCTGAGTGTCTGTTCTCCCAAAGCTTTGTGGAAATAAAGTGTTGTCAGACTCTTAAAGAAATCGACTTCAGCGAAATTTTCTACCACAGGTGACCGACAAAGCATCGGAGGGGGACCCACAGGCGACCGCTGAGCTGGGGCCTGGAGAACCGCAAGCGACCGCCGTGCAAAAGCCAAAGGGACCGAAGGTGAGCCAGTGTACTGGCCGGGTGGGACACGACCCCAGCGCAGGTGTCACTGTCCACTCCAGGAGACCGAGAGACAGGGAACCAGCTGGGATCGATCACACTGGGATGAGGGTCGATGTGACCCACCGGAGGAGTTCAGTGGGGTAATCAGAGTGATCCCCGAAGGGTCATCCCATTCGAGCTCTTCCTCCACATCCATGAAGGGAGGGGGAGCGAGGGTCCAATTGTAGGGGACCACCTCAGGGACAGGGGCCAACGGAGCTGGAAGTACGGGAGAAAGGTCAGGAACCTGGGGGACTGAAGCTGGAATGGATGGAGCCGGAGGGTCAGGGTCCTTGGAGAGTGAAGCAGGAGTAGGTGGAGCAGGAACCTCAGGGGGCAGAGCAGGAATAAGCGGATCAGCCTGGGGTGGCCGGGGGGTGGGGGTCACTCCGCCTGGCCGGACCAGCTTCCCGTTTGCCGGGGGGCCTGGGGTTGTCCCATCCTTGGCTGCTAGCTGGGGTCTCATCGGGCATGGTGGGGCGGGACTCTCCCAGTCTGCGCCTTGGGGGGGGGTTCCCTGCTGCCGGGCTGCCTGTGGCGCCCCTGGCCCTGCGCGGGTGGGGTGGCCCACCGGGTGGAAGATCCATCATGGGGGGATGCAGGCGGCCCTGGCCGGTGTGGGCAGCCCCCTCTCGTGGGCCGCAGGCTGGGTGGTCATTGGCTCTGCTGCGCCGTGGTGGGGCCCTGGCGGGCAGTCTGGGGAATCTTTGGACGCTCTGGGCCCTGCTAGGCAGATTGGAGGGTTTGGTTTGGGCTGGGCGAGGGGTCTGCCGTACCCTGGTCACCACGGGTCCACTCTCAGGCGGGGGGGGGGGGGGGGGGGGCG
>JAODJU010000119.1:14144778-14162048 GCA_026776725.1 Gnathonemus echidnorhynchus
CCCAAAGGGGGAGCCCATCCTCCAGGGGCCGGCAGAAGAGTCAAACAAAACAAGACAAGATGATATAACTAAGCTAATACAGGGGTTGAAATTTGCCAGAATATCTTTATTTCTCCTTTTAAAAACACATCTGAACATCTTCAACATCTATATCTGTATGAAACTGCCATGAAGATATGCTCAATTTTTTCAAAAGCACATGGTTGTCTGTGTCATGAAATAAATTAAACTAAAACTCACAAAATCACTGCTATAGCAGAATTGCATTGATGACTGGTTTTCAGTTACACTCATATTCACCTGTCCAGTTTATTTTGTGCAAATATGAAAAAAAAATGAGTGGCATGCATATTGTGCAAGCAAAATTAGTGAATGAAGTTTTGTGGTTGTCCTCTGCAAAGATAACTGGGATGCAGGTCATTAATGTTTGTGATTCTTTGGAGAATTATGCTGTGTGCAGTTAGTAGGACCCAGAAAAGATTTAAACTGAGCGTGAAGATCCTTGCTTCCCTTAGTCTCTGTGACAGTAAGTATCCTGTGTTTAGAATGAACGTGATAGATGGGTTTATTATAACATGTTTCGTAATTATTCATACTGAGGTTTCTGCTCCCTACTGTAACTTTTGCCAGAAAGGCCCACTTTTGTTTGTTACAGGTTATTTTTGCACTTTAAATTAAATAAATCCCAAATGAGGCCACAGAACCTCATTTAAAGCAGTAAAACTGTTCTATCAAAAACATATTTAGAAGGGGCCTCAAAGTGTCTATGTTATTATCCATCTGTCTTCCAGCTGAATATACTAGTTAACGCCATTGGAGAGTTCGGAAGCACAGAGTAGAAAAGCCTGGGCTACACCAGTCCATCACAGGGCACACACACAGAGCAATTTAGAGACGCTGATTAGCATGGCTTGGGACTGTTAAACATAATTAATCCAAGTATTGTTAAATCTTCATGGATGGAAGACTTTTAAATCCACAGGTTTGGATTTTTTTTGACAAGCAATGCTTTATTCTGCTGATTTAGTGATAAAATTCAGTATCAGAAGTTACAAGGAACACGGACTATAGTTAGCATCATACAAAAAACAAAATAATTGATATTATCCTTATATTTTTTCAAACCAGTAATGATAATTTGTTTTCCAAAAATTGCTCCAAGTAAACACTGGTTATATAGATTCATCTTTTTTGGTAACATTATGAAAATATACAAAACATGAAGCTGAGTTCAGTCTTGCAAATGCTGAAAAGTGATTTGAGTTTGACATGAATGGGGAAAATGTGAGATGCCTTATGATAAACTAATACTAATACTAATACTAATACTATTTTATGGACTGAGCTGAGAAAACACCTCAGAAACCAACCAAAGACACCTGAACAAAACTGACTTCACTCTAGACACTCTAGAGTTATTATATGGAACTTTTTCTGTCATCACATCTAAGTGCCAGTTGTTTCAATCAGATGGATTAATGAGATGATGTAATCTTGAGTTCTGCATTTCGCCAATTTCAGTAGTTCTCCATATTATGTCTTTGCATACTTTTCTTATAAATTTAGGGTTATGGTTAAGACAATAATTATTTAGATGCCTTGGATTTCAATGCCAAACATGCCAGGCCCAAACATGCCCCACCTAGGCGCCACACTGATGCAGAACACTGATTGCTTCAGGAAACTCAAAAAGCACGCGTGCTGGGTACATTTATAACACACCCAAGTATGCTGTACCCAAGCACGCTGCATCCAAGCATGCCAGGCCCAAGCATGCCAGACTCAAGCATGCCAAGCCCAAGCATGCTGCACCCAAGCAGCCCAAGCACGCTGCATCTAAACATGCTGCATCCAAGCAAGCTGCATCCAAGCATGTCAGACTCAAGCACACTGCACCCAAACACGCTGCACCCCAGTACGCTGCATCCAAGCATGCCAAGCCCAAGCACACTATACCAAAGGATGCTGCACCCAAGCACGCTGCATTCAAGCATGCCAGACTCAAGCACGCTGAACCCAAGCATGCCAAGCCCAAGTACGCTGCACTCAAGCACACTGCACCCAAGCATGCCAGACTCAAGCATGCCAAGCCCAAACACGTTGTACCAAGGCATGCCAAGCCCAAGCACACTGCACCCAAGCATGACATACTCAAGCATACCAAGCCCAAGCATGCCCCATCTAGAAGCCACATTGATGCAGAACACTGATTGCTCCAGGTGGCTCCATTTCCCAAAGTGTTTTGTGAAGAAGAAAGGGGCATCTTGAGACAACAACAGGGAAGAAATGACCATTGCTCTGTTAATTGATGTTACTTCTGTTTTTTCCCCCACCTCCTGACTTCCTGCTTCCAAATATTTTTGTTTGCTGTGAGATTGGTTTTTGATAAACCTGTATAGGTGCACACCTGTGACCTCTCTTTTGCCTGTGTGCAATGAACTTGAGCCCCATGATAAAGTGCAGTACAAGTGTATTTTTATATTAGGTGCATGGAAGTAATTCTTCCAGGATTGGACTTATATGCCATGCAGTTTGCATCACACAGATTCTTGTCATTAATGTCCCTCCCATGATTTTTCAGGTTCACACTCAAAGCCTAAAAGCAGCCAATCAGGCAGCCTGATTGTCTCTAAAATGAGTGATTGTGGCAAATGAGTGATTGTGATATGTGTGTGATTGTGTCAGCTGTACTGGACTGGCATCACACCCAAACTGTTCCCCTCGTTTGTGTCCAATGCTTCTAGTGATGGACTTCAGGCTACCTGGGATCTTGTCCTGGATAAGCAGTCATAGATGATGGGTGGAAATTATTTAAATAGGTGCAGTGCGAAGTGTTACACAACCCAAAGATAGTGAGAGATATTGTTTATGCTAAAAACCATTCTTGTACTTTTATCTGATCATTAAGCCCTTCCGTAGTGAAATTAATTGAAGTTATATGTGGCTGTTGGAAGGAAATGGCTTCCTTATTCTTTCAGTGAACTAAATAAAAGAAAATGCTTTATTACACTCAGTGGACACTTTATTAAGTATATCTATATGTAGTACCAGATAGCCCCCCCTTTTCTTTCCAGAAACACTGGAGATGCAAGTTGTGAATTTAGAGACGCCTTTCTGTGCAACAGCTATTTTTTTTCTTTTTTCTTTTGACAGCTTCCTGTTAGTTTGGCCATTCTTCTCTGACCTCTGTCATCAACAAGGTGTTTTTGACAACAGAACTGCAGCGGGATATGTTTTTGTTTATCACACTATTTTCTGTACTCTGGACACCAGAGTGCATGGAAGTTCAAGAAAGGCACCTGTGTCTGAGATTCTGGAACCACCACATCTTGCACAAGCATATTACATTCAGAATCACTTATAACATTATTATGACCGAGTTAAATCAAATGAACCACAAAAAATTCTCCAAAAAGGTTAAATGTACCACAAATATCTACTTTTATGTCCAGAGGTGAAGTAATGAATATTAAATGCTACATGTGGCACAATTACTTAATGTTTAGAATTGTATCCTCAATCCTCTGGGGTTTGGAGTTCATGTCCTGCCTCTGGCAGTATGTGTGGAGAGTGAATCATCTCACGATATCTCTGCAGGTTTGGTCCAGTTTTCTTTCAGTCGGCAAACATGCATATAAACGATCTTGTAAC
Source organism: Gnathonemus echidnorhynchus (assembly GCA_026776725.1). Lineage (NCBI taxonomy): Eukaryota > Metazoa > Chordata > Actinopteri > Osteoglossiformes > Mormyridae > Gnathonemus > Gnathonemus echidnorhynchus. Next base: position 14,148,430 of record JAODJU010000119.1, read on the forward strand.
CTGATTTGTTTCACTGTATGACTTAGAAACATTTAAAATTTTTTAAGTAATTTGTAGTAAAGGAAAACATATTGACACAAAAATGTTTTCATATATGGGTTATGACAAAAATATATAAATAAATATCAGAAGTAATTGTGTAGTTCTATGGACAAAATTTTAAGTTTCTTGTTCTCTGGACTGACAAAAGCCACAATTACTATAAGTACTCGAGCAATAGATTTACCTGACTTTTTTTTTGCCAAACAAAGCAAAGCGTTAAGCAGAGAAGGCAGAGAAGGTGACAGGAAAGAGTTTAATCAAACAGTTCACATGAGCATATTCATTCAAATCAACAAGCAAAATGCTAACAACAAACTACTGCAGTTTGTATAACCTTCCCATAAGTAGCTTTTATTTTTAGGTACGCTTGCTCATTACCACAGTCTGCTAATACAAACAATGAGTGAAATGTCCACAACTGAATACATACAGCGTGCACACTGGGTCGAGAGGTTCAGTCACTATGTTCCACTAAGTACTATGACAGCTACGATGCATGATATAAGCAAGTTTAAATGTGATGTGATTGTTGGTACCAGGCATGGTTCCTGCATGAAACAGCTACCCTCCTGAGATTTTCATGCACTACTGTGTCTCACAGTTTGCTGAGAATGGTGTAAACATTCACTGCTTGTACAAAAATCCAGTTAGGGGCAGTTCTGTGACTGAAAAAATAAGAGAGAAGATAGAGAAACATAGCCAAACTCATTAAAGCTAAGGCATCTTTGAATGAACAGTTTGTCAACTGTTGAAGTGATTCTGGAGATAAAAGGCCATCCTATTTGGTAGACACTCCAGAACAGTGGTAGAAGTACATAACAATGCGGCCACTGAGTGGTTATTATACAATCACAGAATTTTGTAACAAAAGGTACTAAAAGGGTAAATTTTCTCAAGAGGATAATGAGTATCTACTAGAAGAACAATGCATTGCGATTATGAATATACATAGTGTTTTTGTGTTAAAATATGGCGAGGCATATTGAGAAAGAGATCTTGTTGATACAATCAACTAAATGGCTCATTTTATGCTATTCATTAAATATGAACCATCTGTTAGGTAATCTCCTCTTGACTGACATATTCGATCATAAAAGAAGCAGCCCATACAGTAATACAGTGAGCAGATTATACAGTCGGACTCCTATTGACTTGACAGTAGCTGTCAGAAATGTCTGAGAAAAAGGCACTTGGGTGTCAATTTTTTGATTCCTGATATGAAGTTCAACTCTTGGAAAAATGGAAGTGTGTGAATCTCTGAAGGGAGCTACTTGTTGGTGAAATAATCTAGAATCATGATTCTGTTTAGGACATTATATAGTTCAATGTCTGTTGTGAAAATCACAAATATAACCTCTGGAGCAAGGTATAGCTACCAATGACCACAGGAATACCGGAATACCAAAAATAACTATTTACCATACAGCAAGGAAACGGAAAGCATCTTTTTTTTTCACTGCAACATTTTTGCAAACAATGTTCTGAACAAACAAACTAGGGCACCTTTAGGGAGTTTGTTGCTTAACTGTGCATTTTATTGAGCTCATGGTTTCTTTAGGTTGATCTCTTATTACATCAAAAGCTAAAAATAAAGACAGTTCCGTGGTGTAAAACATTTTTTTAAAGTTCACAATCTCATATAAACTACCGACTTTCTTCTAAATTAAGCCGTCTAGCCAGCTAGTTAATAAATTTCTGCATGCAAATTTCATTATGTTGTTGTTAAGTATGAAGGACGAAGCAGTACAAAAACAGAAAAGATAATATCCAGTGTGAATCATCCAGATTTACCTCAGTGTGGGGGTGGCGAATAAGTGCTGAGGGCAAACCAAAATAGGGGCAGTGTCAACACACACGACAGAGACCTAATTAAATATGATACAGGGCAGCAGGAGAAGAAAGTGAGAAATTCAAGATTTGCATGATATCTATTCCACTTCCGCCTTCTAGTACAGTTTGAGAGAGAGAGCGAGCACATTTTATCCTCTAATATCTATTTTGAATTAAAACAAATCATTGAAATCTATTCAAATATTAATTGCAATAATAAGCAGTCACAATAATGTCACGCCCAGCTCGTACGATCCTCGTGTGTGCCACGCCCCCCTCGTTACCTCGTGTGAATTCCTGATTGTAATCACCTGTTGCTTGTTCAGTTCAGCCTGTCTTGTGTATTTAGTCAGCGTCTAAGTCAGTTTACCCAGATCTGTCATTTGTTGTGGTTAATGTGAGTGAGGTTCGCCGATGTTTTTGGTTGTCATCCTTCTCGTGTGCTACCTGTTCTTCAGAATAAACCCTGTTTTGCCTGCACTTACGGCTGGACTTGCCTGCTTAACCAATCGCCGGATCACCAAACGTTACAAATAAGCACAGTGTCTTGATTTACACATAGCATACTTAGGACTAATCTGTAAAGCACTTAAACAGGATGTCGTGAAGAATGTGGGCAGGGCGAACAGGAATCATAAGAGTCCATGTGTGAGCTTGAGGTTTAATTAACAACGTAACAAAATGCAAATAGGCATTGGGCACAGCTTTGAGCAGAGAACACAGCACAAACTCACTGGAAGCACAGGGTAAGTTTGCGGAGCTGACTGGGCTCTCCACAAGGAGGAGCCAGGGTTTGCTCAGAATCACCAAACGTTCAACAAAGAAAAAGGGGAGACCCCAACTCTCTATTCATTGGTTCCCTATACGCGCTTGCATCATGTTCAAGTCTTTGGTGTTGGCCTTATGCATTTATAATCCATTTGCTATTGATGAATATATTTTTGCATAGAATGTGTTGCATGTCCCTGTATCTCTTGCAATGGAACACTTCAGAATAACTGTGCTGGGATAAACTGATCTTCACAAACCCTAATCAAAAGGGAATTTAAGGTCATTTTCCATATCTACATTTTTTTCTGTTTCCCTTTTTCAGTTTGTGACCATTTTTATTTTAGAAAGATAAATTATTACATAAATCTGATTCATTGATTGGTTGGTTAGTTGACTTTTTGATTGATTGGCACAATGGAAAGCTGTCAGTATTGTGTTGACAGGACAACTCAATGAATCACACACTGTGGAGCCTGGCAGGGTGATGAATATACTGGTGAGAGGTCTTGACGTGAAGACCACCGTTTGAAAAATTCTCCATTGTATTTCATAGGTCAGACTATATCAGTGATGGACAGGCCACATACAGTATAGGTGACGTAGTGGTTCAGCCAGTAGTACTAATGGGTTTACAACCAGTAATAAACAAATGAGAAAATTACATAAGAGGAATTAAAATAAATTTGGGTTTATTAATTTGTCACAATTTATGCACAACTTCCTGTTCATTTTCATTCAAGGTGTCAATCCACAGATATATGCTATCTCAGGATGAGACATGCATGTTCCTCTCTAAGCATTATCCATATGATATTTTATTTTTTAATATTCATGCAAGGACCTATACTATAAAGAACCCATACAGTTTACATATAGCTAATATACATCCATCTTCCAAACACTTATCCAATAGAGGGTCAAATAGGGCAATAGTCTGTTTCTGGGTTAGGGCCTTAAAAATGGACCAGCACTGCCTGACTGAATGTGGAATAAGAGCTCGGACCTTTATATAGTTATATTTTGCAGCAGTACAGATATTTAACAGTTTCTATCATGTCTTAAAAAGCTGAATATATATATAAGCTTTTATTTGTACATAAAATCCATTACATGTGTCTGTAAGCACTTTGTATTTCCACATAATTAGATGCACGCCAGGGGGATCACATGCAAATTTTATCTTCAAATCAGGGCAGGGATTTCTAAAACATTATCAGGGTGAGCACCACAACACCCCGGACTATTAACTTTGTTAAACATTCAGCTATATCTGAAGGTCTACCATGTTCACAGGAGATGCTTGTGCAAGCTCTTCCACTGCGGAAGACTACAAGGACTACATCCCGGACATATCAGGCATCATTCATCCAGCATTTACCCACCTCCCCAGGCACTAGCTTAGCGTACCCAGCATACAAATCACTCCTCCCCAAGGACTAAGAATACACAATGCACCTGCATACCTAAACAATACTTCCCCATCTGAGGCCACTTCCTTGGATATATGTGCAAGGAGCTTTGTCTATAATAAACGTAACATTACCCCAAGGCTGTGGCAAGTGGCCAGGGAATGAGCATGATGCTACTTTTTTTGTTGTTGATCGCTGCTTTGAATGCCATAGAAGGAGCGTAGAAGATGGTGCTGAAAGGGACTCTGAAAGCATGGAGGTAAAGAGAAGATGTTGCTAATATGGTCTCTGAAAGAAACAGAGGTGAATAGAAGATGGTGTTGATATGGTCTCTGAAAGCCATGGAGGTGAAGAGAAGATGGTGCTAATATGGTCTCTGAAAGCCATGGAGGTGAAGATAAAATGATGCTGATATGGTCTCTGAAAGAAATCGAGGTGAAGAGAAGATGGTGCTGATATGGTCTCTGAAAGAAATCGAGGTGAAGAGAAGATGGTGCTGATAGGGTCTCTGAAAGCCATGGAGGTGAAGATAAAATGATGCTGATATGGTCTCTGAAAGCATGGAGGTAAAGAGAAGATGGTGCTGATATGGTCTCTGAAAGCCATGGAGGTAAAGAGAAGATGGTGCTGATATGGTCTCTGAAAGCCATGGAGGTGAAGATAAAATGATGCTGATATGGTCTCTGAAAGCATGGAGCTCGGTAAAGAGAAGATGGTGCTGATATGGTCTCTGAAAGCCATGGAGGTAAAGAGAAGATGGTGCTGATAGGGTCTCAGAAAGCCAAAATAAAGAGGCAGTCATACTGAGCTAAATAACAGTGTCAAGAGGAAGGAAATTTTAAGAAGGCCACATACCAGTTCCAGTAGCATTGCCAACCAAAAGTCATCTTTTTTTTTCTCTTTGTGAATGCAGACAGTGCTGCTTCTAAGGAGCAATCATTTCTGCTGTCATGTTATGGACCAGCAGCCTTCCATGTACATTTAATTTACTTTTTTAATGTGAATTTAATCCCAGTTAGCACAAATATGGCATTACTTGTTATGGCCTACGCATTACTTGTTTAATGTTATAATAGTTTTATTGTGGTTTTATAATTGGCTGTGCAGATTTAATCACTTATTTCTTTTCTTTTATAAGGCACTGATGAATTGTTAACCACAAGGCTCCAGACTTGTTTTTTCATTGCTGTTTAATACAGCTATTTTCAAACATACTGTAACAAGAGTTTTTTACTTCTCTGTCCCATGACAAATATTCACTAGCTCTTTTTATATGAAAATCTGCTGCATTGAAGAATTTTGTGACATTTTCAAATAGACAGAATTATTTTGTCTAATATCTGTCAGATGTATTATTCAAATGCATTTATAATGAGTATGATGAGTATACATAGACACATTATAGCAGGATGAAGAACAGCTGTGACTTGAAAATCCTTATTCCTTTTTAAGAGAGACGCTAAACCATGATAATCAGCACAAATGGAGCTTTCCACAGGCTTTGAATGAAGCAGATGCAGTCAGTCACTGCAAAAATATTAGCAAAAAGATATGATGAGAGCAGCTGATGTGGGGACTGTATAATATCTGTGTGTGAGTCATGCTGTTCTGCAGCCAGCTTTCATATACTGCATAACAGGCAGTATATGAAGCTGCAAATCTGGTTTATCCATGAATAATAAGACAATAATATAAGATAAAATCCATTATTTTATTGGATAGGAATAAAATATGGTCTTTGTATGTAGTGCCAGAAAATATTATATCTACTAAGTTAGACATTTTCATGCTCGTTAAGCATTTATTTTTATTTATTAAAGTTTGGAGTACAAATGCACCACTCCAGTTTAGCATAATTGGAATTTATAAACATTGATAAATGTAATGCATATTAAATTGAATTGAATATTCAAAAAGTTGCTCAATATTGGATACAGGACTGTATGTGTGGCCTTGATCACTATCATTAAATACTATGAATAGTCTGTGGTGTGTATAACATCCTATGTAGAGTGTACCTTGCCTGAATAGGCTACAGGCACACTACATTAGAACAGCAAGGCACATAGTACATTATAGGCATTTATTAAATGATTAATTTTATATGAGGTCTCAGAAGAAATAATTATATGAATAATTATATGAATATCCAGCAGATGGGCAAACATCTAGAGTAGGCACATTCCATCCAGTAAAAGGTAATTGTGTCCCACCCAGAGTAAGTTTCAATTGGCAGATGTGTAGGGTAGGCACAGCTAACAAAGGAAATGACCTTCCATCGAAGTTAGGTGTGGACACCTAGGGTAGGTGCAGCAGCACAAGTGCCTAGCATAGGTGCAGATGTCAACATCTTGGGACAGGGTGTCCATGAAACAAATAGCCAATAGAATTTCACCTAGGGTACATGACGATATCATTACATAGAAAAGTACTGGGTGTTCCTAATCATTTCTGCATGATGTGAAGGGTATATGACCAGGAGTAGGTGACTTGAATTGTGTGTATGATTTTTAAACAAGAATGCAAAGACTTTCATTTGTATAAGTTGTTTCAGCTTCATTGGAATTGCTCAAAAGAGTGCTATAGACACTAAAACTCCTATACTAAATTTTCATTGATGATCTGGTGGTTTCCCTTAACATGGGGGTAGGAAACCTGGGGACAGTGCGCATGCAGGTTTTTGGGATAACCTTTAGGTCAACTGTTCAACCAGTCAATCCTCTAATTAGTAATCGAATTAAGGAGTTGCTGCAAAATCACACACACACACACACACACACACACACACACACACACACACACACACACACACACACACAATGACCCTTTCTGGTTAAGATTGCCTACCCTTGCCTTAGCACATTACATATCATTGATAGTACAATTCTATTAATACTTGTGCTGCTTATCTTAAAAATATATTGCTTATTGAAGGCACCACAGATTTTTAAGAATTTTAAGTGCCAGGCTGCTTCCTGGCTGCAAATTTGCTGTATCAGTAATTGCAAGCAATTCAATACCTGAGTACATTGTGTTAACTTCTGTACTGTTTCCAACACTTTTTCTTGCTGAAAGAAATTGTGCAAATTATCATTGCCCTGAAAGAGTTCCAATGGATTGCCTCTTGGCAGGAGAAAGGCATATATTCACAGAAGAAATACCTGCCCCCTATGGTCCAGAGATCAGAAACACTGATCATGGAAAGAGGTTTTCGACATAGGTTGCAATAGGACAAATTGGAAAAGAAAATATTGATTTGTGTAAGATAACAAATTATGTACCTTTAAACAAAGCTTCACTCTGTGTTCCTTTGAATAAGCACTTTATATGGAATTATATTTACTATAAAAATTCAACAACAAACAAACAGCAACTGTGAACAAGATGTCAATGAAGAGTGAGATGAGCACAACAGTTCATATTGATTTGTCCCACCTCTCTCTCATTGCAATTGTTTCATTGTTTATAGTACCATTGGTGTGTTTTGTTTGGTGTCACAGTAAACTAGAGCTTCTTTTATGTCAGCCTATAATGCCTGAGCGCCATTGTATTTTTTCCCTTCTGCCCATCATAATGGCAATTTCATTTTTGTTTACCCCGATTACTGCCTGAAAAGACATTAAAACTTTGGTCATTTCTTTGTGGCTTTCTTTTTTTCTGCTGAGGTCCCCCATGCATTCCCACACTCACATAACCAGAATATGCCAGTGGTCACCAAATAAGACTGATGTTGGCAAACTGCAGTAACTATTAACTAGCATTGTAAAAGCTAGCAAACAAGACTGCAGGTAATAGTTCACCTGCCTTCAGCTTTGAATGAACTCCACCGTCTCCAATAATGTTGCTACATCCATCATGGCTCCAAAATACACCAATCTACTGGCACTGACATCTGCATTGTCTAGATGAATGTTCATTTAATCTTCCCATTAGACAGAGTACCATAAACTTTAGCAAGTCACCCCTCTGCTAACTTGTCTCTCATCATTTCTGTTTCCATTTTGAGTAAAAAAACAGAGTATAGACAACAATAGATTTGCATGCAGCTCCACTTGCTGGAGTGCTCTGTTTGTGTCACCCATTAAGTAATTAGTGTGCCATCTAATGAAAGATATAGACAGATCTGAGGTGCTGCTAAACAGAAATGTTTCTGTCTGTCTCAGAAAGTGCCGCTGAAACATTACAGTGCCGATGCGCAGGAGAACATATTCCATCTTTGTTTTCAAAAAAACAGAAATTCAACATAAGAGTTTGGTTAACTCAGTCCATAGATCAGCATTCCATTCATACCTTTGAGGCGCTGGGACCACTGAGTTAGAGTGCAGCTTCAGTCTGTCTTTGCGCCAACTGGCACATCAATGTGACGGTGGAGATAACTTAAGGATAAATTCGTTAGAGAATTTAGAATAGGAGAATGTAACAAGTCGCAGACTGGCAACATCGTACTGTATATCAGATTTATAGTAATGCGTCCATTAACTTCCTGAGACCCCACCCATTCATTTATGTCCATTGTAGTGGACATTTTGTTTTTGCATATCTTTTCACTGATGTAAGGAAACATATTTATTCCTGTTGTACACGAAAGAGGACATGCTGTGAAATTAAAAATAAATTTGAAAAAATCTAAATTGTAAGATGTCTTGTTTCCTCCAAAGACAAATAACCTAAAATTGAAGGACACTTTTTCCCTTGGGTCTCAGGAGGTTAAAGATTAAGTTAAACAGCACATAGGAACAGAAAAGTCAAAGGTTATGATTCATCTTTGGAATGTTGTAACTATACAATGTCCTGAAATTGCATTGAAGCATAATTGGAGGGAAGGAGCCAAACTTGTTAATTTACTAATGCAAATTAATAACAACTTAGTAAGCCAAGTTAAAAAGTAAAAAATAGATTATTGAAGGCCATGGACAATTTATGCAAAAGATTAGAATAACTCAAGGGCTCATAAATCAGAAAATCAGAGGGAAAAATTCAAATCTTACTTATTGTGATAATTTCCTGTTCACCCCCATTCCATTTCTCATGAATATCTCTAACTGCTGCTTGAATGGCCTGAGCAGCAGGTGACATCAAGCCATAGTCAAATGAACAAATAGCAAAACAGAAGCAAAGCCTGGGGGTTTAAATTTTATTTTCAACTTGAGTGTTATAGAATGTTATTCTGAGATTCACAAATGCTTTAACAAAAAAGTGATTTTGTCTGTGGCATGGCTGTTGGTGGTTTGGGGTGGTATTTCAGACACTGCCTATCTCCTGGGACTTTCATGCACAGCAGTCTGTAGAGTTTGCACAGAATGGTGCGGAAAACAAGCCAACAAATGTCCAGCAATTGTGTGATGCAATCTTATCAACATAGATCTCAATCTCTAAGGAATGCTTCCAGCACATTAAGTCCATGTCGCAAAGAATTCAAGCTGTTCTGAGTGATATGGGGGGATCCTACCGAGTACTAGAATGAACTGGCCAGTGAATGTGTATAAGAGTAAAATTTGGCCTTTTAAAATAAAGGCACCATAAGTGCTTGTACCCCATTTATGCACTGATTTTCTGCAGATATGATGGTTTTCTGAACAAGATGTAATTTCCCTAGATGATCTCCAGGACGAAGCCAGAAGACAACTTAGATCAAAACAGAATAACCATTCAAATGAGGATGCAATCAGAAGAAGGATTAGGCTGCAAAAATTGTGTTATTAGCTGGTCCTGAGCACCAGGCAGGAAGGGAACAGAAAATGTTTTAGGAATGACTCCAGGACCTACATTGTATCAGCGTTCTAGCTGTTCATTACACTAGCTAATTTAGCAAATTTCCAGCCCTGTTGACATGACAAACATAGAGCAGGCAGCAGTATGCTGAAAAGTGGAGGACCTTCAATATGGTTGACCTACATACTTAGTTTGGCTTCTGGTGTTAGCTGGTGTGTACAAGTCCCATTTGAAACTGGAGGACCAATTTTCTGTGCAACTATGTCCCTGGAGATGTTATGTACTTTTTCAGCAATAATTTGACTTGACAGCCCAAGTCAAAGTGGCAATTAAGGAAGTGGTGGAGTAGCTGACTTGCATATACAGTACAGTCTTCGGCCTGAAGTCGCAAGGACCGAGAGACTATTTCCATTGCAGAGTTGGTGTCAGTGCATTGTTTGTGATGTCATTTCCTGGCGAGCACTGCTGGTGTCTTGCTGCTTGACTGGCACTCCTGGCATTTCTTTAACTTATATACATTATGTTTCAACTTTTGCTTTACTTTATCTATGAATGTGGCTAGTTCCTTTAAAGTGTTTTTCAGTTATTTTTTATTTTACCTCAACAACCAGCTTTTGCCTGCTGTTTGGCTGTCACTTATCTGTAGACCGTACATGTTTCTTCTGTCTACTGTTGTTATCCTGCGCTGCTTCCTCCATGAATCTGCATCCTTTTTTCCCTTCTACTGCTCGGTGAACCTTCGTTACCCATTCAGATTCATGCCATAACAGCTAAGGTTTATGCTGGGTTGCCATCTCCTCTAGTTGTGAGTTAGTCTTTATTTTCTGAATTCTTTTGGTTTTAGTTGCTGGAAAGGAATAATTCTTTGTGAGCCAATTACCCAGTTTACAGAGTTATGGAACATTTTGACCAACTGGAGCATTTCTTGCACAGGGATCAGCTTTTGATAAAACAACTGACCAGAACAATACTGCACTATTTAACTGGACTATTACTACTTGCCCCAAGGGCCACCTATTTACTGCCATTTATTGTGTCATTCCCCATATTGCAGTTTTTGTCTTTCACCTTGCACTCTCTTCCTTAGTGTACTTATTTTTCTATCATTTGCCCTGTTGTCCCCATGAACCTGTCCCCTGCCCTGAAACTGTGCACAAGAATTTCATTGTGTTTCTTGGAACACAAACAAAAAGAAAAACTCCACCGTCTCCAATGGTGTTGCTACATCCATCGTGGCTCCAAAATACACCAATCTACTGGCACTGACATCTGCATTGTCTAGATGAATGTTCATCTAATCTTCCCATTAGACAGAGTGCCATAAACTTCAGCAAGTCACCCCTCTGCTAACTTGTCTCTCATTATTTCTTTTTCCATTTTGATTATTTGCTCTTTCACTAATACGTTGGCTCCCTGCTGTGCATTTTCATTGCTGATAATAACATTGATTTTCTCTGCACCAAAACCTGGCGAGAGCCAAGTGATTTTCTTTTATTTAGGCATGCCCCCATAACTTTTCTTGCTTATGTAAACTTTTCTCTTTTCCACAAGGTGGGGATACGACTGATACTATGTTGTGCATTTGAGTGCCTTGCTTGTAGCATTCTTTCACTGCTTTGCTCCTGTATTGCTCTGTTAAACCAAACTCTCTTTTCCTGACTAAACTGTTAGAGCTACTTATGTCTATTTCCTCATTTTCCTTACATCTACTGCTATGTCAAGATTTCAACATCCACATTTACTTAACTGTACCATGACTATTGATTTTCAGTCCTTGCTTTACTGCTTTCACCTCTGCCAACCTTTCTCACTCACCTTGAAGGTCACATTCTCAATCTAGGCTGTTTTGCCATTCTGCTTGCAAGCTGCTTTTACTCTCTCAGACCATGTGGCTATTCTGTTCTCTATGCCACTTCCTTTGTCCCATTATTTCAGCAAAAGATTATCTTTTTCCATAACATTAAATCTGTTGATCCACTTGCCCTATTTCTGTAGCTCTGTCTTCTCTTCCTGTGTTCTCCTCTACTGAAATGCTTGCCTCTGAGCTCAAAATTCTTCTCCCTCCTCTGCAGTCACTCATGGGGTCCCCCAAGGTTCAGTTATTGGGCCACTGCTGATGGTTTTATTTATCTTTTGCCTTGCCCAGCTGCATCATTAGACACTAAAATTTCTACTTTTATGTTGATGATTCCCAGATCTATCTCAGTACTAATCTACTCATTCACCAGCTCTATCCCACATTAAAATTAATATACGGTCAAGACCTGAATGACCTACACATTTCTCAAACCCAACAGCAATAAAATTTAACTTAACCCCTAAATCCAACCATAAGATTTGGATTTCCCTCTACAATGATTAGTATTATCTTCACCTACAGTTAGTAACCTAATATATATTCTTCATTTCATCTGTATTTATATTTCTTCAGACTGTCTGCAGGTGCAGTGCTTTCCCTTGGGAGCAGTTGGCAGCTTTGGTCAAGGGCCCAATGATGAAATCACCCTACAATCCATGAGATTTGAATTAGTGAATTTCTGATCACATTGATCAAATCCCCATCAGCAGCGAGAATTTTCTCTGAAGATGTCAACAGGGAATGCTGTATGTCCCAGCATTGATTTTATTACACAGCCTTGGCACATCGTGGATGAAACCACCAGAGGCCGCCAGTGAGCAAACAGAAGCAGTAGTCTTCTGGCAACTTCTAGCTCTGGACTCAAGCCCTTGAACACACCAGCTGATTGTTACATGCTGATTAGCTAGGTATTTCAGCTGGCTGATTTTCTCCATTTGTACTCAAGTTGTCAAAAGCCATTCTATGGAGTACTAGAAACCTGAGCTTTTTCTGTGGATTAAGTCTCCTTGCCATTTTGATTTCTGATGGAATGGCACTGCTGTGCTGCCTATGACACTGGGAGTTAGAGTGACGCCTCTGCTCTGTGTGTGGAGTTGGACTGTTCTCCCTATGTCACATGGGTTTCCCTTGCAGTCCATGGACATGCGTTTTGGCCTCCCTTCAGGGCGTGCCACAACCTTCTGCCTTATACTGCCTAGGATTATTATACAAGTTTATCAGCTCATTTGGAAGTTTGCTACCTTTCTACATGTGTGCTCAGGCCATCTCTGAAATCTGGAAGTAGAACAACCTTGATTTTACTTAAAATGAATTACATGTGGCTTTACATACAGTCCCTTAACCTCTGGTCAGACTACATGCCACAGAATTTTAAACAGCAATGAACACAGCCTATATTATAATTTCCCTTCACCATCACTATGAAAGCTATAAAAGGGGATCTTTGTTATTTACTTCTTTACTTAGCAGTAGCTGATTAATAAATATTAGTTGCACAAATCACTTGCATTTAGTGAATTACTGGTTGGTTTGCTCTTTTTTTCCAAATACAGTGGTACCTCGGTTCCAGACTCCGGATCGAATCGAAAGAGAATATATAAATATATATATATAAGCATTTAAACACAAAATGAACAGGTCAGGAGCATTTTTTTTTTCTTAATGGCTTCTAAAACGATAAGGATCTTATCCCAACATCACCCCTGTCTTGCCCCGATTGTCCGCTCCATCCGTGTGCCACGCCCCCTCGTTACCTCGTGTGGGATCCCCATGTGATCAGCTGTTTCTGCTTGTTGTCATTAGTCCTCTGTATTAAGTCCGCATTTCAGTTTGTTTACCCAGTCCGGTCATTGGGTGTGTTCGACTTGCTTACAGCGCTGGCTTAAAGCAACGCATTCTGATCTTGACGCAATACATTACGGTTAGATGCATTGCGACCTCTCACCCAGCTGCACAAACTGGAACCGCCTCCGTGACGACACACCTTTGCCCTTATT
>JAODJU010000119.1:14162148-14174409 GCA_026776725.1 Gnathonemus echidnorhynchus
TTCAGATCGAGTTCTAGGTCAAACTGGTTTGTTCGACTTTCAAGAAATTCGAGTTCTAGTGAGTTCGAGAACCGAGGCACCACTGTATACTAATAGCTAAATATTTTCAGGGCATGTTGTGGGTTCGTGGGATGTTCATTCTGGGTCTTCAGTGCATGTGTGGTATACTACATTAGTTTCAAGTTCTAGGTCACCTTGTTTAACATATTCACACAATTTGTCAGTCCATGGCAAAGCCTTTAACATCACTAGCTGTCAAATGCCAACACAATGAATGCCAATACTTTTTCAAGAGGGACAGGAAGACCAAACTCAATTGACAAAACAAGAAAATTGCAGGAAAATTGCTTTAAACATTCATAACCTCTTCTTCCCAAGAGTCTTCCTGGTCTGAATATAATAATTGCAGCAAAGACAAAAGCCACAATTTTTCTATTCATAAGCCAAACTCCCATGGGGCTATCTGTTTTTTTTTTTTCTTGCAATATAGAGGAATGGTGCTTTTTTAACTGCGTCAATGTATGTAAATATATTACAAATCACTGTGAAAAGGTCAAAAGGCACTGCATATGTGATACATTAACAAGCTTCCGAAATATACAAGGGACTCATTAGCTTTGACACATCATTAACTTATAAATGGGCATAGAATATGAATATGTTCTGCGCAATGGAGGACAAGCTCATTTGGGGATTGGAAAAGATTTATCAAGATGTAAATAACTTCCTGAAGAGCTTCCTTTAATGCCGTTTATGTACTGCTGGACAGCTACAGTTTAAATGTCTACTCCACTTGGTTTCATGAAAAAAGTAATATTTAAGGATTCACATTTTAAAGTTAATTGAAATGTATTTTGTGAGGTTAGTTATGACCTGTGTGCAAGTAAAGATGTGCTACTGATGCCATCATTATGATTATCAATTTTCCTGAAGTCCAATGTGTGATTATTTGCTAATCACTGCAAGGTTTAATAACCACATGGTTAATAACAATGATTAAACTGATCCTTATCTATATTTATGAATAAACAGCCATTCATCTAGAAATTAAACATTTTTAATAATACACAAAAGCCACCACACAGTACATAGTACCCCAGAGCAGTGGTTCTAAACTGGCTTGGCTTGAGTACCCACATTTTTTTTGGACACTATCTAATACCTAAACTTCTGAATTTCCAGAATTTTAATCAGTTCCTCATAAATCTTCAGAGAAATGTTAGGTTGAACATTATCCCTGAGAATCAGTTCCCCATTTGCAGCTATAACTGCAACCAGATTGGACTTCTAGTCACTGTTCCAATTCATTCCAAAGGTGTCTGGATGGACTTGAGGTTAGGACTCAGTGAAGGCCAGACAAGTTTTTTTCGGCATTAAAATCAGCAAACCATTTCTTTATGAACCTCACTTTGTGCATGGGACCAGTGTCATCCTGAAAGAGGAAAGGGCCTTCCCCAGTTGAAAGTGCACATTTTTTCTAAAATGTCATTATATGCTATACAATTAAGACTTCCATTCACTGGAACTAATGCCCAAACCACGTGAAACCAAACTTTCAAGATTGTACTGTACTTTCAGGCATGTAGCATTTTCCTGACATCTTCTAAAACTAGATTCATTCAAGTCAAGTAATTTATTTATATAGCACATTTAAAACAACATGAGTTGACCCAAAGTGCTTTCCAGTTTAGAAAGAGTTAATTAACAAATACTGCATACATTGTAAGATATAGAAATAAAATAACATGAGTAACAATTAAATATAACAATAAAATAAGATGAAAATGTGAATATAAGAAATAATAAAATAAACAAATTGAAAATAAAAACTAAACTTAAGGAAATATAAAACAATAAGCAACAGAAAAAGGTAATAGGGTAATTAAAAGCGTTATTAAATGTACTTAAAAGTAACTTAATAATGGACTTGACAAAACACTGGGAGGACTTCAAATTTTAGCAAGGGAAAATAGGTGGGTCTTTAATTTAGATTTAAACTCATCAATAGAAGAGCGGGACTTTATGTAGAACAGGAGACTATTCCAAAGTCTGGGGGCAGATACAGAGAAAGCCTTTGGTTTTGGGGTGTGAGTGAGGAACCGAGAGGAGCTGTTATGAAGATGACCTAAGTGACCGGGGGGTGAATATGGAACTAATAGGTCTGAAATGTATTGTGGGGCTAATCCATTGGGTGCTTTAAAAACAAATCTACTCCATGTTTCAAAGGTAGCCAATGCAAATGAGCTAGAACAGGAGTGATATGTTGTCTTTTCTTCGTTCCAGTTAAAAGTCTAGCAGCTGCATTTTTTTATTATTTATTTTTTATTAGAAGATACAAGAAATTTTACACAATTTTTGCTGAAAATTGGCATTTTATGAACATATAAACCACACAGTAAACAGCTGCATTTTGAATCATTTGAAGTCTAGAAAGTGAGGAAGGGGCAACCCCAGATACAAGGAATTACAGTAATCAAGCCGAGAGGTGATAAAAGCATGAATAACTATTTCCAGTTCCTTATGAGATAAAATCGGCTTTAACTTGGCTATGTTCATCAGACTGTCAGATGAATTGTTATTCATCTCTCCAAAGAATGCATTTCCATTGTGCATTGAGTTCAATGGTAGTGCTCGTCATACCACTGCAATTAATGCTTGGCATTATGCACAGTGCAGCTGTTCGGCCATGAAAACCCATATATTGAATCTCACAAATAATGGCTCTTGCACTGATGTTGCTTCCCAACATTTTTACTCACTACTCACTTTGAGTAGTGGAATTTACTTGCTACTCACTTCCAGTAGTGGTGTTTACGTGCTACTCACGTCGCCATTTGACAATCCCATTTTGTGAGCCTTTGTAGCATGTTATTTCGCAGCTGAGTTGTTGTTTCTCCAAGACATTTCCATTTCACAGTGATGGCACTTATTTTTGACAAGGGCAGGTCTTGATGAACAGATTTGGTGGAATGGTGGTATCCTGTGGTGGTGCCATGCTACAAGTAACTGAGATCTTCAGTATGACCCATTCTACTGCCAGTGTTTATCTATGGCTGTAGGCTTGGTTTTATTGAATTCAGTCAATCAGGAAAAATTCTATTTTGTATAGTGCATTTTAAGAACGTTACATTGTCGTTACATTATCCCTGCCCAAAGCCCCCAGTAAGCAAGCCAGAGATGACAGTGGTAAGGAAAAACAGTGGTACAGCAGCAGGGAAGGAAGGAAAGACATCACATGGACGAAGGGCAGGCAGGCCAGAAGGACGTCACAGGTACTAGGGGCATTTCTGGCAGCAGGGTAGGCAGAATGCCTTGATGTTTTTCGTTGGGTCTCCTGGCAGTAGGGGTAGGGGAAATAAAAAACTGCACTTGTTAGCAATGGGTGTGGCTGAGACAGTTGACCCCACTAATTGGAAGAGAAGTCCACATACGTTTTGCCATGTAATGTATATAACATGATTGTATGATTATTCACAATGATCAGTGTTAGTAATTAAAACTGCAAGTAAACATGCAACCCTTGGTTACTTAGATTGTTTATTGTGTGTTAGAGATTTTGCTGTTCTATTAGGTCAAACTAAACCAGAAGTATTCTTTGGGGTAAGGTTTATATTTTGATGATGTGTCTGTTAAGAATTATCAGATCCTTCTCTCCAACATTCTCTGTATGTAGAAGAGCTTTATACAGACACTAAGGCAAGGGACACTGTTTGATCACAGCAAGTCAGGAACCACAAGACAGTCATGACCACCAGACTCCCCTTTGATCACATGATTGCGCAATACTTTGGCTGCCTCAAGTGTATTTGCATGTAGTCAAACCAGCACCTTGTCAAAGGCCTTTGTTCATTTGAATGACATTAGGTGAAGACTGACGGGTTTCCTGAATAACATAACTCACTGCAGTATAATGTGCTTAACTACAAGTTATCACACAAAACTTTCTTACAAAACCCTACAACAAATCCTACATGTGTTTTGCTTACATTATAATTCTGATGTTCATGTTTAATAAGAACATGTTTGCTTCATTTGCATTAGTTTCCTTTGAAGGTCAAGTTCAATATCTTTGGGAATAAAAATTATTTTTTTTATGACAAACCAGCTGTCATCATCTGTGCTATGCAAATCTGCTGCTGATAAATGTTTCAATCAGTGTTTTGACCATGTTATCCTGGTCTATTCTGGTCTGACACAAATGTACCTTGGAATAAGGAAAGCTTATATTGTATATGGAAGTGGAGATGGATTTTACAAAGTGGTGGGGAGGGCCAAAATGAAAAAGCAACCTTTGTGGAATAGGGAAACACAAAAAAAGAACACAATGACACAATGACTTCAGCACAACGCAAACTTGATCATCAGATTCTAGGTATGTCTCAGAACCCAGAAGGATAAAATAATTACATTTCTAATCAGCTGTTCTCCAGACATCACCCAGACATCAGTAAAATAAATATTACAATGTAAGCATGGGGGGGGGGGCATGCTTACATTGTAATATTTATTTTACTTATGAACTGTTATTATTCATCTATCATCCTTAGCTACATATCCAGTAAAGGATAACAGTTTAGCTCAGTATAAATTCCAGGCAACTTCAGCTCAGCAAAAGACTGGAGATAACATGGCTGGGACACCAGTCAATCACAGGGTGCACGCTGGGCAATTGAGATGCCAGTTTACCTACCTGCATGCTTGCGGACTGCAAGAGAAAACTCCACAGACACACAGAATGGGGTGGGTTTGCATCCCAGATCCCAGAGGAGAGGATGCAACAGTGCAAGGAGCATCCATTACTGGCAAACAGTATTTTGTAGTGTGTTTGAAGATGATTTTATTAATGTGTCTTGAACAATACAAACTGTACGATGAAGGCTTCTAGTGACTTACTTACTGGCTGGTTTCCAAACTATAACTATTTAATTCATAGTTCACAGGTAACAGATCTAGAAATGAGTATATTGGGAAATAATAATTTTGAGCTTAGTCTAAATATGATTGGCAATGCAAAAATATATAAACAGATTCATTCATCATTCATTCATCATTCATACAGTCATGTGAAAAAATAGGACAGTGTTCTTTATTAAGAAATATCAACATATTAATATTAAATCATCTTTCAAATCATATTTTAGTAAAGGTGATGTAATTGTATCACCTATGCAAAAACAAGAAACAAAGTCACTTATTTAACAGAAGAAATTAACTATGATGCCAATTTCCACTGAGAAAAAAGAACACTCTCACATCCATTACTATTTAAAATGCCTAGAATTAGATTCTGGTGCACCACATCAGGTGAAAATGATTAGAACATCGTTACAGAGCTTATAGGTGGAGCCTGTCTTATTTAAACCACAGCCATTTAGTTTGGCTTGCTCTTGATTGTTGAAGTGAGTGGTATCACGATGTGCTTTGGACAGATCAATCTGAAATTGAATTATTTGGACACAGTACAGAGGACATGTTTTGCTTAACCAAAGACAGATTTTGAGCAAACAAACCTCATACCAGCTGTGAAGCATGAGGGTGGAAATGTCATGGTTTGGGGCTGTTTTGCTGCAGCAGGACTTGGCCAGCTCACCATCATAGAATCCACTATGAATTCTTCATCGTATCAGAGGGTGCTTAAGGACAATGTGAGATCATCTGTCCAGAAGCTGAAGTGGGGGTGGACCATGCAACATGACAATGACCCAAAACATTCCAGTAAATCTACCAAGAAAAGGCTTGGAAGAAAAGGAAAGTTCTGGAATAGCCAAGTCAAAGCCTGGATCTGAAGCCTGTTGAGATGGGGTGATTTGAAACGGAAGTGCATGCGAGACATGTTTCAAACATCACACAGCGTAAGGAATTCTACATTGGAGAGTGGGGGATACTTTCTGTCAGCTATTTCAGAGATTAATGTATGGTTTTGGAAACGTCTTATTGAGGTTTTTCAGCCGGCGGGGACATACTAGCTATTGGGGCATAGGGTGCCCTAACTTTTTCCTCAGTAGGAATTAGCATCTTAGTTAATTTCTTTTGTTGAAACAGATTTAATATTGATGTTATTTTTTAATTAAGTACTAAATATTTCATGGGGGTCCTATTTTTTTCACATGACTATATTGGAACCAAACAACACATACACATATGTATACACTTTTCACAATGATACGGCTAATGTTTTTTCCCACTGTCACACTCAGGGAGTGAGTTTTGTATAGGAGCAAACATTCAATGCAAATGTCACCATATGAGCCTCCTAAAGTGTTTAAAAAGGTTATAGTGTATATAACTACTTTACCAAGGGAAAGAAGAATAGGAGTATCCAGTGAGTTAAGATGAATACTTGACTCCTTTGGTACTGTGTCTCTTTGAAGAATCCTTGGGTACCGCTGGTTTGACTTTGTGTCGAACGAGCGGTTGCTGGAGGAATCCCGAATGAGGCACATTACCTGCATTGTTAGGGAGTGTCAGTTACAGCCATGTGGCGCGTTTCCCTGACGGTGATCCGGCTCACAGGATCCTCATTGCTGAGGACCCGAGTGGCTGGACCAGACCAAGGGGACGCCCACATGACACCTGGATGCGGCAGATGGATGGCCATTTCTGGAGGGTGGGACTGGACCGTATATCTTCCTTGGGGATTGCTGGCTAGGATCCTGAGGCGTTTCGCTGCTGAGGACCCGAGTGGCTGGTCCAGGCCAAGGGGACGCCCACAGGACACTGCATCAGCGCATGTTCCCCAATCTCACCTGACCTGACCAAGGGAAAAACTATTCTAGAATGTATTTCATCCTCTAAGGATGAAAGAAATGCACCAAGATACAACTTGGTGCACAATGTATAGCACTTTCTAAGTAACCAGCAGTCTTTCATCATTTTTGCTTGATTGTGTGTCACTGCTAGTGTTCACAAAACACATTATCATGTGGATCAACTGATCTCTACTTATTAACTAGAAACATTAACATTTTCAAAACCAGGAAATCTGGTTTTGTCCTGTTTGTGTCCATGCTTGTAACTTGGAGGACTATGTTTTTTTTTGTATTGGGATTTTAATGGATCAGTCCATTTTCCAACTATTTCTCCTAGACGTGGTGTGGCCTAGAACCTGTGCTAGGTAGTATAGAGAACAGGGCAGATATCAACCTGGATAGCCTGCAAGCTCATATCTCAGTGCACATATATGCATACATTCATGTATTACAGAGAGTTAACCTTCTGAGACCCTACGTCCTCATATAAGGACAGCATTTTTAGTTTAAAACTATTAATAATTCAAAAAAAATAATGTTTGGCTTTTATGGTTATGAGGTCCTTCTAATCCCAAATAGCTAAAGGAAATAAAACATGCACACCAAACAAAAGCCTGGGACTCAGGAGGTTAAAGAACCCAGCCTGACTGCATCCATCTGGACTATTGTAAGGAACAAGAGGTACCCAGGAAACCCACATTACGGACAAAATATTTAAACTCACAGAGCAGAGGTGGACATTGGTCTCCCAGCGCTTATGATGGCAAAGTTGTCTTTTGAACGACTAGGCTGCCCCCCTATTAATTTAATATTCATGCAATAATTTACCAATCCAGTTTAAGCATAATCTAATGGTGTTGTGGTCATGCATAGGTAACACATTCTGCTCCTAGGTTAGCTCCAACTTTGTGCATTTTTTTATGGGATGTAGACCTTCCTCTTGTCTGCCTGTAGCCAGCATAAATTTGCTCAATTTAATATGAAAAGTTCCTAAGCAGTTCTTTTGTTGCATATGGCATATTATCATACTCATATCAAACTGGGGAAATATACAGAAATGGCCAGCCGGGAAGCAGCAGTCTCTTTGGGGGGGGGCCGTCCTCCACATTCACAAGGGCAGAAGCAGCATGTAGCATCAGTAACACAGTAAAAGAGTGACACACCAGCTTTCCAATTACTCTAAGCTTTTTACTAGGGAAATGACCTGTCCAATGGCTGGGCCAATTATTGGCCACCAGCTGTATCTTGTTGACACTCCTTTTTGTGGACAGTGAGGAAACCACGCTTACTGTGGTTGGTGTGGTCCTCATCACCCCCTGCTGGTGACATTCCCAGCGTTCAGAAATGTCACAGTATATGCTGTATCGCATACCACAAAATGGAAACACCACTCTCTATGGAAAGAGATGACAGCAAAGAAAATACTCTGTCTTACTAATCCATCTAAAGCTATGATGGCTATAGTGTTGAGGAATCAGTAAAGGAATGACATTTAAGTGACAGAAAACATGGATTTAGTCAAAATTATTTGATGTGGATACAGAACAACCAGCAAACCACAGCAAATAAGGAAAGGTAATGAAATTAAATGAAACTTAAAAATAATCTACGTAAGGAGCAATGTATGCCACAGGTAGGACAAAGCAGCATCATCATCATTCGAGAAAGATAATGTGTATATGGATGTCTCTATGTGAGCATCACAAAAGCTTAGGTATTAAAGCCATAAAACATATACAAGTAATATATCACTAAGACATATTGGAGCTGGACTTTGAGCTATGTACAAAACTGGACTTGAATTTCTACACCTGGGGCTAGCTCAGAAAATATGTACTCAAATACAAAAAACGTTAAGCAGCTGGAAGTAATGATCTGATTTGGATGTAACTTGGCATACATGCAAACCAGCGATGGGTATGTAAATGATTTGGTTTGCAAGGAGCTGGCACGTTTAGTCACCAGACACAGAGGATGTCACATAGATGCATTAGACAGCATTACCAGCAGTTAACGTTTGATAGGGGTCGCATTGTGGGTTTGCATGAGGCCAGGTGGTCGTATCATGCAGTTGCCCGGCATGTGGGACATACAGATGTCACAGTTGCCCAATGTTGGAACCAATGGGCACGTGAGGGCACCCACACACACTGTGAAGGTCCTGGTCACCCAAGACAGACCACACCAAGGGAGGATCTAATGGTCGTATCGTGAGCCAAACATTACAGAACCCCATGACATCTGCGCCTGACATCCAGACACAGGTATTGGACTCTCCACAACACCCCATATCATCCCACACCGTGTCTCAATGACTGGCATCAGCCAGACAACTGGTTCACCTTCCCATGCATAGGCTCCCGTTAACACTAGCGCAGAGATGACTGCATTTGGAGTGGCGCCATAACCGGGAGGCATGGACTGATGACGAGAGGCATTGTATCATGTTCAGCGATGAATCTCAGTTCTGCATTACCACAAATGACCATAATGTGTGCATATGGCAGTGCTGAGGCGAGAGGACCAACTCTGCCAATGTTGTGGAGAGACACACTAGCGTTACTCTTAGCATCAAGGTGTGGGGAGCCATAGGGTATGACTTCAGGTTACAGTATCTCTGGTAGTGATTCAGGGGACCCTGACGGTGCAGCACTATGTCAGTGACATCCTGTGTTTGCATATCTTACCCCTCCTGAGACAGCACCCTGGTACAGTCTTTCAACAAGACAATGCCTGTCCACACACCACACGTGTGTCTATGGACTACCTCATGCAGATTCATTTCATTTCCACCACTCTGTCTGGGTGCTTCACTTTTTTTGTCCCTGAGTGAACATCTTTGTTAAAGTGAGTTCAGTGAGGAGTGACAAGGATAATTCCTACTGTGAAAGGGCTGCCTTGCAAGTGTAGGTCAGAAGCAGTAAACATCTTTAGTGTCAAATGAAGGCCCCTGAAGGGGAATATGATCCAGATTTACCACAGTATACTATGGTAAAATATCCTCTGTTTAGTTATGTCTCAGGCTCCCAGCAAAGCCAACAAGATCCCAATGCCCATCCTCTCTCTATCAACGTCATTAATAAACATTCCTGAATTTACATTCTTTCTCATTCCTACTGAAATGACACCTAGATTTTGTGTGCTCCCCTGCTGTGTTGCATTAACCCTGTCTCGCTGTAATCCCTCAATGGAGAAATTGTTTCCCCAATTAACCTTTTCTCCTGCCCCCCTCACTGTGTCATGTACTCCTACTCATTATCACAGGGAGTTTCTGAAATTACATGCATCTTGTCCAGTTCAGTTCTTCTATACTGCAATCATGAACATCCTTGGTCTTTATTGTATTTCCAATGTGCCTTTTCTTGTCTTAATATTTTGTGCCCATTTAATGTTAATCCTTACAAAACCAGGATAAATCTCAGACTACACCACCAGTAAATTACATCCCCAAAACACATTACTGCAGATATCTCTTTCTTGTGTTGTAGTGAACTGAATAAAGAAAGCAGTCAATTCACAAATTATTCATTAGTCTACCAGTGAGCTGTTTTCTTTCATGGACAGAGAACTGTACATAGACCTTCAATCTCAAATTAAGTCCCTCTAATTCCACACATTCCTTTACCTTGTAGCTCTATTCCCTGTTCTGCCCAGATCAGGTGTCACAGTCACAAAAATGAACTATTATCCCGTCATTGTTGCTGCTTAAACACATAATGCATTATAATGGTCAGTATAATAATTTAAATGGCTTTGTACTGCAATATGAAGGTATCTGTAGTGCATTATAGATGAGAGTTTCATAAAGCATCTATAATGCATAATAAACATGGCTATAATGACCTTGTTTGGCAATGGCATGTTTATAATGCTTTATGCCTCATGAATGCAACATAATGTGTTATGAATATGTTCATAGATTCTTATAGACATGGCATTCATAGAAAGTGTTATGAAAATAATAATAATAATGTAACTAGACCTCCAATATTGCTAACAGAGTGTGGATAATTGCATTCATATTTTAAACCCTGGGTGTAGAGGCTTTCCTGTAAGCCTCAGAATGGATGGCCAAGTGTTCTCAACGCATAGCTTTGAATAACCAATGTCCAAGCGGTCTCTGCAATTGGGTGATGTTCCCGTTTATTCCATACCTTTGGTTGACATAAAAGGACCCTTTGCTTTTACATACAACACTTGTGCTGTATAATGTGCTGGCGGCGTGCTGTCTGTGCCATGCTCCCTTACTGGTGCTACGGTAAGAACCGTGTTCCCTCCACCATCCACACCATCCAGTTGAAAAACACCTATTCATACCCACCTGTCCTCACGTGTTCACATACCCATCTGTCCTCACATGATCAGACCACTCCATGCACTACACCCCCCTGTGGCCAAAACCCGTAATACACTCCAAAGTTATAAATGGCTCCCACACTGGGTAAATGGTAACTTTAGAGCAGTAATGATAAATTACACAGTTAAAATGATGTTAAATACAATGCACAAAAAATAATGACATAAATGTATAACAGAGTACATGCAACCGTATATGTATAGTTATGTTTATTGATCACAACTTATTGTAAAAAATCAGTCATATTTTTAAGGTGTTCCTAAGAAGCAAACATAGGTAAAACACTGAAATAGAATTTCGTATGTATTCAAAAATACACTCACAACCACAATTCATTATTACTAAATAACAAGGTATAGAAAAAACAATTTCTGATAAAGAAGAAAGCAATATAACAACTGCATTAACATTTGATAGATCAGTTAAGAGTCTTGTGTTTATGAATGTGTACGTGACCTCTATCTATCTATCTTTGTATCTATCTATTTGATAGTGATGGGGGATTTCATTACCATTCTGCCAAGCGTTTTCACAGCTGTCCGAGGGTGGATGCATCAAGGTTAAATGCTGCTGCAATGGGAAGCTTTTCTATAAAAGGGTCAGCAGTATGGGAATCTTTTAGATTGTGGAGGAGAATGTGTCAGTCTAAACGTCAGTGCTTACTGATACTTTCAGGTTGGATGTCCTTCCTGTGCTGATCAGCCAGCGAAGGCTGATCTCAGACTGTGCCACACATGTACATGTGATATAACTTTCAAATTTAAAGGCCACCCCTTTCACGGCTTTTGAGCTGCAATACATGCTAAATGAATCTTGCAGCATTCCACTGACTTCTCTTCGTTTAATTATTCACCTGACACTCAGAAATCAAAAACTGGAAAGAAAAGTAAAGGGAAAATTTTGAAAGCGTATTGAATATCATGGTAACACTTGTTACTATGGCCATGTTCTTAGTTTATTTATAAACACATTCATAACAAATAATAATACATTCATAAAGCCATAGAAACATGGCTATAAATATTTCTCAAAAGGCATTACACATTATAGCCACATGTATTATCCATTACAAATGCTTTATAAGAACATAAGAACATAAGAACTATACAAACGAGAGGAGGCCATTCGGCCCATCAAGCTCGCTTGGGGAGAACT
>JAODJU010000119.1:14176811-14189165 GCA_026776725.1 Gnathonemus echidnorhynchus
CCCCAGAGGAGCTGGAGGAAGTGGCCGGGGAGAGGGAAGTCTGGGTTTCCCTGCTGAGACTGCTGCCCCCGTGACCCAACCTCGGATAAGCGGGAGATAATGGATGGATGGATGGATGGATGGATGGAATTAGGGTGGCTGAGACAGAGAGAGAGTGCTGTTTTTTACCTCAAAACCTTTGCATAGAAATGGAAAATACTGACACAAAGACTCATAATATTAAAATCTGAGAATAATGAAACAGCCAATTCAGAGAAAGAAACCTCACATATTTATTTTTTAGCTTATGGTTTTCAGTTTTTTTCTACAATTCCAGAACTCTGCTGATGCTGTGAAAAGTAGGAGCACCATTACTGTCAAGTGGAAAAAGTTCATTTAGCTTCACATAAGTGTCACAAGCATGAACTGCTTAGCTAGTATAAAAAGCTGTTTAATGTGAATCGACGGATGAGAACAACGGTTTTGATATTGTGAAATATTTTAACATGGATTGCAGAACTCAAATTTATTAAATCTCATTTTTTCACGCATGTGGCACAAACATTATTCGGAATAAGAAGGTGCTTGTGACTAGCACTGGGTAAGCTATTGCTAAATCTCATATTGATAAAACTGAATAAAAAGGAAATCTGATATATTTTTAAGGCTTTTGAATTTTTGTGGAAGAACAGCAGTGCAGGTGAAATTCAAACGATGTAAAATTAAAAGAAAGTTACTCTGAATGAAATATAAACAAAAATAATTTTTCATTTAAGACACATTAAAGGGAAGCAAAGCAAAGTACTTAGTTGCTTTTTCATGCCATCAAATTATGCATAACTTTGGTTTTCATTTCCTTATTCCTAGCAGAGTGTATTTTTTCTGCAATTGCTTCTATTTCATCAAATAGTAAAGAACATCATTTCCTTCATTTCCTTAATTGGCCACGAGAATCTCACAAGTGTTGCATTGCATGACTGGCCTTCTTATGATCACTGTGCATAAAATCATTTGTATCAGCTCAGAAAATGCATTCCAATTATCACCAGGGGGGGTGTCGTCTTATGAGTGTAAGCTAGTGCTCTGGTTTATTTTTATTGCCCACAACCCAGAAGCACATTCCAAAATCAGGTTTCAAGCTAAACAATGTAAATTCAAACCATAACAATATTGCTATGTAATTTTTCATTTTTCATATTAAAAAGACATTCAGATATTTTAAAAGAAGGCCACGTCCCTGAAAGAGCTCCTGAAGTTCGATGAGAGGTTGATTTAGTTTGAAGGCACAACATGCCTTTCTGCTCCACTTCGTCAGAGCACATTCACTTTGTTCTTCTTTCCATTGTGTTTCTGATTGAGATTTGTTCAATGATACACTAATTGGTTCTGGATCAGGAAGACTCCCAGTGGCAGCTGTAGGCCCATAATATGTCAGAGTATGTCATTTTGTCTGCTCTTCTGATGGATACATTCAAAAAATGACTGGTGTTTGTATAAGAAACAGCGATCAGCGTGGCTAAGGTGTTCTCTAGATCATAGTAGAGACTATAATAATGAGACATTCTTAAATTCTTTTTTGTGTTGCTTTGTTTCTAAATCAGATACTGCTTTTTGTTGTGTAGTTTCTGGGCTAAGTTAACAGGATCGCTGCTTTTTGCCTTTTTCTATTCATATCGAGAGAAATCATGCTAGTCTATCTGCATTTTTTAGAGTTTCCACTGATCAGTCTTCCATAACTGCTTCTCCAGTACAGAGCTATTATGAGTGTGGAGCTTATACCAGGAACCACATAATAACAATAACAACAATAATAATTTTATTAATTATTAATTATTAATTATTAACTATTATTAATAATGATTATTATTATTATTATAATGTTATTATTGTACATGAGTCCGGGGACACCAACAGAGGATGGGAGAGAGTAGGGTGCCCAGTGTATATATACACAAACACTTATTCTTTTAGTGTAATACATTTTACAAATGATTCTCTGGTTCTTTTAAATAATATACTAAAGATGCAAAACATTTCACTACTACTGATCATCTAATGACATGAAGCTTTTCATTTATTTGGTTCAAGGCTGTTAGTTAATGGCTTTGGGGAGCAAAGACGGCAATTTGTTGCAGCCAGAATGAGGAGAACAAGGAGGCTTATTGAGAGATTTCCAATAAACTTTCTCTCAGAGGATGTTGAAACCAATAAGACTGTAAGAAGGGAGTTGATATTATGTGTGTCTCTCCACTGCCACATGAGTTGGGATTGCTGGCCCCTAGAAATGCATCTTTGTTGTGTGCCCAGCTCTGGCTCTCAGGAGAATGTGCCGAGAACATTCAGCTGTCTATAAAACCTGTAGTCTATAGTCCCTGAAGGCATCACAAGGATAGGGGAACCTGCTGACATTTCCCAATCATTTACAGATGCTAGTGCAACAGTTTGTTTACAAAATATATATATTTTTATCTATCCATCTTCTAACAACTCATCCTGGTCAGGATGGGTAGGAATATATTAAACACTGTGGCATATTACAATATTAATAGCAAATGAATATAAAATTATTTCCATCAATCTTCCAACTTTTTTATTCTGTACAGGGCTGCAGTGAGCTTGGGGCCTATCCAGTGAAGCACAGGGAACAAGGCTGGAGAATTCTTGATGTCTTTATTACAGAAAGAAGTTTTTCTGCTAATAATAACATTACGCACGTCGAGAGTTCAGATAAGGATATCATAGGTCAGCATAATACCTGTATCATGTGCAACGCTATTCAAAATGATTTTGATTGGCTCTGATGCTTTATGCTTCTAAGTCTGTTTGTGTTTATGGATGGCAGAAGACTAAGGCTAAGGTTAAGATTTTATGCTAGTCCTAAGGTTAAGGTTTTATGCTAGTCCTAAGGTTTGGGTTGGCACTACATTTAAGGACTTGTTTACATTAGGTATTATAGTTATGGATAAAGTCAAGGCCAAGATAATGGGTAACATTACATTTAGAGGTTAGGTTAGTGTTATCTTGTTGAATATGACTTATACATTCAGGTATATATATTCCTTATTATGGGACTTACATATGCAGGCAAATAACTTGTTCTGGTTAAGGAGCTGTGCGGGTGTAATTTCTTTTGCCCATTTATTATAAATGATTTACTAGTTATCCCATGCAGAAAAATGGCTGCACCAACATTTAGGCTTAAGTTTGACATTAGAGTTAAAGCTTAGATTTCATAATGGCTAGGGTTAGGGTTTGTATTTGGATTAGTTTGGATTAGGGGTATGGTTAGGGTTCGGGGTGTCATTAAGAAATGTAAAAAAAAAACTGAACAAAAACGTCTTTGAAAAACGTTTTGAAAAAAAAGTCTATATTGCAATATTATACATTTTGACAATCAACAGTAGGGTTCCTGCAAAGGAAGCCTCAGTCCAGAGCTTTGTTTTGTTTCATTTCCCAATATTTTTCCTTTACTTTGTTGCTGTGACAAAGCTCAGTATGAGAAAACAATCCATAAGATCTGAGTATTGGAGGATGAATTTCATCAGATGATTTTATTGTCAACCTTGGGATACAAATGGCCAAGCTTACTGAGCAGCATAGTAAAAATAACTAAACTTAAAATAAACAGACTTTTACAAAAAAGTAGAAGCATTTCTCTCTCTCTCTCTCTCTCTCTCTCTCTCTCTCTCTCTCTCTCTCTCTCTCTCTGACAGGGAGTGAATTAACACTTTATTACAGCAATAAAGGTGGTCACCCCATCCTGAATCATCCACTCTTCACAATGTCTTTTGTTTAAATTTGGATTAATATAGATTGATTACTTTAACAAAACAGTTTTTTCAAAGACTAAATTCAGTGTTGATGCTTAATGAGTCATGTTATTAAAATTTATATTCTGTAGCACAACAAATGTATGAAATATTGAACATTTTTAATAACAAATCTCTCTTCCACTTTTTGTATGTTAGTTTGAAGTCATTAGTTTTCTAATGCTTATTCCATTTTTAATATTTTCTATGTCATCATTTCTCTGTCTTATTACAGTTTTTCTTTGTTCCTTATAAAGTATGTCCAGTTCATATATAATATAACCTCAGCTGCTTAGGTTCTCTCAGACAAAACTCAAATTGGCCTAGTCTTGCGACTGAAAACACACTTGATGCAAATCTGTCTCTAAACCAACTAAACTATGCTATAGTACAGAAAAGGGGTGGGTGCCATAGTTAAATTTTTAATGCAAATTGGAACAAAAAAACAGGATCGTGAAAATGGAGTCTAGTGCTGTACCACACAAATTTCTTTATGTGGATGAAGCTGGTTTCAATCTGGCCAATACCAGAAACCGTGGGAGGAATGTTACAGGCCACAGAGCAACAGAACAGGTACCAGGGCAAAGAGGTTCATACATTATTCCTTGTGCAACCATATCAGACAATGTTCCTGTAGCATACTGTACATCCCAACAGTTGGTCCATATAACTCTGTTAAACATTCCTTCATGAGTTTTACAGACTCCTGCTGGTTGGTGAAGGGAGCTAAGATGCTGGGCTCAATGGCGTACATTATGTAGTCATATGGGACAATGTCTCATTCCATCACTTCTCTGCAGTGATGGAATGGTTTAGGGCACATCCAAGCATGTCCACTGAATTTGTTCCTCTGTATTCACTGTTCCTCAATATTATTGAGAATTTGTTTTCTGTCAGGAGATGAAGGATTTATGACCACTGTCCTTACAACCGAATGCTGCTGTTGGATGCTATGACTGAGACTTGTAGGGCAATCACAGCATCTACCTGCCAGGGCCGGATCAGACATGCCTGAAGGTATCTATCACATTACAGTGCCAAGGAAAATATTTTATGTGACGCTGATGAAAATATGTGGCCCGATATCCAGGACAGGATTGATCGGGCAGAGTAGTAGATTTTGATTCTGACTCTCAAGCAAAATTTATTTTTTTATTGCACCCTAACTGTATCTGTCAAGCCCACAGCCACCTGCCTGATCTTCCTGCTTGTTCCCCGATGTGGCTGGCTCTAAACAAGCCACACCTGTGGGTCATTTGTCCTGCCTTCCGTTCCTGCCCTCATGTTAACCATTCACAGCTGCCTCATTTACGCCCCTTCGTTAGTCCTGTATTTAAGTGCTCCCCAATCTCGAGTTCCCCAGTTCAGTCATTGTTACCTGTTTGTGCCTCTTTACCTGTGTGTTTGCAAATAAAAGCCCTTTATGAGGGTATTTGCACCACAGCTTGCATTTTGGGTCGTGCTTCCTACACCTAGAGTGACAGTATCATGTATTTGTAAATGTTTGATTTTTTTGTATGATGAGGTTTGAGTTTGATTGTACCAGTATACAGTAAAATTTCATTTCAGTGAACATGCATCTTCTCTTTTTTGCATTTCACTTTGTTGGATCACCTGTGTGTACTCTCGTGTTTAGTCAGTGATGTTTATGGTGGATTAAAATAAATGTAAGAAACATTGTGCTATAAACCCCACCACATTTTTTCTCTGCCTCAGTGAGATGTGCGGTTATTGTTTTACAGGTTTTGTTGACTGTTAAGAGAATTTGGTTACCGTTACCACCACTGGGGTAAAGCAACAGAGAAAAACTTCATCCTTCAGTATGAAAAGGAAATGTTTGTTTCAAAGCTCTTAAGAGTGCTCTAGTTGCAGAGCCACAGATTTTTTAAGTTCTCCTTTTGGTCTTGGCAGGTCACAAGAATAGTTTCAATGCATTACTTGAAATAAATTCTTTTCAAAACCAGATATGGAATTGTCATGCAGAACGTTGTATCATTATAATGATAATGATATGTTATTGATCCCTGCAGGGAAATTCTCTTTTCGCCTTGCCCATTTTGCTGTTAAAAAGACACACAGACAAATATGCACGTGAGAGCAAGGGGTC
Source organism: Gnathonemus echidnorhynchus (assembly GCA_026776725.1). Classification (NCBI taxonomy): domain Eukaryota; kingdom Metazoa; phylum Chordata; class Actinopteri; order Osteoglossiformes; family Mormyridae; genus Gnathonemus; species Gnathonemus echidnorhynchus. The sequence continues at coordinate 14,182,707 of JAODJU010000119.1, forward strand.
AGCCACCTGCAGTGCATGCGAAGCTGGGGGGTTACGGGCCTATGGACATGTGACTATTCTGCCAAAGCCAGACTTGAACTGGTGACCTTCTGATCACAGACACAGAGGCTCAGCCTGCTGAGACACACACAACCTCTGTGATGAAGGTGAAGAAGTATGATAAAGAAAAGTAAAATGGGCTGAACCATGCACTTTTAAAGGAAGGTCTTTCTTCTGGTCTTTCTAAATAGTAGGAGTATGCTTTGTTTTTGTATGGCAGCTGTCTTAAAGCTGGCAAATATTGATAAGGAAACCTCATAATACCTCTTCTTCATTTCCTGATCTATTCTGCGTTACCGCAATCTGACCGGGCAACCATCACATGCAACAAAGGGCAGAAACGAAGAAAGAATTTTTCCACACCTAATTATACTTTTAAAAACACTTGCACATATATCCCTGATATTTATAAAGTTAGTGTAGCAGTTGTTAAAATGTGATTCATAATTTCACCAAAACATTGGCACTTATTATAGTATATGGATATTTTATTGTATCTTTTTAATCTCCTGCCTGTCTGTTTCCGAGTCTGCGTGTGTGGGCGCGTTCCGGGGGGTAACGTAGGCACGTGCGTGAACGTGCGCGCGACGGTAAAAGGCTCTCTTAACGTGGCCCAAGGTAAGTTGTTCACGTTACGATCAGGTGATTAAAAGTTTAACAATATGGATTAAAAAACGAAATTCGAGGGCGAACCAAGCTATTTTTTTGTTTTGTGTAACGCCTGTTTGGTTTTGTATGAATCCTGTGGCAAATTGGTGTTGATCATTTAAGTTCTCATGAAGTATTGTCTCGACGGTAACATTTTAGCGTACTAGCTTACTGGCATGCTAAGGAACGGTGCGGTTCCACGTCGATGACGTGCGTTTCGCTCTTTCATCGGGGGAGCCGGGTGTACAGGACGCTCAGGTACTTTCAGGTATGGAGAAGTTTTTATTTCAGTAACGTAAAACCTGCTGGAAGTGTATGTGCTGTGTTCGAATGCAAGTCGAACTGTAGCGCTGTCTGTTTTGTCTAGCAAAAGAAGTGAGGCATTGATTAATATGTACCTATTAAGTATGTGTTAGACATCTATTAATTATAAAAGGTTATGGATAATATGTTTTTATGTATGTTTAGGTAAATATGTATGTTAAGGTTTGCATTTGTTGTGTTATATTATATTTAAGTGATTTTTTTGTTTGTACCTGAAATTATTTAACCAGATTGTGTTTTTTTTTTATTTTGTTATGTTAACAGTGCAAAAAGGTAAGTAAAAAAAAAGTTCTAACATGGCCGGAGGGGAGCCAGGTGTATGAGACGCCCTGCTCACAGCTCATGTTTTGTTTTATTATTTCAGCGCTTGAGCATTAAAAAATCTGAGGTTCAGACCCGTGTCCAGTCCCTTACATACGCCAGAACACAACGCAGAGGGGATAAGCCGCGCGACACGTGGGGCAGGGTTACATTAGCATAGCCAAAGTGTGGCTTTGGCAGCTTCTGTTGTTCTATTCCAGTTGTCAGTACTGTATAACCTCACTTACTGGATTTGCCTTCATTGGAGGGTTATAGAATGGAGGTATGATACATCACTACCATTAGGGGGAATGATACATTATGACCATTATGCATCTACTATCTTTCGAAATAGTCTCAGGATTTCAACAGTGTTAAAAAAATGAAGGTAGTTTGTAATATAAAATAAGCAAACAATACTGTGCATTACAATCATCCATCCATCTTCCATAACCGCATATAGTATATAGAATTGGTGTGTAACAGAATTATTGTTTTGGCTCAATTAAAATTTGAATTTAAACATAAAATCTGACATTTTGATCCATAATCTCTAAATATACAAACCTGCAGTATCAGAGTCATAGGTGCTAAAAAGAAAAACACATTTTAATTTGCCAAATTTTTCAGGGTTCTAGGCTGACGAAAAAAGGGATGCTGCTATTACTGGTGTCTCTAGGGGAGTGACGTAAATAGAATAAGCCAAAATTATAATTAACCCCTAGACCTGTGATCAGGTGATGCATGCAGTGATGGATCAGGTGATCCACCCACTCAAATGAGGTTTTCTAATAAGAAATGCTTGTGTGTACGTCTTGTTTGGTTTGAATAAGCATGCAAAGTGCTATCAGTGAGAGGAGTGTATTATGGACTGGTACAGTATGTTAAATAAGATTCCGTGGCTGCTTCTTTGAATTTGGCTTATTTTCCCATTCCTTTCATTTCAATAATTCTTCTGTTCAATAGGTGCAATCTCTTCTCCACAGCAACCCATTCTAATTCAATCAGTGAGACAAGTAGAGCACAAAAATATTACATTGTCATAACAGGCCTAACGTTTAAAGACTGGGGGCAGGTATCCGGGGACTTTATTAAAGGTCTTTAACCCTTGTGGATCATTTCATAGTGCTTTTCCACATGCTGCCATCAATTAACCAGCTTACAGACAGTGAACTGTAAAAACAGTTTTTAGCTGATGGACCTGCTTTGTGGCTGAAAGCACAGTTAGATAAATCTCACATTTAGGTCAATTGATATTTTAGTGGTCATTACTGGCAATGGGGATTCCAGATTACTTAACCTACATCTTGTGGATGTGGAAGGCAGAATGGAACAGTATACACGATCTTTGCTCAGAATGCAATGCTGAGGTGCCATGGTGGCAAATTGCTGCACTGTTCTGTGTCATTACTTGCTATACTCAGTTTTATGAACTCTCCTGCAGGATTCAGACTATGAAAGAGGTTTACCGTGTTGGCAGTCTTCTTCCACAGTTAGCTAGGCATGCTGCATAGCAATGCATTTTGACACTATGGAGGAGACAATAAAGAGCCTCTCTCCTGTGTTATGGGACACTGTGGGGGGTAAACTTATTTACAAATCAAAAAAAGTGATAGTGTCCCTGACAAACCAGTGTTTTTTTTTCATAACTTCATTTGTTGGATTTTACTCTTATTTTTACTCTACTTTGTACAGTAATCATGAATTGATGAATATTGTTCATTTATTTTAAATGATAGTAGTATTGCCATTTGTTTACACTACTATGTATTTGATTTAATGACATCAGGTGACAGTGGAAAGTTCTTTAAGTGTTAGTTATGTACTGATCCCATGTTCGTTCATCATTAATAAATCATAATGTTTAATGTATTCAGGCAGGAACTATATTAGTTGACGATTTGTACTTGAACCCCGAATAGGATAAGCGGTTACAGAAAATGTATGGATGGGTGGATTTGAACTTGAGTGGTAACGGAGTTACTAAGTTACCTGTGCCCCCTCAAGTAATGTGTCACTGGTCAATTTCATAGCACAAAATTATTATTTTTCTCACTGGTACAGCTGGAGAGTATATTGCCAAATATTTAAAGGTTTCCTCAATAAAGCCAAATTCCAACTTTAGTGAAGATGGCATCAGCATAAATGGCTTAATGCTGCCAGTAATTGCTGATGGCACATAAATATGTGTATCTCTATTCTGATGCTGATGATTCTCTCTTCACTCTATTCAGTGCTTGTGAGTAAAGCCTCCTATCACTTTCTTTTCATTAACGCAATTTTGATACTGCTGCAAAATGCATGGAGTATTTATATTCAGTCAGGATTGACTCTTGCTTTAAATTATACTTGTTCAATAATTGCAGCTGGATTTATGGCAAAATAGTAAAGTAAATATATGGTAGCTGAAGCTGTGCATATTTCAGTTTTAATTGAATGTAAATTAACTCCAGTGCAGTGGAACAAAGAATATTGTAATTTTACATCACATTTGATTTGAATAATTTGAATAACTAATCATATTTACACAACTGTATTCCAAAATAGTATTTGCCGAATGGTGAAAAGTCAGATGTGTATTTCTAATTAGTTAGATTAAGATCACCCACAACATGATAATCCATCCATACATCGGTTTGCCTTCAAACTGCACCTCTTTTACAGTGACACTAGTTGGCCATGAGCCTGACCTCAGCCAGTTATAGTGCCCAAGGTTGGGGTGATACCCTGTGCACTGCAGGCCATGCAAGGAGGAAGCAGGTACGGGGGGAAACCATTAATGCTCATATTGTTCTTCTATTGTGCCTGGTTTTAAACAGAGCTTTAGTTTGCAATCAGTAGGAATTTATTCTAAAAAAACATTAAATCTAAAATTTAACAAAGGTAGATGTCCGAATTAAAAAAGCAGGATGAAGATTTAATTTATCAAATTGTTTTAAGTTAAACTTCTAATAAAGTTGCTTATAGTACTGAGCTCTTAACTCTGCTCTGAAGTCTGCAGAAAAGGCAAACTTCCCCCAAAATCAAAGCAAGACAGAGTTAATCCTCCTCCAGGCTTTTAATAATGAAAAATTTATAACAGATAGGGTTACTGTGAAAAATTCAAGGACAAGATGGAAAGAGTATCATAAAGTCAGCCAGTCTTAAGATAGCAATGCTTGTTATATAACCTTCTTGCAGAACAACAAACCATTCTTTTTTATCACACTGCAGCATGCAATATATTTTAAAATATTTTTAAAAATATATTTCAGAATAAACAATTTATTATTCCGTACAGTACAGTTTAGGATGTAGCATCCTGAACATGTTAAAGATGCTTTTAAAAAAATCACCATCATCATACTGCTTTTCTGGGTGAGGTTACAGGCTTGTCCTGACCCTCCACTAAATAAGTAAAGAAGGTTGAATGGATGGATGGAGACATTCCCATGCATTGTATGTGCACAGTATGTATATTTGTTTCATCAAATTAATACAATGCTCCTCTTTAAAAATTCTGAGGCATTAATTAGGTGTGATTTCATCCTTTGTTTTAATGTTACTCATACCTTTCAATTAATGCCAAATGATAAATGGTTAGCAATCTAAAAGTAGCATATAAGAACTCTCCTGTTACAACGTGTTGGATATCTTGTTTCTTTGTATAAGCAAAACGGAGTGAACCACTCTTCTTTAAACTCCTAAAGCTGTTCATTAACTTTAAATTCGTACATAAATCCATGCCAAATGGATTTTAAACAAGCATAAAAATACACCTCTTCAGTCATATAATGTGTGATAATGATTTTGCAAGTGTTTCCTTTTAAAAAATATCGCCATTCGTATTAAAATGACATTTCTCTGTGTAATCCCTAGCAAAGTAGATTAGGGATGGCTGAAAACAAGTCTGCTGCCAGCACTGGCAGGAACCTCAAAGCGACGCGTTTCTGCACTCATATGTGACCCTCCCTTTTAATGCAAATGTCCTAATTTTCGCTGTTCTTAACACACAGACCCCTTTCATGTAATGCTGAACAGCGCCTGGGGGATTTATTGCTTTTTTATTCCTCATGCAGTCAATCCTTGAATGACCATCTTCAGGACAAAGGTGATTTAGGCTTTAGATTACATAGAGAAGAGATGGACTCGTCTGCTGAGATATGGTTCACCTGAAGTATTATCTGTCCTTTTAGTAGTTTTCATTTATCAGAATCATGATTTAGTGTCTTCTCTCCCCCATCAAATCAATTTAATGATTTTAAATATTATTATAGTAACATATAATTTGTATATGACCAAAGGTGGACATTTCATGTCCAGAAAGTAAAAATCCAGACCATGATTTTTGTTTCAACCGACCAGTTCAGTATAAACAGTCGCAATCACAGAATACTCAGCTGCTTTATTGAAACTCTTGGAATGGATTTGAATTATCTATCTCTGTGTATAACATTATTTTATTCAGAGCGTCTTTTAAAGTACCCTGTAAGTTAAAAAAATATATAGAGATAAAATGGATTTAAATGCACACATCCTTCATTCACAGCATGAAATAAATCTGAACCCACTTCACACAATGTAAAATTGTCAGACACTCTTTGCTGGTAACACAAAATCTGATCTGCATGTTATTAACAGAAATGATAAAAAGAACCGTAACACTAACATAACACCTTATACATGTTGTTCATTATCAGAACAGCAGATCCACGTCTTATGAGAATGTCAACTTACTGTTATTTTCGAATTTTAGAACACACACTGTGATTCCTATACTAGAATTGTTGCTAGAACTTCTTTTTAAAAACTACAAAGAAATAAATCATGTGCGGGACATAGGAAGTACTTCCAAAACTGTACTGTGAATGATTTGGACTGGGGTTGTAAGTTCAGACTCACAAAAAATAAAGAAGCAATTTTCTGTCAGTTGAAAGGATCTTCCAAAATGGCAAGTATCTAAGAGCTGTGTAAGGCCCAGAGCTGGTTCATGTTAAAGGAAGAAAGCTCAGAAAGGCCAAGGAAGCCCAATAAACCACCCCCAGCAGTATCACCCTGGACAGGACGCTACACTGCATATGCTAATCCCCTGCTGAGGTCCGAGACCTGGCAATTAGCTTTCTGTTCAATCACAGCCAAAAGCAGAAACAGATTATTCTCGGGGTGGGT
>JAODJU010000119.1:14203609-14229528 GCA_026776725.1 Gnathonemus echidnorhynchus
TCGGAATCTGTATCGGTATCGCGAGTTGTGTATCAGAATCGGATCGGAACTGAAAAAATGTGGATCGCCCATCTCTACTAATAATATATCCATATTCTCCCAGTTATCTGTGTACTATTAATAATATTTTCTCCTTGTTTTGCAGTTTGGAAATGTGTACAATAAACATGCATGAAGTGTTGATAGTGCATATAATCATTACATAGTGAGGTACATAGTGAGTAAAATCCTCAGATTTTTATTGGACTTTCCTTCTGAGAATATCATGTTAGACAAAAGAGAGATGAAGTGGGTGATGGCTTTGTGCTAACCTCTTTGCACTAGTAGTGCTACTTTGGTACTACTACCGCTGTACTCCTGCTACTGCTAATAGTACTACTACTAATAACACTTAATGAAAACATTTGGACATGTATGCCAAACACCATGTCTGCATGCTGTGCCTGTCAGACCACAGAGATTTCATTACTAAGGAGTTTTAACACGATAATGACAGTGAAATTGAAGACGTGGAAAGGGGTCGTGTTCTGCATACCCTTGCACCTGCTAATAAGCATTTGGGTGTGCATATAATAAAACATATTTCTCCTAATTTTACATAAAGCTACTGGCTCTCATTCTGGTTATTTAGCATTGGCTAACAGGAGAATATTGAACCTTTCATTGCTTTTGAAGCATGAATCACTGTCTTTTGCAGTTATTGTGTATATAACAATGTATTTTAGTTCTTTCTGCTCCCAAGCAAACTCAACCCTGAATATTATTTTAAAAATAATAAATAACCATTTATTTGAATAATTATTTGGCTATTTGACCGTTTGGAGTTGCCAAACCAAACAGAAATCTCGCCAAACCGTTTAAAAAAAAAACAAAAAACTCCACGATAAGATAAGAATTAAATATATTTTTCTAGCTTTGTAAGGAGAATAAAAAGAACAAGAGTGACTGACTCGAGGGTCTGAATCTTGAAGCAGCACTGATTGCCCACGCATTTTCAAATAGCGCTATTCATATGATAACGATACGATAATCCTGCAGTTGTTACTAGGTCAAGAAAAGGTGTGAAAACTCCCAAAAACATGAGCACGTGTCTGGGTTTTTTCACACTGATTGGGGAGTTCCAACCTTTTATTTTGTGATGTGAGAGTTGTCACTGAGGAAATGCTTCACATAGATAATTGTGAATTCGGATAAGCAGTGACTTTGTAAATTACAAAATTTAACTTGTTTTCTAATTTTGAAATTTTCATTTTACTGTAAAGATTTGTCTTTATAAATAACTGTTGTTCCTTTAGTGTTTTTCACTACCTTTATGAGACTTTTTTGCAAGTATAAGACTACAAATTGTTTTATTTAACTTATTGTTTCTCAAAATACATGTCGTAAAATAGCTCAAAATAGTATGAAGTGTATTTGCTGAAACTTAGGTAAAATAGCATTAAAAACACTTGTATGACTGCAACTTACATGTTCTCTGTTTGATTTGGTTTTACACGAAGTTGCTCTTTTATTTAGCCCCGGACACAAGTTTTTCTCGATTTCAACCCTTTTCCTTCAGTCCAGATGATTCTGACATGGATTTAATCTGTAATCGTGTGAGTGAATATTAGGGACCAACTGAAATTTTGGCTCCGGTACTAATACAGACTTTAAGGGGCTAAAAATTCAGCCTTAAAGTTATCCCTTAAAATAGAACGACCTAACAGCAGCATGGCCCTCAGAGAAAATTAATCACAAGGTGAGTAACCATGGGTAGGACGGCTTTGCCAGTGGAAATCACAATGGCAGTGTTTTGGAATGTTAGGGTACAGGATGTGGATATAATTTTATATAGCCAGAAATTAAACAGGTTCGATAGCATTAGCTAAACAATGATCAACTGACTTACATGATTATTTCAAACAGCAATTTTTTTTAAATCTAATGTACTTTACAAATGAATTGTATTCAAACACAAGAAAAATACAATAGCATAATACAATATTACCATTCCCAGTCAATCACTAACAGATCTTTTACATGATGTATAATTTTGTGTGTGATTATGGACTCTTGAGTTTGCTTAGGCTTTTCTGGACATTGAACAGTTTGGTATATGGTTACTAAAGTTGGGTGGTTGGGGCTTTGTGGTTATTATTGTTGCCTCACACCCCCAGTGCTGAGGGTTTGAATCCCCTCTCTGCTCTGTAGGTGGAGTTTGCATGCTGTCCCCATGCCTTCCCTTCGACGATCCAGACAAATGCACGATTACTGGTCTATCTGAATTGCCTGTAGTAGGAGCCCTGTGATAGCCTCTGTCTAGGATGTGCCCCAGCCTTGTGCCCTGAGCTCCTGGGGTATTCTGGCCTTAACCAGGACAAGCAGTCATGCGATGCATCAATGTTTTTGGTTATGTAAAATCTGCCACACCCCCAGACTGCCTCAGACAGTAGCGTGAGTAATATGCCATCAAAACAAATTTACTCCATTGCACAACAGCTGGAGAATGCCTGTAAAGGGGAGGTTGAATATGGCCAAAGTTAGCAGACGGTATATAAAAATAAAGGCAACGAACCTTCAGACGCTTTACTTATTATAAACAAATATATTTCAGTGTTCTGCGGTGTGGCTGTTGTTTTGTACAGTATTTCCCAACTCTCTGTTAATACTCTGTTAATGCCCCAAACCGCTAGACTGTGGCTCGTAACAGCTTGGCAAGCAGTGTAAATGAACATGCTTCTATGATGTGGACGTCAGTAATTGGAATTGTTCCCATGACCTGCAAGCTGCCTTGAAATGACTGGGCATGTTTTTATAATGGGCCCCTATCAGAGTGTCCCTATTTATTTATAAGTTATAAGTGAAAACACCAAACCAGTACTTTCCCTTCAGTCACCAGGCTTCCAGTCCCATATGCATCACAATGTCCATCACTAATTTCAAACCCTCTTTTTAAAATCAAAGAAACATTAAGGCATCCATGAAATGTTAATGAGAAACACGAGCTGCGGCATGGGATGTTCAGCTCTGATCACCTGTCTGCAGTACGGCTCAATGTCGACTCTCTGGAGTGACTCTGCAGCTTCACACTGTGCCACCTGCAGCTTCACATGAGACCACGAGCCTGGCCTTTTCCTTCTGCTCTTCATATTTGTTATGTCTGATTTTTGGCGGCGCTCCAGTTCATTCTCTTCTGTGTCCTGGAGGGATCTTTTTGACCGCACTCCTGTCCTCGTTTGCTGCCTTTTTCCTGCGGCCTTTTTCATCTGGTGTCAGAGCCCTCTGCGGGTGGCCCCTTCACTGCTCCCATCCGCTTTCGTGTTTGGAGCGTGTTATTTTCATCTCTGCCTCCCCGGATGCATCTCAGTTGATTTCTTGCACACCAGCACTGCAGGTCAACTAATTTTACCTTTTTCTTGTTTGCAAGTTGAAATAATGGAATTTAAAATAAAAGAAAACAATAACTGCATAACCTCTTATGGCTTTGTTTGGCCCAATGGGAATAAAAACATGTACTGAAGTGAGTATAGTGTGCAATGAAATGTATGTTCTGACTACAGATTGAGTTACTGGATACTTTGAGCATTCCATTTTTCAGTATTTTATCAAATGCAGCTAGATTCATGTTAGAACGTTTTATCATTTCAAATTTTATGCCAAATAATTATTCTAGAAAAGAATAATTAATATACCTGAGATAATGTAATAAATATAAAAAATGAAATGCTCAAATTGAGTTGTATAATTTAGATTAAAAATGAAAGAAGAAATTTATAAGGAAATGAGTCACAGAAGAAAAGAATTGCTAACAATAGTGAGTCCTTGTACCAAGTTGATAACCCTACGAAATTGAAAAACGTTGGTAATTTTTGATATATTAAACTCCTAATTACATATTAAACTCACAGGTTGCCTTCCACTGTCCAAAGACGCGTAGTTAAGCTAATTGGCATCTCTGTTGCCTATAATGTGCGCTCATATGCACCGTTCTGTGAGCTGGTATCCCATCCAGGGTATACCATGTGTGACCCAGATGGAGGATGGATAGAAGAAATTCTTAAGACAATCGGACGGGCAATTTCAAAAATGGATTGGATGGACATGTTGAATAGATTTTGTTCATCTAGTTAATGGCAAAACAGACAAAATTGGTAATGGGCAGAATTAATCCAAAATTCAATGTGTTTTTAAATGTGTTAAATGTGTTTTGTAAAGTGTCGTTGAGTGTATGAAAGGCGCTATATAAATAAAACCGATTTGCTTTAGATATTAGAACGTGACTTGCATGATCATTTTCTCTTTTTTTCTTTTTTGTTGTTTACCTGAAACTGAATCCACAGACATCACAAACACCTGAGAGCAAATACACACGCACACACAGCAGAGGTGGGTTCAAACCCCCCCTACCCTGTACGTGTGAGGCAGTTGTGCTGTTCACTGACAGTCTATGCTACCCCACTAGTGTAAACGTTCATTGTATTTCCTGCTGTCTAATATGGATCCTGCCTGAAGGGCTGTGATTTTCATTATATTGCTAATCCAAAGCAATGTGCAGCACAGAGGCTAAGGTTACTTTGCCAGCTGCTATTTTTAATCGAAGCAATTCAAGGTACATACTGTGCTCAACAGTACAATAGAAACGCTGCTCTTGAGACTATAAAAGTATAAAACTTTATGTATTTGATCACCATTTAACCTATAAAGTTTGTTAGCTGTAAGGTGTACCTGTGCTGCTTGGGCTTATTTAATGAATATCCTGACTTAAAAACCTATGGAAAGGATAAGATCTGTATATCCATCTGTCCTTAACAACTTGTGCTGGACGGGGCTGTGGGAGGCTGGAGCCCATCTCAGGCGCTAAGCAGAAGTACAGCCTTAACAGGAGACCAGTCGATCACATAGGACACGTACAATTAGAGATGGCAGTTAGGCTCAGACTGGGACAAGAAACCAGGGAGTACCCTACGCACACAGAATGAAGGTGGGATTCAAACTGCCACCCTGCAGGTTTCCCTTTGAACCACCATGCCCATGGGTGGGGCAGTTGTGGGGGGTTTAATTTGGACTCATTCATCCACCCCCAAAATAGACATTTGTATCTGAATTATTAAGTTTTCCACCCCCCCCCATGCAATTGGCTGTGCCACCTTAAAACATTATATCCATTATACAAAACCATCCCCACCCCGTCCCCACGTGCACAAAAACCATCTCCACCCTGTCCCAACGTGCACCAAAACCATCTCCACCCCGTCTCAACGTGCACCAAAACCATCCCCACACCGTCCCCACGTGCACAAAAACCATCCCCACCCCGTCCCAACGTGCACCAAAACCATCGCCACACCGTCCCCACGTGCACCAAAACCAATCTCACCTCATCCTCACGTGCACCAAAACCGTGTCCACCCTGTCCCCGTGCTTACCAACAAACCCACAGTACAATGTAAAATGAAACGTCCATATATACCTTTAAATTATTAAATTACTCGCTTGACACTGCCGCCAGGTGGTGTTTGGGTGAGAACATATAATTTAACAGAACAAAAGGACTTATAATTAATACAGCAGATATAAGAATATGCATAAACAAGCATCTCATTACCGTTATCACGGTGTTACCACACATTTTATTACCATCCCTACAGAAATGCCATAAAAATTATCTAAATTCCTAATGTTACCGTGGGAATATTTTTATTTTTTCTCCCTTTCCTGCAGATAACTGCATTTATCTGCAGTATTATCGCTTTCCCCATTCCCGTGCAGCTCTCTACTACGAACCCTGCAAACATGTTGGTAAACTGATAAACTAATTAATTACAAATTCATCTGAAATTATGAGGGCTTGTCTTAGGTTAAGGAATTGCTTTCTTTCTGAGAAAAAATAGAGAAGATGAACTGCACAATAAATATGGAAATTTATTATCCAGCGAAGCGCACTGCTCTTTCATCTTCTGGTCATTACTATCCGGGTGCATCATTTGTATTTATTTATTTGCTCAGTCATCCTTTCTAATTAAGACACATACTTTTTGAAACATTTAAGAAGGAAAATTAGTTTTGGGAAAAGGGGAAAGTGACAGAAATACTCAGAAATACAGATTCTCAAATTAAAGTAATCCTTGCTTTATGAGACTGTGTAATTATTTCTTTTCACTGAGACAATTAAAGCTGGAGATAGACTTTATTAATTTCATTTGAAAAGGCTTTATGCCAATTGTGATTTTACTAAATGTATTAACTGGATGATTTTTTACCATTATATTTTATCTCTATCTACAGTTAATTAAATAATACAAAAATACAAATGGAGAGCATCTCATTGAATTAAATTTGTCATTTTACCCAGTCCTTGCTCATAACTTGTGTTCAATTAGTTTATTAAAAAATGTTTCTATTGTGAGAACCTTCGTTATTTGTTGCAGGTTTTCAAGTTACCCTGACAAAGTTTTTGCAGTATTTTATCAAATGCATTGTAGGTAAACCATCTGAAATCTTATGGCTGATTGAAGCCAAATTTCACAGCATAGGAAAGGAACCAAAACTAAAATGGAATAAAAATAGTCCAAGTCCTAAAATGCTTTTAAAAGGCAGGAAATGATGTCAGTTGTGAGCGCGAAGGGCTTAGAGTGTGTAGATTTTATTAAATGTAAAATATTTCTCTAGTACTGATTGTATCAAAGCAAAGTAAAAGGAGGATGTGCTGTGTGTGTTTTTCACTTCAGAAACATTGTCTTCAGCAGTACTGTGCACACTGGCATTGCCAGGTCGTCAGCCTGTTCAGCCTCTTAGCATTTTCCTCTTCAGCAGTACTCAGCACCAACGGGACCAGCACTGCTGACTGCCAGAAACTGGCTGAGCTGGCTGAGCAGACATGAAGTGCACAGTTAAAATGGGTGAAGCAAATGAATGAATTTAAGAAAAATCAGAATCTAGAATTGAAAGTCAGAACAAGAACATCTCCTAACAACTAAAACCAGAGAACTAAGAAGCAACTTCAAAACATACAGCCAGGCCAAGAGAACCTATTACAAAGAATGAGTATTTATTGCAGTCTTGCTGCTAAAATACAGTATATGCCATAGTACAGTACAGTATCTGTAATAATGCTATTTATTCAAATATCCATTCAAACCAGCACGATCATTACGTTGTTGATTGCACTGTATGTTGTCTTGTCCTGTGATTTGCACTTTTGTAGTCTTGTGTTGTTCTGCCCTTTTGATTTTTGTGTAACTTGGTCCTGGAGGAACAATTTTTAATTTCACTGTATACTGTGTATACAGTTGAAATGACAAATAAATCTACTTGACTTGACTTGAGTAGGCATGACCAAGCCTCACATACAGCCATCAGCCTACGGAACCAAGCATAAGGACTCTGAACCCAGATTGGGAGTGACTGAATGGCAGAGGATGGTGCCCCAGACTGAATGGACCTCTGCAACTGGACTAAAACAAAAACAAACTAGCATTGGATCCTTTCTGGCTCTGGGATTCCAAATAGAGGCATGCTGGACCTTGGAGACTGAGTCCCAAGCAAGGATGGCTACTCTGGCTAGAACCTGGAGCTGATTGCTTTTGGTCCAGAGTGAGGTCACAGACTCCTTCTGGTCTGGAGTGAGGTCACAAAAGTGTCACGGATCCAAACAGTGGTTTAGGTGTAACATACTTAGGGGATGTATTTATTTAGACTTTGATTCATTGCCCTTGACCAATGACAGAACAACTACTGTGTTGAGTTATTTAACAAATAATAGATTATTAATATATAAATATATTATATATATAATATTTATTATATTTTATTTATTATATAAATATAAAAATAATAAATAATAATAATAATATTCAGTGTACAATCTTAAGAAGATTGGATCAAGTGCTATAGATACGAATGCAGCTGCAACGCTTCTCTTGCTGAAATCTACAGCCATTTGGTAAGTATTAGTTCCTGCCACTATAATGATTTTTTGTGAAAAAAGGCCTTTCCTAAAGGCCACACTGATCATGAAATTAGAGACTTTTTGCCCGAGAAAGAAATGTGCAATATTTATGGCTAAACCTTTCTCTTTTGCTGCATTTTTTAAAAATCAGACTGTTCCTTAGCTTCTTGGATGATAATGCAGCTTTGTGTATACTTCTCGTTTTTAACAAATGCTGAGCAAAGCAGACACACTTTATTATATAAATATAAAAATAATAAATAATAATAATAATATTCAGTGTACAATCTTAAGAAGATTGGATCAAGTGCTATAGATACGAATGCAGCTGCAACGCTTCTCTTGCTGAAATCTACAGCCATTTGGTAAGTATTAGTTCCTGCCACTATAATGATTTTTTGTGAAAAAAGGCCTTTCCTAAAGGCCACACTGATCATGAAATTAGAGACTTTTTGCCCGAGAAAGGAATGTGCAATATTTATGGCTAAACCTTTCTCTTTTGCTTCATTTTTTAAAAATCAGACTGTTCCTTAGCTTCTTGGATGATAATGCAGCTTTGTGTATACCTCTTGTTTTTAACAAATGCTGAGCAAAGCAGACACACTTCAAGATGAAATATTGTTTATGCTGCTATCTTTCCAAATTTGTACAATCTATTCCCAGTAAGGAATGGTTTTCCCAGGAATGTTGAACTATCTTTCTGCTGACAAGATATTTCTTCCTCCTGCATAAATAGAATAGGAGTTTTCTAAATTAAAAAAAACCCTCTAAACTCAATATAATCCTATTTTCCATAATCTGATATAACATTATTATGTTCAGATAGCCTGCAAATCTACATCTTTGTCTCTGTTCTAGTGGCGATTTTAATTTTAATTTAACATTAGATTATTAGGTGCTCCTGGTTTTCAGTTGTGCCCAAAAGCAAATATTTAATGATATAATCTACCAATGGTCATCTCATCTATACTAATGATACTGTATAAGCTACCAATGGTCATCTCATCTATACTAATGATACTGTATAAGCTACCAATGGTCATCTCATCTATACTAATGATATAAGCTACCAATGGTCATCTCATCTATACTAATGATATAAGCTACCAATGGTAGATGGTGTACCTGCACTAGCAATGATTATCATTACCAGGAGAACCATTTGTTGTTTCGGATTTTTTTCAGTTCTGCTGTTTTAAAATGATGTAAAATTGGCAGTTTTAGATAATTCCAGGAGTGAGATGTGTAGAATAACATTTGGGGTTATACAGTTCATATAGAGTTACACCCTGTGAGCAGACTGTCTCCTTCAAGGTCGCATGTTTTTATTACCATGCATTTCCACGTGCCGGGATCCATCCCCACGCTAATGGAAGAAGTTAAGCTTTGCAGAAAGGCCTACTGCATTGTCCTCTCTGATCTCTGTCTTGTAACCACTTTTTCCAGTTTCACGCTAGCCTGCAAGATTGACTGTCATGCTTGGATAAATACAGTATGATTTCTTCCTGCTGCAGCAGTCATAGATTTGTCTTTAATTGATATGAGTTTCTTTTTTTTTATTTATGAAAAAAATCATTTCTTCTATACATAAATTATAAATATTAATGAACTTGATAAAGGGTAGCAATAAGTCCCTTGAGTTTTCTGTGGATGTTTTCTTGTTATTGAAAGTGATGGAAATCCTATTATTTTATTGTGATTTATGAGTATGGTTTCATCTCAAAACACAGACTGTGGTGTTCATGAATGTTTTATATATTAATTTGTGTTTACATAATGAATTGAGATAAATAGGTGCAATTGTGCAGTTCTACTTTGTTTCACCCACTTAAAATCTTGCTGCCGTTGTTGATTTGCACAAAGTACCGTGTGTGTGTGTGTGTGTGTGTGTTTGTGTGTGTATTTTCTCTTTGTGCTTCTCAGCAAAACTCCTGGAACATAATGAATCAGCATACAGGGCAGAAATTGACCAATAAGGGACATCAGACCAGACTTACAGTGGAGCCAAAAACTCTTTTAAAAATTCTAATTCATTCATAGACCATAATGCAGCAAACAGCTTATTTTGACAACTGTGAAAACAAAAAGAAAAACTGGCAGTCATCCACAGGGTTATTTTTTTCTGGGTGTTCTGACTGCTTAAGCTCATTGTATTTATTTAATTCCAGAGCCTTTACGCAAACAATATCTGGACTTGCTAATTATTCACTCACTGAATGTGGTGTTTTGGGGTTTATTTGGTAGAATTTCAGTGTTGCTAATTAGGCTGGCTATGAAATGCTAAATAATTAAGTAAATATATTGACCATAATACAAATGACATTAGGATTTCAAATATGTGATGAAAATGCTAAGGAATTGATTTACAGAATATACTTTATAGGGTGAACTAAAGAGAGTCATGCCCAATTGTGTTTACATTATCAGCAAGTTAGCCCTTCCTTCTTTGATCACTGATAGGTGTTTTTTCTGCAGGCTTGCTTATAATGGATTGTGTTTTCCTTTTACTTCCATTAAATTTCCATATTGATGACAAAGCATATATTTCTAAGTGTTTTTTAAAGTTGGATGTTTTGTCCGGGTACTTTAACAACATATCTATGTGAATTTGAACAAGCAACCTTCCAGCCTCTAGGGAACAGGTGTACAGTTCATGCATATGGACATTATGCTTTTAAGACTCTTTGGTTAAAATTAAATTGTGAAAAATTAAGTGGTATCACACAACTAAGTACACTGATAACATTATATAAGAGAATAATGAGTGAGCAGCTCTCCTTCCTTTGAACTGACATACATGTGTGGTTGCCAGACCATGGCCTTGTGACCAGATCATCCACATCTCTACACCTCTAAAGATGTATGTAGATAAATCGAGGTACGCATGAGGCATCATGATAACTAAGGGTACCTACTGCAGCAGAGTAAAAATGCACCTTTTCTTTTGTTGATGTAATCTGTACCTCTGCAGTGTAAACTGATAAATGCAATCCATTGTTCTTCTGCTTCCAGCAACTTATTTAGCGTAGATTTTTAGCAACACTGCTGTCATAGTTCTGTCAGGTCGGGTGGTGACTGATCTTAAAGTGTTGCCGTATATTTTTCGCTGTGATGAGATCTGCATGAGATCTCTAGGGTACACGGGTGCTTTGACTGCTAAACACAGTACATTTCAATACTGTATGCGGGCAAATGCTGCCTCTACATGAACATCGGCATGGGTGCTTATTAGATGTAACTGTAAAAAAAAAAGCCACATGTATTAGCTAAGATCACAAGGCTTTGTAGAGGAAAGAAAAGTTAGAATTGAGATGGCATAATTTTGTTTGGATTAGTCTGTGTTTTTGGACTGTTTCATTAAGTCTGTTTCATTAAGAAGCCCCTTAATCTTCTCGGCATCAAATTAGAAAACAATCATTTTCACAATTATAGCCACAAAAACGGAGACAAAGAACTGCTATTATGTTCTGAACTCTTCAGTAAACTGACAAAATTATCTCTTGATCAAAATTTGGCACTTTAGTATCAAAAATTATTATACTGATCCTAATGTAACTAACATGCTTGCAAAACTGAACCAAATTGTCATGCTGAATGTAGACCAACTTAACAATTGTACTTGTGTATAATATGCATGTGTATTTTTGTGATGTACTGCCATTTTATCCTTCCTCACTGTCCATTTAAGAATAGGCTTCTCCACACCAGAATACATTGAGAGTAAATTAGTCAGAATAAACAAAACTTATATATTATTTTATATATATAATTATATGAACAGATTATATCCACAAATATTGTAGGTACTTGTGACATTTGCATTAATCTCAAAGAAAACTGGACAATATCGAGTAAATATGCAATTAGCATAATTAATATAATTTATAGTTTTCCCTATTTTGCTTGGTCAAAACAACCATATCATTAACAACAGCAGAATAAACAACTATAAATTAAACTATTAATTCTGCTTTACCTTTGGGGTGTACTTGACCTGAATTATTTCAATGAAAATATTGAACTACATGAAAGTGTAAACTGAGAAACTACATGTTTCTTTCGATAAAAACCATCCTGTAGGCAAGCAAATACATTTGTGTAAGTAGGTAGCAGTGAGGAGCACTTGACTAAATAAAATGAGTATTGCTTTTGAGTGGGTGTCAGTGTTCTCTTCAAATCCATACAGTTTGGAATTTGCTGTAGCTAAATGGAGGAATGTAGTTATTAACCCCATTTCAGGGGTTAATTATTTTTTCCTGATGCTATACAGCATGTTTAATAATTTTCTCTATATTAATCTGTAAGTCATAATTAGGCTATGCAATACTGTATATGAAATGATTACTTGAAAGGGAATGTAATGCTCTGCTCTAATATGTATGTAAAGTTTCATTTTCTGTTCCTCTTCCTCTCAAACTGTGTACTATGTAATGTACAAAAAAATTAGTATGCATTTAGCATTTTAGATTTTCCAAGGCACTTCATTTGTAAGCTGCATCACTTCAGGAAATACTAGAAAAATTCATATTCCTTTGTATAAGAGTAAGTCTGTCCTTTAATTTCAAAACCTTTTGTGCGTGTATACACACACTTACACACATGCTCGCACACACACACACACACACACACACACACAATGTGGACAACAGTATTGGGTCACCTGCCCATTACACTTACAGGAACTTTTTTGACGTCTCATTCTAAATCGATAGGTATCAATATGGAGTTGGTCCCCCCTTTGCAGCTATAACAGCCACCACTCTTCTGGGAAGGCTTTCCAAAAATATTTTGATGTGTCTGTTGGAATTTTTGCCCATTCATCCAAAATGGATATGGAGGCCTGGCTCGCAATCTCCATTCTAGTTCATCCCAAAGGTGTTTGATGGGGTTGAGATCAGGCCTCTGTACGGGCCAGTCAAGTTCTTCCACACCACACTCATGCAACCATGTCATTATGGACCTTGCTTTGTGTACTAGGGAACAGTTATGCTGGAACAGAAAACGGCCCTCCTGAAATTGTTCCCACAAAGTTGGAAGCATAGAATTGTCCAAAATGTCTTAGTATGCTGAAGCATTAAGAGTTCCCTTCACTGGAACTAAGTGGCCTAGCCCAACCCCTGAAAATCAGGCCCATACCATTATCCTTTCTCCTCCAAACTTTGCAGTCAGGCAAGTAACGTTCTCCTGGCATCCACCAAACCCTCTTCCATTAGACTGCCAGACAGTGAAGTGTGATTTGTCACTGCACAGAACACATTTTCTCTGCTCCAGAGTCCAGCAGCGGCATGCTTTACACCACTCCATCAGACAGTTGGTGATGTGAGGTTTGTGTGCATCTGCTCGGCCATGGAAGCCCATTCCATGAAGCTCCCAGCACACAGTTTTTGTGCTGGGGTAAATGCCAGAGGAAGTTTGTCACTCTGCATAAGGTGCGTCCCAATACTTTTGTCCATATACTGTAGTGTACATTTGGGCTGAAGCTGAGCCCCTCCTGGGGTCAACAACTATATTAACATAGGAAATAGTAGGAAGACCTCTAACAACTCTGATTGCCCAGGGGCCTCCGACCATGTTAATGTAGCCTGGGGGTCTCTGACTGTGTTAATGTAGCTTGGAGGCCTTTGATTGTGTTAATGTAGCCCAGGGGCCTCTGACTGTGTTAATGTAGCCCAGGGGCCTCTGACTGTGTTAATGTAGCCCAGGGGTCTCTGACAGTGTTAATGTAGCCCAGGGGCCTTGGATCGTGTTAGTGTAGCCCAGGGGCCTCTGACCGTGTTATTGTAGCCTAGGGGCCTCTGACTGTGTTAATGTATCCTAGGGGCCTCTGACCGTGTTAATGTAGCCTGGGGGCCTCTAACAGTGTCAATATAGCCCAGGGCCCTTGGATTATGTTAATGTAGCCTGGGGGCCTCTGACAGTGTTAATGTAGTCCAGGGGCCTTGGACCGTGTCAGTGTATCCCGGAGACCTCTGACCGTGTTAATGTAGCCTAGGGGCCTCTGACCGTGTTAATGTAGCCTAGGGGCCTCTGACTGTGTTAATGTAGCCTAGGGGCCTCTGACTGTGTTAATGTAGCCCAGGGGTCTCTGACAGTGTTATTGTAGCCTAGGGGCCTCTGACTGTGTTAATGTAGCCCAGGGGTCTCTGACAGTGTTAATGTAGCCTGGGGGCCTCTGACTGTGTTAATGTAGCCCAGGGGCCTCTGACAGTGTTAATGTAGCCTAGGGGCCTCTGACAGGGTTAATGTAGTCCAGGGGCCTCTGACAGTGTTAATGTAGTCCAGGGGCCTCTGACAGTGTTAATGTAGCCTAGGGGCCTCTGACAGTGTTAATGTAGCCCAGGGGCCTCTGACTGTATTAATGTAGCCTAGGGGCCTCTGCCTGTGTTAATATAGTCCAGTGGCCTCTGACTGTATTAATGTAGCCTAGGTGCCTTTGATTATGTTAATTTAGCCCAGGGGCCTTGGATCGTGTTAATGTTGCCCAGGGGCCTCTGACCATTTTAATGTGCTTTTTGCAAACACATTTGTATTTCTAATAAAAATCAGACTATTTCATTTTAACACAAATATTCTCGCCATGCCAGATCAATATCACTGAATCAAAAATCCTTTGCAGACTCATCAGGAATACTTGTCCACAGTGTAGTTCCAGAAATCAGGATGTCCTTCCTTTCAAGGCCATAGCAAGACACCGACAAGGCATTGAGAAGACAAAAAGCTCATTGGGAATTGTATAAAACGATTAACTAAACAAAAGGTAACAAATTACATAAAGTGTTTTATTGACCACAATAATAAAAAAAACATGCATCAGTTTTTTTTTATATTCCTACCACACTAAACACAAAAACACATTTCAGTGTGCTTGCTCTTTTATTTCAGAGATGATTTTGCTTTCAGGTCCTGGTTTATGTCCTTCTATATTACTTGTTTTACATGAATACATTCTGTTAACGATTGTAAAAGCTTTCACGTCATTTAAACTCTAAATTAGACTTTTTAAGAGTGGGGGAAAAACACTATGTATTAACAACTCATTGAGCAAAGTGGACAATTTTGTTCCGAGTTCTCGGTGCTCCTATTGTTCCACATTGACAGTCTGCAGCATGTTGTCAAGCTGTGCAGTCTGTCAATGTATGTGAAGTAATGTAAAGAAATGCATTTTAAATTCTAAGAGTGTCTGCAGGTGGGATCTTGTGAGATGGGGACTAGATATCAATATGACATCTTATAGATTTTTTTCTCCTTAAAAACAAAAACGACTGGTTCTTCAGCGACTGTTTTCTTCTTGTCCTAACAGTATGTCATTGTGCTAGAACATTATGGATGTCGGTACATGCTGAGAGTAGGAGTTTAGAAGGGACGATCTTGTTTTCATATACCTTAAAATGACATGAAGCAAATACATAAATTTATGAAGGCCAGACTAGTTACAGCAGAGGTGCTGCTGGACTCTCAAGTTGTTGAGAAGACAGCAATGCTGGCCAAAAGGAGACAGGAGAGAAATACAGCATTAATTTCTGTCAGACTGCAGCGTGAAGGGCCTATACTGTATAAGCAGCTTGTTCTCATGGGTTTCAAATGGCAAGATAAGGCGCTCCTTCTCTCTCTTTCACCAGGTTAGTTTGTCTATAATTATGTGTTGAATTGACAATAAAGAATCCACCCAGCACGGCTAATTAAATCCACTCGATGTGTTTATAGAATAAACCATTAACTGTCATAATGTGTCACATTTTTCAAGAGCATACAAACTGACAGGCAGACATTCTTACTGAAGGGTTGCTATATACACTGAGTGAAAATGCTACACTTTCTTGTTTTTATCCCACCTGTTCAGCCTTCCAGAGGACGTGATGCATACCATGCTGTCTTATTTGTGATTTACAGAAGTTATTCTGTGAAGTCAGACAGTGTGAAATGCACTTCTTATGAAAGCTGATATTAATGTATTTGACTTCCCTTTTACTTTTTTATAAAGTTTGTTACAAAGCGTATGGATGGAAACAATGCTGAAAATAATGAATGAACCAAAGAGTTCTGTTTTATCTGTGGAGGAAGCCATATAATCCTGTCACCATAGAAAGCATATACTGATAACAGCATTCAAAATGATATGCAGACACTTTCTCTAAAAACCATACATGCTGCACCTCAAACATACAACAAATATCAGATATATGATAGCTATGCACTGCAATTCTTTCTGCTTTCACTGTCTGGATAGAGTTTGAAGGTTCTCCTTGCATTTGTGAGGAATTGCCTGGAGTATTTTGGATTCCACCACAAGCAAAAAGATAAAAAAACAAAACAAAAACATGCAGTTTATGTGTATCTGTGTATCTAAATTATCCTTAGGTTGCATGTGCACAAGTGTGACGAACTGTCATTCAGTTCAGAGTGTCCCTCCATTTTTCTTGGAGAAATATCAAGCTGCCCGTTGGCCCTGCATTGAATTAGTGCTATGGGTAAAGTGGATGTAATTCATAGACATATGAATTATTCATTTTAATGCGTGTTAAAGCTCTTTTAATCTTACTTTGTCCACATTCCATGAACCCCTGCAATACATGGATGCAACTACAATGACATTGTGTGACTTGACAGGTTTGGCCAATGATCGGATGATTACTGGTTCAAATCCCAGGATCGACAGTATGAGGTCACTGTTCGGCCCTTGAGCAAGACCCTTAACCCCAGATTCTCCAGGGAATGGCTGACTCCACTTTCTCAAAAAAATGTTACTTTACATAAAAATGTCTATTAAATAAGTAAAATGTGTAATAAGCTGTAGCGGAAGCTAAAACCCTGGGTTCCTTTAAATCTAGATAAGATTTTAACAACTCTGAGCTATTAGTTAAGTTCTCCCCAAACGAGCTTGATGGGCCGAATGGCCTCCTCTCATTTGTATATTTCTTATGTTCTTATGTTCTTAATTATTGATACAAGTATAGTAGCAAAAGGAGCTCACATAATTTAATAAACAGAGAGCTTTGCTTGACTTTACAAACAGTCAACACTAATTTATCTTTCTTTTTTACATATCAGACAGGTATAATGTTATCAATTTTGGATACCAGCTTTATCATAAAGAGTGCCATGTGTCATGTTCTGCCCTATCGGGACTCTCTTGTCTCCTCCTTTGGTGTGGCTTTGAACTAGCCATGCCTACTGTTCAACTGTAGTACCTAGTCCTCTTGTGACTCACTCCAGTTGCCTCCTGTTTGTTCCCTTATTAGTCTGGTATTCCAGTGATTCCTGGTCCAGTGTACCCTAGGTCTGTCATTGAAATCATTGCCTTGCATGCTGTTCCCTGCCTGTCATTTCTTCCCTTATTTTGGACGCATTATGGTCAAGTTTGTTTCCTGTCAGTGATTGCTCATGTGATTAAGCCCCTTTCTGGTTAGACCTTGTCAGGTCCCGTCTCCTCCCTCCATGTGCGACGTCACGACACTATGTCAGTATTTCTTTAGTAGAACGATAGTTAGCCCCCGGGGCTTAATTATGAGTTTCTACAATGGAATTATATATATAGATATATTTATTTATTTTAGTTTTTAAAAGTTATTTTTCCCAATGAGACAAAATGCATGTTTTGTACTGTCTCCACTATTATATCACTCATCTCTGCTGTTTTTGTGTTTGATTAAATCATTGAGGAGGTCAAATCTGCATTTTATATTATGATCAAGCATAATTCCCAATGTATCAGTGAGGTTTGGTGCAGTATAATGTGACTTTTTGATACATAAAACAGCGAATCAGCCAGTTAAACTGAATTCACTCATTTATAGTATTGTTTCTGTAGGCCATATACGTGCAATATAATTTCTGTGTCCTGCAAAGATGTTTTTCGCCCATTACATTACCCATTTGCTTTAAGTGTAATTATATTGGACTGAAACTACCTGTTCTGAGCAGATGGCTTTCTTCAACAAAGAAAAGATTGTTACATTGGAGAATAAGTAGGGTGAAATTTCAAAAAGGGGTTACATAAGAAGCAGCTTTTGCCCAGAAAAGAGGATTTTTGCTAAGCCATAGATCTCAAAAATCTGTTACAGTAAGGATGTAGCGTTGATGTGGGGGCTATAGAAATTTACAAATGATATTTTCCAGGAAAATCCTCCAGTTTAATATATGGGGCTTCTTATGGCAGAGCACTTCCGTGAAAATTAAGGAAAAACGCAGGGAGAGCTACAAAGGACCACCCTGGGGTTCATTGCTGATCTTGACACTGTCACCCTGATTTCCTGTTTTGAAAAGGCTACAGCACAGATGACAATTAAATGGTGTAACTAATTTGAGGAAGTGTGACCCAGGATGAGTCAGAAGTATAGAGGTGTGTTCCATGGCATTTCATCTGTGTTGTCTGCTCTAAACAGCTCTGTCTTCCTCACAATTTTCTCTTAATATGTAAGCCATGGTCCTGCTATAAGGATGTACTGATGTCCTACTGACCTGCCATCAGAACAGATGAAGGAGACTGGTGCAGAGAATCGTGAATGAGAAGCTCTTACTGAGTTGGATCAACCACACTATTTTGTGGGTGTCCCAAGGAAGGACTTATATCAGTCTGTTTCCATGGGATCCGCGTTTGAGGAGTCAGATCCTGAATATTAACAATACTGGTACTTGGTACTCTGCAGTGTTGTTGTAGATTGTTGTTTTGCAGTGTCTATTATTATAACTTTTGAAAAACTACACACTACTTTTTGCAAATGGAATTTTACTTGAATTATGTTCTCCTGGTCACACATTAGTTAAGTACATTTTTATTACCTTACTGTATAATGTATAGTTTCTAAAATATAGTCAACATTGTAAATTTTTAACTGCAGAAAAAGCTGCCAGAGCCATTATTAAAATATTATAATAATTAGCTTATGAAGACACAAAGTAGAATAATGAGCTGTAAGCACAGGATGTATAATTTGCTCAAGATGCCACATTTTCAATCATGATTACAATAGGGTGATTATATAAAATCAGTACATATTAAGAACAGTTGTCATTGTGTCACTGAGGAAGCTATACAGTTCTTTTGTAATCACTAATAACTAGTGCTGTGAAACGATTACATTTTTTTAATCAGATTAATCACAGAGTTGCTGTGGATTAATTTCGAATAATCACGATTAAATATCATTCATTTTTAATCTTTATTAATGACATTTCATTTTGCATGAGCAAACAGACTCAAGAAAAAAGGGAACATATATGCATTTAACATGTTTACTGAACATCTTGAACACGAGTCGGATGCATTCCATCTGCCACAGAAGTGCAATATACCATGGACCCATATCAAAAAGCAAGATTTTCTGGTTAGCCGTACTAAGGTACCTCAGTTTAAATGGTCTTTATCTTCGTTCACTTACAGTTAGCCCGAACTACCGTAAATCCGACAAATAATCCGACTAATCATGAAATCCAATTCTAGCCCAGTTAATTGCCATTGTTAGCAATATCAGTTGATAACACTTTATGTATAAAACTCCGTAGCAACACATCCACAGATAAGTTGGACGGTATAGTGTGTGCGACTGATTTAATGAGCCACAAATGAGAAGTAGTGCTTAAACAGTATAAAACTACAACTTTCCCTTCTGTTAATAAAAGGCGCAGCCATCTTGGATTCTGAACTCGGGATCCTCTGTGCTGCTCCGAGATATTGCTCGGATCTCTGAGAAACGGGAGTGCGCATGCTGTCACTTCCGGCTTCAAAACTCGGAATCCGACTCGGAATACGAGTTCCCAGGGTAAATGGAACGCACCAAAACTGCCCGAAATGGGTTGACAGAGACATTTCAGGGATTTTGAGTCATTCTGCTCTGCAGATGGGTTAATTGCGTTAAAAAATTTAATCAGATTAATCATGATGGTGGATTAATCTGCGTTAACCCGTTAATTTTGACAGCCCTAGTAAAAAGATTTATTATTGCTTGTGTTTGAAAACTTATGATTAATGTTAATAGTTAATTTAAATTAAGTTAATTAAATGTATAATAATGTTGCATTGTCAGTTTTATAAGGAGTACAGCAAAAGAGCTAGCTTTCCCTTCATTAGTACTATACTATTTAAAACAATGATGTGTCTTGTGCCTCATTTTTGTCTGAAGCTGTTTCTCCTAAGCAATTTTAGGAGAAAAACCTGAGGCAAAGTTAATACTTAACTGAAACTTAACTGAGAATCATCATTAAATCTCATGAGCTAGGAATGATCAAACTTTAAGCAATAAAACAGTCCTCTGGAAGACTCACTCACTTCACTCTCTATACCTCAAAAGTGTCTCATGTCTCTTTTTTGTCTTAGGCTGTTTTTCCTAAGCAATTTTAGGAGAAAAACATGAGACAAAGTTGATATTCAACTGAAACTTAACTGAGAATCATCATTAAGTCTCAGGAGCTAGGAATGATCTAACTTTAAGCAATGAAATTTTCCTGTGGGGATCCTCCCTTAAGGCTGATTTGTCGTTGTTGTCAATCAGACCTACAATGGTGGTGTCGTCAGCAAATTTGATGATGGTGTTGCTGGTGTGAATGGGAAAACAGTTGAAAGTGAAAATGGAATAGAGGAGGGGGCTGAGGACACACCCCTGTGGCATGCCTGTGTTCAGGATGAGAGTGGAGGAGATGTGGTCTCCCATCCTGATGTTCTGGGGTCTGTTGCTGAGGAAGCCCATTATCCAGGTGCACAGTGAGCTGCTGAGGCCCATGCTGCTCAGCTTCTGAACCAGCTTGTGGGGTCATACTGTATTAAAGGCGGAGCTGAAGTCTACAAAGAGTATCCTCACATAGGTATTGCTCTTGTCCAGATGTTTGAGGGCTGTCTGGAGAGCTGTTATTGTGGCATCCACTGTTGACATGTTTGCCCTATATGCAAACTGATATGTCAGCTGCAATAGCAGCCTTAATGTGGGGCATGATGAGTCTTTCCAAGCACTTGGTGATGATGGGAGTTAAAGCACCTGGCCGATAATCATTCAGGCAGCTCATTAGCAAATCAATATGTTGATTTGTTGGGCATGTTGTAATTGAGAAGTTAATGTCCAGGCAAGCAGACAACTGGTAATATTTGAAAGTAACTAAACCAGGATATCAAAAAATGGGTAGAAATAATTCATTGATGAAGCTGTTTGGGTGTAGTTTGCTTTCTTTTATGATTTAAGTATTATAATATGGAATTTGGATTCCAGAAGAAATTATCGTAAATAAGGTTACAAATATTTCGAGACTGAAGCTGTCACACACAAATACTCACAACCAAGGACATGGAAATGTTTTAATGTGTTTAAACTTTATCTTTTAATGGCAGGCATATTCTTAGCCTTCCGCTTCTGTGCATTTGGTGTTCAAAACAACAGCTTGAAGTTTCACGCCTTGTAGCTTTGATTGAAATTCAGGTGATTGGCATTAATATACTGCCCGTCCAAAAAAAAAGTCGCCATTTGAATTTTTCATTGGACCGCCTTTAGCTTTGATTATGGCACACATTTGTCATGCCATTGTTTCCACAGGCTTATGCAACATCTCACCCTTTTATTTTCATCCAGATTTGCATTCATTTCTCACCAAGATCCTGTATTGACAAGTGAGTTGAACCACTCCATAAAGCCTCCTTCAGCACATCCCAAAGACCTTCAATGAGGTTAAGGTCATAACTCTAAGCTGACCAAGTCATGCGTGAAAATGATTCCTCATGCTCCCTGAACCACTCTTTGACAATTCAAACCTAATGAATCTTGGCATTCTTGTCCTGGAATATGCCCATGCCAGCAGGGAAAAAAAAACCCACTGATGATGGATGGAGGTATAACCTGGCCATTCAGTAGATTCAGGTACTCAGCTGACTTCACTTCATTGCTGCATAATGTTGCTGAGCTGTAGTAATGATCCAGTCATTGGCTCTTAAGTATTTGCTGATATAAATTCAAATGGCGACCTTTTTTTTGGACGGGCAGTGTATATACAAAGGAGGGAGCCTACGAGGAAGTCACACACTCGTCATCTGTTAATTTTCCATTACCATCAGTGTGGGGAAAGCAATTAAAAATGCCAATTGGATGTTGGGTTACATCAGTTTTACCTTAAAAAGGGCATTACTGCCTTGGAAAGGGTTTAACCTAGGGCTTACAAGAATGATTCCTGGTCTTAGAGGAATGTCTTATTAGGAGAGGTTAGTTGAGCTGAATCTGTTCAGCCTCAAGCAAATGAGACTAAAGGGGGACATGAGACAGATATATAAGATTCTAACAGGCCTGGATGCTGTTCAACCAAATAGTTACTTCAATATTAAAAAAAAAACAGCTAACAGGCGTGATATTATTATGAAAAACCAAACAAACAAAATGTACATTTGTGTTGTTAATTGCGCTAGATAAGGATAATTCCTGTGGGCGGGAATTGTGCAGGACCTAAAAACCACAATGTATCACAGATAACTTGCAAGTCTTTGGATAAATGGCCTTCAGATAAATGTAAATTGTGGCTTTCCCTCTTAAATTTAGTGCAGTTTATTGCATCCTTCATTACATCTAAATATACACAACTCATTCCCTTGCAGCATTAAACTAATGTATGAAATATTAAAATAAATAAGAAGATGACATCTGGCAGAGTGATCCCACTGGAGTCCTCTATACACAATACCCACATATAGCCTGTTGGTTTTTCCTCTCAAATATATTACCCCTGCATCACCCCATTCAGTGCTACACTGCAGATTCTATTTATAGACTAAACATATTGATCACAAACTGCAGCACATTTTATCATCTTGCTGAGCCCTGCAGTGAAGATGTAGTTTATTGCAGCATTGAGGAAGGACTGCAATCACATTTATTTTCAGGCTGGTTTT
This sequence comes from Gnathonemus echidnorhynchus, assembly GCA_026776725.1. Taxonomy (NCBI): domain Eukaryota; kingdom Metazoa; phylum Chordata; class Actinopteri; order Osteoglossiformes; family Mormyridae; genus Gnathonemus; species Gnathonemus echidnorhynchus. Next base: position 14,226,394 of record JAODJU010000119.1, read on the forward strand.
AGACTGATCAAACATCCTACAGGCACAACACCTCAACAGAAATGGGAGAGCAGTATGCCTTGGGCTTATATTTTGTAGCATTTGAAAATTGAAGATCATTTGATATAGTGACAGTGCAGATATTACAGGTGATGTTACCTGAAAAATGTCCACATATCACAAAATCTGATTAAGCTAATGTTATGATATTTACAATGCAACAAAGAGGAAAAATAGCTGATGGGAACTAAATTAAAACTGACATATTTAGCACAACCTGAAAACTACTTAAAATTAGTAACAGAACTAATGACATATTAAAAACAATAATACTGTCATGGATCCAGGTGGGTTTGGCATTAGCTGTGGCATGGTGCCGGCAGAAATGGTGGACGACCCACCTGTGGATCAAAGGACAAACAGGGTTTATTAACTGAACTAAAAAAAAAAAACACAAGAAAACACTAACAAAACAAAGGACCTCGATGGGTCAAAGGTAAATGGAGATAAACAAGACTAATTGCAAACGGGGCATGTAAGCAGAACATACATCTAACACCAAACATTAACAATTGCAATTAACAGAACATTCAAAATCACAAACAATGAACCACTAGAGACTAAAACTCAGGCAGGAACTTAAATACAAAAACTGAACAGGGTAATGACAAGCAGGAGTGAAACAGACAATTAACCAAAAGGGGAAGATGCTGGACAACGAGCAATCAGGAAAACACACAAGGGCAGGCACAAGCATGGGCAACAGGTGAAACTAATTAACTCAGAGAACTGAACAGGGAAACTAAGAACTAACACTGGGGAATAACAGACAGGTAGAAAACAAGCACGGGACGGACACAAAGAATTTAACCAAAACCAAATAAAAATCAGAAGACACAGGAACTAGAAAAACTCATACAAAGAAACATTAGGGAACAAAATCTACAAAAACAGAGGAGGCAGGATTCAAACATAAACCAGATTACAGGCAGCCACATGTTCAATGCGTCGAGCCATGCGGCTGACAGTGAGTAGGGGAAGACACAAAGACTGACAACGCAAGGGACAGGATGACCAGCAATGCCTGCTGGCCAAATGGGGAAGGGACACAGGGTGGAACAAGAACTGACCCTGACAAATACATTATTATTCAGAGGGGAGTGTTCAGCTACTATTTAAAAAATGTTACTAAGCAAGTATAAAAACTATGCGTAGAACTAACTGTGGTTGTACCACAGAACCAGATGGTATTAGTTATAGCAGCTCAAAGCTGTACCTTGTAGGTCTATTTATATGCTAGTATAATTTGATAGCGCAAAGCCATCAGGAAGAAATAAATAAATAACACCTAGGGACCCTTGTGACATGCATCGATGGAAGCAGTTTACCTCCTAGCAGTGACATGACAGATACTAACGTGAAATTGAGAAAATTATTAATGCATCAGTATGATGCATTCATGAATGCTCCCACAGCAACAACCACATAGATACTAGCAGCACTCTTAGGTAAGAGGCAATTACAATACCACTGATCAAGATGAAGAGGAAGAATTTCACAGGCATCCCATATTCAAATGACCTGCAGACACTATCAAACAAATGGCTTCATATTGCAAGCACGACAAATTGAGGTTTATCAAATGCTGCAGAAGATCAGTTCAATTAATCATTCTCCACCGTATGCACTCTGAATACATTAATAGGACTTAAAAGATCGCACCTTGATCATTTTCCAATCATATTCTGTGGTTAAGTTCTGTTCATTAATGTTAAAGTAGAAAATTACAACAACTACAACATATGCGTAAAGTGGTCAGTATAGATGTAATGTGATCAGTGCAATGTTAGGTATATATTACATTGTAGGGACATTTTTTCACTCAATTTTATCAAAAACTGCAAATGCAATCAACCATCTATTTCATGAAACCACTTATCATATTCAGGGTCATGTAGGGGGTTGGGCTGGGCACCAACCCATCACAAGGCATACTCACACCTATGAGCAATTTGGTAATTCCAAGAAGCCTCAGCATGTTTTTTGGTTGTATCCTGAAGAAACCCCAATGCAGGGAGAACAGGCAAACCTTCCAACCCTGGCAAAGAACCCAGGTCTCAGAGGTATAAGGTGACAGTGCTAACCGCTGCACCACCATGTCACCACTGAATGCAATCAAAAAACTTAAAATACCAAAAATCTTGTATTTTGTTTGGTTATGTATGGTTAAGATTAGGGCTGGTTAGGGGTTTAGGTTGTCATAGTTGGGATTATGAATAAAAATGGATGGACAGTCCCAAAAATGATACGAATACAGACGTGTGTGTGTGTGTGCTCTTATGCTGATAACTAAATATTACTGTTGGGAGTAAGCATCCTCGCTTGAGAATACTTTGCTTAGTAAAGTCTTCATTGACTTGCTATTTTTAAAGGAATCAGAGATCAATACTTGGACACCTATATAAATATAGGTACATACATGTTGGCTAACAACAAAAGGCATATGTGCACCAACTAACAGCAGAGATTTACCAGTATACAATAAAAACCACCGTCGATTCTCGATATAAACCTTTCATTATAGTCTCCAAGATTGCAAACACAAAGATCGCTCACAAAATCACAAAAAACCTGCGGGGTGTAGTTCGTTTTTACAAAAAGCTAACCAGTGTCAAAATTAAATTCACGAGTCATTTCGCTCTGACACAGCTTTGAAAAGTATCATACATGCGGTTACTATGGTTTCTTTACAAAATCTAAAATGCTTTGTTGCTTTTTGCCTTTAACAGTCTGCTTGAAAAGAAATGCTTCAACATTATTTATGCTGTCTAAAACAGTTTTATCTGGATCGCGTTTCACCGCTGCGTTGTTCAGCAAATTACCATGCAAATGCGATTTGAATACGCGCTAATGCGGCTGTTTAGCACTTGTAATACGTTTTCAAAAGCCGGCAAGATAACCGATGTTAAGTGGCGATTTTGGCCCTCTTTTGGGCCCTCTTTTGTGCTCGAGATATTTGGGTTCGGCGACATAAAAGAATCAACATAACTGATGAGAAAATGCTAAGACAAATAAGGACTTTGGCAGTTCCACTTCAAAAACGTCGACTTAATAGGGTTGGCGAGTTAACCGAGGTCGAGATAAGTGGGTTCGACT
>JAODJU010000119.1:14233548-14247779 GCA_026776725.1 Gnathonemus echidnorhynchus
CTGGCTCCAGGGGGGGGCCCCGGTGACCCGCGTCCGGGCAAGGGAAACCGTGGTTCCATTATCTTTTTCTTCATTGGGGTCTTCTGAGCCGCACTTCGTCTGGTTCCTCACCACGGACCTGTTTGCCTTGGGTGACCCTACCAGGGGCATAAAGCCCTGGGCAACTTAGCTCCTGGGATCACAGGAACACGCAAACCCCTCCACCACGATAAGGTGTTGACTCAAGGAGGGGAATAATAAAGCTAGAAAACTGAATATCGAATATGAGGCTTTATCATGGAGTAACAAGAATGTCTTTACAAGATGTTCTAAGACTTAAGTAGAATTTTATGAGCCGTGTTTGCTGCTCCATGTTCATGAATGTGCTCAATACCCTAATTTATCTAGTGTGCATTAAATTTTTTCTTGTGCGCTCACGATACTATACTGTGAGCACAACGTAATTATCATGTATGCACTAGATAAGTATATTACGCACACAAGTGAATTTATTGTTCGCTCAAGATAATAACTTTACACAACATAGTGAGACACAATATAGTGAGACCCCTGTATCTGTGGTTTCAGTAACCACAGTTTCAGTTATCCACAATTTACTGTGGTCTGGAAAAGAAAATTGGAAAAATCCAGGAATAGTTCATAAGTTTTAAATGAGTACAAGCTGTAACATGATGAAATCCACCAGGCTCATATTAGAGGTTATGCACAGGTACATGATACAATTTTTTTTGTAAAATGTGTAATAACATGTTTTTTTATTGTTCCTTCATCCTTTGATGGGTATATAAAGCATGATTTTTATTGCTTCACCATCCATTGATAACTTATTTTTTGTCATTCAGTCACAGAATTCAGAATGCCTTTCATTCGAGAGTACAGAACTGTAAAATAATAATGTACAATGTGCTTTATTATTACTGTATTTAATGTTGGTAATGTCTCGCTGTGCATAATTTATCAATTAAACTTTACCATATATCAGTAGGCCTACACGAACATCGCTGTATCTGTGGTTTTGGCCATACGCGGTAGATCTTGGAACATATCACCCTCAGATATGGGGAAACTACTGTATAATTTCTTGTGCACACAAGATAAAAATAATAATTTTTTGGGCCTTCACAGCCTTCTTAGAATACAGTGTTCACCAATCACCAATAATTCACAAGTAAGCAGCGTCTAATAAGCAGTGAAATAATCCTAGGAGGCATAGTTAAAAAGTCATTTTTAGTTCACACATTTTAACAAAGGGGGAAATGCATGTCCAGGGTATATATGCACATTAGAATTAATTATATTAATTTTCTTTATGCCCTTTGGTATCCTTCATTGGAGTTTTAAACCAATGCAGGAATGAAACGATGTATGGAATGGCTATAGCTGTACTCCAAGTCCATTATAATCTGTCGTGTTATATGAATTTTATTTTTGGACAGTGCATTATTAAATCAATGAATGGACTCAGGAGGGGGGAAATGGGCTTAAAGGGAAGTAGTTAGTCTCCATTTTCTGTACATGGGCATGCGGTAGATGTTGTTTCTTGGCGGACTGACAGGCTATTTGAAACAAAACCCAAGCTTTCCTTGGTAGATGGAGCAGTACACACCGGATGTAAGAGCAATTGGGCAATTGTGTAGCAGTCAAGCAAGCTGGCTATTGACTCACTTAACTGTAAAATATTCCTTTCAAGGAAATTCACAGTGTCCTTAGAAGGTCAATCAACTATCTGCTTCATTTGATGTCATCTGCTATATACGGGTCTTATTAAATTTCAAAACCCTCAGAGCCATGTGACAAAAAAATCTTATTTTTATTCTACTGTCACCATGTTTTATTTCATATCTTTAAATTAATAATGAATTGTAATTATAAATGTATGCCTTTTCACAATGACAGTCAAGTATAGGTGTATTATTGTCTTTATATAGCCCTCTTTTAAATCCAGTTAATCACTTTCATTCAGTTAACCTGAATGTAAAAGGTGGCTAGAGGGATATTTCATGGATCTTGATAAAAAAATGAATAATTTAATATTTTTGAAAAAAAAAACCAAAACAATAATAATAAATGATTCACTATGTCTGCATACTATAAACGAAGTCATGCAAAATACACAATATTCTATCCCAATGACACTCTGATTCTGACGCCAGTGACATTACTGTAGTTTGAATGTAAAATTGACCCAGTGTGTTTTTACTTGGGAACATTAAATAATTTGTAAATTTGCCACCTGTTTTCATGGTGGCAATGATTTCCCGATTAAATTTAATTTAACACTTTTGCAGCCTAAACCATGGCAATCAGGGTTGGATTCAGCCTGACGGAATATCAGCTACTGCCGTGTTCACACCTGGTATTAACATACGTCCTGGGCGATCCGATCACAAGTGGACAGAGCTAAATACAGATGTGAACGCACCCAAAACGCATTGACAACGCATCGAGATCCGAATACTCAGACCACTTTCAGAGGTGGTCTGGGAGGCTTATGGCCACATGCAGTGTGAACGCGAACGCGTCCCGGGCAGCACTGAAGGATTGCCTACTCAGCTGACGTGCTTGGGTGGGCGTAAGTAGCGTACGTACATACTCATTAAACGTATGTCAGTGCAGAATGGGCTACTGTGTAGTAAACTGCGTTGTGAATAACAACGCAACTTTTTTCTACAACCCCAAAAATAAGTTTAAATCTCCCGGGAAGTTGGTTTAATATTGGACTGTCGCGACACAGACGCATGGAAACAAAGTGCGCATCATTAATGTTCCAACAAATTGGGGGGGAGTGTGTAAGAAGTGATTTATGAAAGATATACATATAATGCGCACTTTGTTGAATATTGGTGAAACGTGCCGGTAAAAATGACATGAAACCGAAATTAAATCGTGTGGGTAAGACTGTGCCTTCAATAGCCTAGATAGCTAATGTTAATAGAAACATAGCCTATAATAATAGTCTGATTGTTTATAAAATTTTATATTGAGCTTTCCGAAGGCATGAACTCTGTAAGAAATTCAGCACCACTCAGGTCCTGACTACTTCGCTTCTTTTACTCAACTTGCTCCGAGTCAGACATACAAATCAGCGTATCTGACAAAACAATGGACCTCTATGAAATTTTCACAAATTTCAGTTTCAGTAGTTATGATTAAAAGCCGAAATATTATCATACGGCAAGCAACATCATGCATTACAGACTGAAACCTTTACCTATAACATAAAGAGCCGAACTTTATTGTGAGATATAGTTTGAATTATATAGACTGAATTTATAATAATTAATGACTGTCGAATGAAAATCACGTTATTACGAAATACAATTTAAAGGTTATACATTATTAAGAATAATAATACTTTATGGGATTATTAAAAATAAAGGGCACATTAATTATTAAATGATTTATTTATTTTTTTAATGTATTGATATATTTATTTAATTTCCAGTACTATGGCGTTCCATGCAAACATCTTAGGCTGAATTAACAGACTGTTTAAGTAAAATGTCTGATTGCTGCGAGGTAATGTATATGTATTGTGTTTGACTTGAGTTACATTTCCCATAAGTGAGATCCAGCTCAGTGGAGCGTTGAAGAAAAGTCACTCCATACGTATAAAATCTTGGCTGTAGTTGGACTATTGGTATCGTTATTATGAAAAATTCCTTCAGCAAAACACAACACAGAGTCAAATAAAAACTGGATGGGAGGCATGTGTCATTATGTAATTTTGATTGTTTCCTCTCATTGGATTTTCTGATTGTGGTATGATTCTTGTGGAAGACATGGGGTACTGTATGCACAGAGTATGGGCAGCAATATCTCCAAGAAGAGAAATGTGTCAAAATCCACTCCAGGCATTAGTCCCGCTGTGGCAAAACCTGTTATGTGATTATAGGATCAATAGCAAGCTTACCTTCGGAGATTTGCGGGTCTGCACTTTGCTCTTACTCGTGGTGTCCCTGCTATTGACTTGTCCATATGAGTTGCAGTTTCAGCATCTGTCTTTTGCCTGGATAGGTGTCTCAGGGGAGGTTACGTGGGGCCTGGGGGTGGGGGCAGCTGGGGAAAAGTTGATATTTCCTGTCAGCTTACAAAAAGTTAGTTCACTTGTTTGAACTAAGAACCTTTATGTTGAAATGAGCCAATTAAATTGAGCTCATTCCAAATATTGCTAAGGCAGTCTTTTTTTGTGAGGGGGTGGATATCTTGAATTTAGTAACTGGAAAGACACTTTTCCCATTTCTCCCATGGGCTCTTTGCACGTCAGCTTCCATGTTCATGGAAACACAGCTGATTTGTTTCCGGTCTGTGAAAAACGGCACTGTTCTACATGCTGCTTACAGGACCTGCCCAAACTTATGGTCAATGACGTACATCACCTTTGTAAATCCTCCTCAGAAGCACCTATGAATAAATTAGAGAAGGGCTTTAAGATGTATGCCTCGTCTTACCTCCATGGATATGAAGGGGAGTCTTTGTTCTTTCAACTTTGTGGCTGGCGCTCGCTATAGTTTACGCTAATAAAGTGACAGTGATAGTGTACATGTGCTAATGAAGTATCTTTGAACATCCCCCGTCATTCTAGTGGAGAATGTCTAACTTAATATATTCTATATGTGCTTAAGTACATATTGTGTTAATCTATGCTTGTTATTCTTCACTCATTGCAATAGGAGAGGTTGCTGTACAGGCTTTTTGCTTGAGATTCAGGAAGAAGCACGATAAATCTCATAGTGTAAAAGCAGGACAGCACTGGTAATTTGTCAGAGTTCAAATTCAACTGTTCTAAAAGGTTCGAGTTCAATATTCAGATTTGTGTTGCATGTGCAAAATATGACCACATTCCATTTGGCCTCTGTGTTATTGCTTTTGCTGTTGTTGCATGTGTTTTATGGTGTATTCAAATGGGGTCGTGTTTACTGTGTTCATGAGATGAGCCCATTTGTTTGGAGCGATTATTCGAACTTTATTAAATAAATAAATGTGTGCACAAATAAATACATTGTGAAATGTTGCAGTAAATAATATGAAATTTGTGCATCAATATGTTGTGAAATGTGACAATAAATTATATGAAATGTTAGCATAAATATGTTAAAAATAATTCCTGTTTTAATTATTTATTGCTGGTTTTATTTATATCCTTGTTTGTTTCAATGATACCGCACATGAGCGTGGTGGTGCAGTGGTTACTGCTGTTGCCTCACTCCTCTGGGTTCAGGTCGCTGCCAGGGTTCAATGGGAGTTTCCTGTGTGGTTGTGGAGTTTCTGTCGGCCACTCTGGATTTCCGGCCCCACAGTCCAAAAACATGCTGTGGTTAATTGGATTTGTTGAATTGCCCATAGGTGTGCAACAGGGAAACTTAAAGATTGAATATATTTTGAAGATGTTGTGCACTTAGGAAGCAACAGTGTTCATGGTATTATTTTTCTAGCTTCTGACACAAGTTTATCCTTTCTTACACTCATAGTTCCTCAAACAGGGAGCCGTATTTGGCACTTGCAGATATGACATCACCGCTTTATGTGCAAAGAGCCCATTAGAGTAAATTTTGCTGCGGGTACTTGTATGTAGATATGTGACTTATAGGGACTGGAAACAAAGTCAGAACATTTGAAAGCTCAGAATAAAAGTTTTTTTAGTGCAAAAAATGTTTTAATATTTTTTGCGACCATTTATAATGTGAGTTAATGCATTTTAAGAACTCAGACATATATTTAATCATAATGAAATGATATGAAAATCGGTAATGATTTACATTAAGTGCTACTTAATGTAATACTTTAATGTACATGGATAAATGTACATTAAAAAGCTCTCTGTACTAATGGTAATTTAATAAACATGAACAGACAACAAGTTTTTCTTATTCTGGTGGTCCAACATCCAGAATAGCACCTGTGTGTTTTCTCTTCAGGCATTCCTGCACAGCGCTCATGCTCCTGTAGTATGTCATCGAACTTTGCACAGTGTACAACCACCTTTTTGTTTTGTGATTATTTGAACTACTCCCATTACTATGTAGTGATCGTAAAGGAAAACATTAGTTATAATGAATTGAAGCTTTTTAGAAATCACAATGGTAATTTCATGAAAATAAAAAGAATGATGCATCGATTTAAAATATTGATATTGGTGCATTTGCAGCGCCGACGTCATCGACTACATCGACTAATTGCAGCAGCCCTAGAAATTTAGAAAGTGGGAGAATTGCCAGTACCATTTAAGGATAATTAAAATAACGATAGACAACCAAATGGATTGTGTCTACCTTATTTTTGGTGAAACTCAAAGATTAGTTATCATGGCAGAGTCCCTCCAAAGTTACTGAGCTGTGGATTGTTCATTAGTTCCTCTTTTGTGAATTAAACACTGGTACTCACAAGCTGATGCACATGCACTCGCCCAAGCATGATGCGTGTAATTTGGCTGTAATGATTTTTTTTGTAATATATATATTTTTTTGTTTCACCTCCTTAATATGGATGGATTAAAAAAGCATCAGATCTACATTTTTCTGGCTTTGGGAGAATGAGAGTTGCAATAGAATGGGCTTTCACCATGGATTTCATTTCAGTCCACAGTAATCCTGCATTAACCCCCAAAGGCAGAAGATGCAAGCAACATACACCCTCAATAACACCGCAGTCACATACTGTGGGGGCAATGTAGAAGTACAGAGTCATCAATTCATCTGAGGTGCATGTTTTTTTTGACAATAAGAAAAAGCACATGACCCTGAAAATCCCCACACAAACACTGCAGACATAACTGGGGCCTCAAGGAGCCATGTAGTGATATCTCGTCCACTCAAGAAATCTGAGCAACTAATGGAAATTAGCATTGAACCTGACGAAAAAACATGATTTTTAGTGCTAAATTGAACTTTACTTTTAAATCTTTTACAAAATTTTGGGACATTAAAAAAATATTTAACAATGAAGGAGGCTCCGTTTACAGTTAACCTGTGGCTGTATCTCTCCTTTGTGGAAACAAAAGTGATTTTCAGAATCTCTTTATAAATTGATCTTTTATTTCACATTACTCTGCCATAATTATATATCATTATTAATGTTCTCCTCCAGTCATAAAACATATCATGCCTACACAATATAAATTATTAAAATAGCCTTATTTATCACAGAAATTGTCTTAAAAGATCAGGAATATCTCAGGAATACAAATGTATTGCAAATCTCCATATTTCAATCCATAGTATAGTTATGGCATGTATATAAGTACAGTAGTAATGCAAGTAAAAGTTTCTGTCATTTACTGTCACATTAGGAAAGATATGACAAACTTTTTTCTTGCATAGTTTAAATGTCTTATTTTTATAGCATTGCAAGATTATACATGTGAATAATTCTGAGAGGAGTAAAAACCTTTAGGAAGTTGCATCTTGGTGCATCTTTATAGGGATAAACACTTTAATTTTTCTTCAACCCAAAATTTCATTGACAGCCATAATAGTACCTAAATGGTTACTTAATCTGCCTTTTCCCCAGTAAAAGTTAATCTTAAATTTGATTTAAAAAGAGGTTAAATGTGGAAAAAATACCTTTGGGCACGTACTCATACAGCTTACCTTTGCTAATGGTGATGGGTTTTTAATTACGTCTCCATGTCAATTCCTTTATCTTCCCTTTACCTTTTACCTTGCTAGAGGTGAATGATGCTAAATTCATTTGAGAAACAAGGGTGCAAATTAATGATGTGAAAAAAGTTAAATAGTTGTATTTAAAGTTAAAAGGCTCCATTTTGCTCTGAATGGAAATTAAAGGTCTTTTTCCTTTATTGTGAGAGCTGTGTCTCTTCATATGCAAATTTCACTATAGAGGTCCTCGACAGAGTCAGGGGTGTTGCACTGCGTACGAGGAATTTGAGAACAGTTTAGCATGGGTAAATGTTATTGGCCGGCCTTTTATGTAATTGCAAAAAATATTGCTGTGGCAATTTTTTTTATTCAAAGGGATGTCAGTCAATGCCAGGCATCATTTCATTCTCAACCCATAACCCCCAGCCCCCAAAAAGTTGGGATGTCAAGGTTGTGGCCAATTGGGAGACTCTGGAGAAATCCCAGTGCCGAATTTTCGTTTTGCAGGGTGGTTCAGGAAAAGTCATTAATACTCACGAGAGAAGCGCTCCCTTATTGGCCAGTGAATGCCTTAGACAGAATGCCTCACTTGTAATAGCAGTCTCATTATTTAATAGCTACTCCTAGTACAAGTGGTTCGCTAATCTGCCTAAAATGTTACTACATTCTACATTTCCATTTAAGAACACAACATGTATAATTGCATAAATTCAACATGGCACCATTTAATGAAGCAACGCTACTATACATAATCTACCTTACCACCGTCAGCTAAATTTTTAACAGGAAAAAAACAGGCGCATGTCGATGAGAGCATGTTCACTGGAAAATTGGGTTGTGCTTCTCTCATGAATATTAATGCATTTTCCTGAACCACCCTGTGAAACGAAAATTTGCTTCCCGGTGGGCCACTTAGCTGTTGTTAGGGTTAGGGGCATAAATGTGAAAATTTATGAATAATACTTGCCCCCCACCAACCTTAACCCATAACAGTCTGCTTTCCTGAATGATAACATAAAAAGTCCATTTATTGCCAATTTCTAAACGAACTGTACTGTGCACTTTGCATGTCAAATTACTTTGCCATTTCCTATCAAGACCTTTTTTTTATAATATACAAGCCACCTGAATTATGTCCCTGTATGTGCAAAGTTCCTACTACATGCACTGGGAGCAATATGTTTTGGACTCATTATTTTTTGCTGTATTTTTAATAAATGGCACTGAAAAGTAAAAAAAAAAATCTGTGATGAGTGCCAAATTCCACAGTCACAAGAACAGCTGACATGTGAGTGAAGCTGGTCGCCAGGACAAAGATACATGGCCTACCCAAGCCAAGAGTTTTAGTATTTCGGGGGGCTGGGCAGACCAAAGCATCACGGTGGCGACGAATGAAAATGAGGAGAGACAGATTCACATGGAGTTCGTCTTTATTACTAGTGCTTAAAAGACCGCACAAATAGCAACAGTAACACGCAGGTCGAAACTGCCGGCAAACGCAGGGAGGTTACACACTGGACAGGAAGGCTCAAACGCGGTAGGTCATTGTTTAACTCTAGGACATGTCAGGATTACACATACAGCACAAGGTAAGGGTACATGTGATACTCAGGAGCACACAAGTATTTACACTAACAAATTCATGCAACTACTAATAGGACATACACAGGGGCTGTATTCATAGCTTGCGAGCATGGTGGGATATGCTAATCCCACCAGCGCTACAACATTATACACTTACATTGAAAAATATTATGTTTTACTCATTGTTTTTGGCTTATGCGAGATTATGCAAAGTTTTGGCAAGCTCCAAAAATATTCATGCATAATTATTCATGGATAACCTGCGAATAAGCAAAACCACAAATGTCAAAGGTGGAAAAGTGTAATGACACCTGTAACGAGATAATTTATGTAATTTGCTAAACCTGTCAGTGGTTTTAATATTAGCTTATTGCGGTAGGCCTACATACTTAAAATAAATATCCCGTTATGTATATTGCATGTTAAATTAATGTTCATTTTATTGTTGAATGTCTTAGTTATCGAAGTTAGTCTGGAAATAATTTTAATCCTTAATGATTCACTTTTGGAATTTGGGGGGTTTTGTAATGTCTTCTGAAAGTGAAATAAATTAGACTATCCATTCTCCCTCATACAGACTTTTTTCTTTGTCCTGATTAACATACGATATTTAGTTATGGCCAATTGACTTCTTAGATGCATTATTAAAATAGCACAGTGGGAACTCATTAGCAAACTAATATAAGGGGCCTCTGTCAAGTCTGATGGTTCTTTTTGAATTATAATTAAACTAGACCAAGATTTTTTTTAATTATTTAAGGATTCCTCTGACAGTACATGCTTATGACCCAGCTAGACCAATAAACATTCATAATTCCTGGAGTAATCTAGTGCCCTTTGTTTCAATGTACTCTTTGTTAGCTGACATGTGCATCCATCTTTTAAATCATTGAATCTCTCTGTTAGCTGTGCTGAATCGCTGACTTTAGCTTTTACCTGTATTGCACATTGATCTGGATCCTTCTTTGCTGCATGAATAAATTCATAATTGTTAAGAATACACAATGTTTTGTTATGTATATACAAGAAACACAAGTGGAACTTAATGCCTTTTCAACAAAAGCAGCAAAAAACAGCCTGTGAAACTGATGTCGGGTGGCCCCAATCTGATATTTTGTCACTGATTGAGGGGGTCCTGTTTTGAGAACTTCCCGATGTGTGACCAAACTGAGTAGTGGCCAGGGAAATAGTTTCGTCTGGAAAAGCCAAGAAACAAAGGAACTCTTCCACCCATCCTTTTTGATGCCCTCCATGGATATACATGATGTTACACCAACAATAGCTTTAGATGAAGTATGGCAGATGAATATAAAGCGGATTTAAGGTTTGATATATTTAACTGTAACTGCGTTATGCAAAAGCCGCTTCCAGTGGAAAGTAATACCGAAGTGAAACAATTTTCTAATAGCTTGTAAACAGAAATGTTTCCATGATCTCAGAAATACCAGGCAACAGCACAAGTGTGACTGAGAACAAAAACGGGACATACCCTGCGAAATATAATTAGGTGGATGATACATTTTATTGATCCCAAGGAGAAAATTGCTTATAGCAGCAAAGGAATATAAAGTGCAGATATACAAATACATAGCATATAAGCCCACTCTTTCTTTTTCTATAATGTTAGTATGCCAGGGAGTGTTGGGCAGCGAATTGACCAGGTTTTTTTCCCCATACTTGGCAGCTTTCTTTCTCTTTCTTTCTTTCTTTCTTTCTTTCTTTCTTGTAAAACGCCTTGGTGTGACTATGTTGTGAAAGATGCTATATAAAAATAAAGTGATTTGAATTGAATTGAAATGAACATAGTGCAAATACAAGTCAAACTACAATGCACAGTGTTAAATGAATAGATAGATAAAATATACATCATGAGGGTTCTCTATGAGAGTTGGATAGTTGTTTTGTGGTGTATTTTCTGTTGTGGTAAGTAAGGAGGAACAGGAGATGAGGGTACAGACAAATGCCCCTGGAGAGGTGATATTTATTCAAGGATTGCAGGTAAATATACACAGGTTGTGGTGACGACAAGGGGAGGAACTTTTCCCCCCAGACAGATGGACGTGGCTCGTGCGGTGCAGATGGGCTGATCAGAAGGTGGCAGTGCCATCAGCGCAATGTTCTTCCTGGCTGCCGAGGGAACATAAGCAGCTTGGCTTGATCAGAAGGAGGCAGTCCCTGCTTACCCTTTTTTTCACTCCCTGACCTAGTCCCCAGTACAAGCCTTAAGCTGCACTGGGTACAACAGCTCTGCCCCCTGTTTGGGGCAGTTTGGTCACTGCCTGGATTCTGTTACCATTCCTTCTGACCCAGCATGAGAAAAGCACTGTTAACGATATGCGTGGTGCAGATCGCTGCCTGCCGGGGAACCATTGAGTCATGCTGTTTCTCAATACTGTCCGAGCATCTTTCATAGCTGGGGAAAGGGATCAATCAGGCTCAGGATACCACGCAGGGTATCTTTCAGAGCAGGGACACATTCTGCAGGCTCAGGATACCCCACAGGATATCTTTCAGAGCAGGGGCACATTCTGCAGGCTCAGGATACCACGCAGGGTATCTTTCAGAGCATGGGCATATTCTACAGGCTCAGGGAACCTTTTTTTTTGAGCAAAGGCACATTCTGTAAAAAACAAAAAAGTGTGGTTCCCTGGGCCTTCAGTCATAGGGTGCCACCTTTGCAATAAGTCAATGAAATTTCTTTTTTGCTAGATATTCCTCGGTCAACTGTAAGTGGTATTGTTGCAAACTGGAAGCAGTTAGGAACAACAGTGACAGACAACATAAAGTAACAGAACAAGCTAATTGCTGAGGTGGATAGTGCTTAAAAGTCTCCAAAACGTCCTCTGGCATCACCCCCAGCATAAAAACTGTGCACCAGAAGCTTCATGGAATGTACTTCCATGGCTGAACGGCTGCATGGAAGCTTCACCTCACCAAGCGCAACGCCAAGTGTCTGATGGAGTGGTGTAAAGCATGCTATCACTGGACTCTAGAGCAGTGGAAACATGTTCCGTGGAGTGAGGAATCATACTTCTCTCTGTCAGTCTGGTTTTAGCGAATACCAGGTGAATTTTACCTGCCTGACTGCATGCACCAGTTGTAAAGTTTGGAGGGATAATGGTATGGGGTTGTTTTTGTGTGGAAAACCTTCCAAGAAGAGTGGCAGCTGTTATAGCTGCAGAGGGGGGACCAACTCCATATTGATGCCTGTGGATTTAGAATGGGATGTCAGAAAAGTTCCTGTGGGTGAAATGGCCAGGTGTCCCAATACTTTTGTCCATAGAGTGTATCATATGAAAATGAGTCACTTTAGAGAAAAAAATGCATCACTGAGTACAGTACCGGTCCTAGCCGGTGTGGAGCCATAGGGGTTGCATTAATGACTGCAAACCCCCTGTCTGAGACGCAGTGAAATTGGCTGGCAAGTCGGTGCCCCGAAGAAGTTGGTTCCCTACCTGGCCGCCTATGTCACTATAGGATTAATCAGTGCTGTGTATATACAGTAAATGTTGTCTACTTATTTGGATGAAGAGTTTTCCTTGCTTTCTATTTTAGAACTTTTAAAATGCTTGAAAGGATTTGTAAAACATGCCATTAAAATGTAGGTCAGTGCTATACTGTATAAATGTAAATGTAGGTCAGTGGAGAGTGTCACTTTATGAAAATTGTTAGATTAAACAACACAAAATAACTGGTTTTATTATGTAAATATTCTGGGTTCTTTGGTAATAGGCACTTTTTTATTTCTGTGCAGTAGTGACAAAGAGAATGTATTTTTACTTTTTGAGGAATTGAGCTGCTTATGCCGCATAGGGACACCAGGGACAGGAGGCACACGTTCAGTCACACAGAATGGGCAAATCAGAGATACCAGTTCACCTAAATTGCATGTCTGCGGATGTTGGGAGGAAACGAGAGCAGCTACAGGAAAACCACATTAACAATGAGAGAACATAGAGAGACAGTCTTCACATGCCAGGCATGGAGTTCGAACCCATGAGTGTGAGCTCACAATGTCAGCTTTCACCTGCTTTGTGGTAGCTTTATTTAACTGGGTGTACTCGTTTTCAATCGCATAATCCATTCTCAGTGTATAACTGCAAATTGTTATCAGGCTTGAGCTTAAGTTCCACTCCTCTAAGTAAATTTGAGCCTAAAGGGCTTCTTTCGTTGTCTTAATTAACCAATGGCAAGTAATGACTGTGCAAATGACACCACTGATGGTGACAACCCAGAGGAAATATATCTCAAAGGCACAGAAGAGAATTAAGGTTCAAACAGTAAACAAATCTTACCTCACATGTACAGTAGTCCGAAAAGGACACTCATCTATATAGACCTCAGATCGTTTTTTCATGGGAGTAGTTTGTTTCATTATAGTTCGCTTTCTGTAACCGTGTTTTTTTTTTTTAATTTTTTTATATTGTGTAAGGTTTCTCACAACACATGCTATTGTCTGACCAGCAGGGTTGGGGTACAAAATTGTACAAATATTAGTTTTGGCCTGATGTGGACCTTTTCACTGATACTGATATGTTTTTTTAGCATCATTGATACCAATAACTAGGGGTTAAAGTGGGCCAGAAAGAACTGGAGTCTCATTTATATCCACTGCAAACGCACAAAATGGGACCTGAAAGAGGCGTACACCGCATTCCCTCAAATGTCGCAATCTATAGGAATCTACTTGACGGCTGAATGTGCGCATCCATATGGAAGCTCTGACCCGTGTGTATGGACACTTTAGAGAAAATTGGCAACACAGGTGGAGATGGTGAATTGAAGCCAGATTGTAGGAAAAATGTGAGTGGCATCATTACACATGTAACGATGCCTTGTGCTTCTGAGTCATAACTCATACATTTAGTTTCACCTCATAGCACACGTCACATCGACTTTAAAAAAAAAAAATGTGGTTTTATTTGTGATAGTGACCCATATTTATTCCATAAGGACTTTTCAATTGTAAAATATGTAGGATCACACATGCACATATCACAGGGCTTAAATTCCAGGTGGCCTGAGACAAGGCCGAGCCTGGTACGAGAG
>JAODJU010000119.1:14247879-14259442 GCA_026776725.1 Gnathonemus echidnorhynchus
GGCCGATACCCGATCCGTCAAATAGGTCTGGATCGGCGCCGATACCGATCCGAATATCGGATCGGTGCATCTCTAATTATCACATTATTTATTCCGGACACAAGGGTGTTCATTCTGGATAGGATTAAAATAGTACTGAAGCAATATCGTTTCATGATGATTATTTTATTCTTTTGTTTTTATTCTCTTTTGTGCATGCTTGGTCCTGACAAATTGTTCTGTGCATGCATGAACCAAAAGGGCCCTGAGAAGGCTGGCTGTAGCCATGTACTTCTCAGTGAAACCCCTGGAAGAGCATTCTGGCATCTTCATTTAATAAGTAAATAAATCTGATTGGCAGGTTCATGCATAATAATTTCAAGTGAGTTTATTTTTTGTGTGCTGTAGCCTGGTGTTCCTTCAGGCTGGCGCCATTGAGATACTCAACAAATCGGAAAGTAATGTCGTCCTATGGCCCCGTCCGCACACCCAAACCATTTCCTTTTGCCGTTCTCATCTCTTCACTTTATTGGTTTTAATGCATGCAGATAAAGTTGTGGTACTAGTTAGCTACAGAAGGGGAGCAAATGTAAAATTAATTGTTTTTTTCTGAAGTAGTAGGTAATTTCAAATGCAACGTTTAAACAGACCTCACGAATACTACTGTGCCAAACATCCAAGCTGTCTTATATGCAACTTTCTATGTTATCTGTCATGCTTGCTACCGATGCTTTGGCTAGCACTCTGGCTAGCACTTTGGCTAGCTTATCTAAAGTGACATTAGGTCCTGGTCAGAAGCGGACACAGGGGTGAGGAATGCAGCCTTTAACAAAGACTGTCAGGAATTCCCTGACAGGTGGGGGTTAAATTTTCTGAGCTGGTCAGAGCAGATTAGGGGAATAGTGTTACATCGTTTTTAATTTTCTGTGGAAAACGAAAGATTGATTTGTGAGCTGGATTTAATATTGAATTAAAAACATATCACTGGTTGTATGAAACTGTTTCATGGACCAGTAGTTTGAGACCTGTTCGAAGTGGCAAATTCAATTAAATTGAATTCAATTTATTTCTATATAGCACCTTTCATGACAGTATTCCCAAGGCGCTTTACATGGATGTGCTGTGATACATCACAACATCATTAGAGAGAGTAATACAGAATGGAAAGAAGGAAGGAAAGAAATTAAATAAAGAAAGGCAAATGACAACATAGGAGAGGAAACAAAAACTCCCAAATAGGAAGAAAACAAACTTCTGGAGGTCCAAGTTCAATTGGCTAAACCCCTGACCATACTAACGTAACTGAAAACAGAAAAGAGTGGACTTGCTTGGTAAAATCAAGGTTTTCTGCTCCTGGTGACAATTCGAGCTGCTGCATTTTGAATACGCTGCATGGTATTTAATGTGCAGTGTGTGCTCCCAGATAACAGCATTACAGTAGTCTAACCTACTGTCTAACATACAAAGGCATATATAAATTTCTCTGTGTCTTGAATAGGAAGAAATCGTCGTAGTTTGGTGATGTGGCATAGCTGTTGGAAGCATATCTTCAATACTGCATCAACATGTGATTTGACTGAGAAGCTTGTATCCATGATAACACCTAGGTTATGGGCTGAGCTGCTGAGAGAAAAGTTCAGCCCTTTGGAGTAGAGGGTGAAGATTATAAAGTTCCTATCTGCAGACTTGCCTACAAACAACAGAACCTTGGTTTTCTGAGCGTTCAGTGATAAAAAGTTTTTAGCCATCCAGGTCATTACTTCGTTAAAGCAATTAGCTAAAGTGACAATAGATGTGGTGTTGTTAGGCATAACCAAAATGTATATTTGGGTGTCGTCGGCATAGAAGTGATAGTTAACATTAAGTTTTCTCATTATGTTTCCTAATGGCAGGATGTAGAGAGAAAGCAATAAAGGACCAAGCACTGATCCCTGTGGTACGCCATATTTGACCGGTGACATTGACAACGGAGTACAATTATCTGATACTTCAACATATTGATAACGATTAGTCTAATATGATTTAAACCACTTCAACACCATTCCACAGAACCCAACCTCAAATTTAAGTCTATGTAATAGGATAGAATGGTCAACCGTATCAAAAGCTGCATTAAGGTCCACAAGCATTAGCACAGTCGCACCGTCAGCATCAGTTGCCATTGTTATGTCATTTACAACTTTAGTCAAGGCAGTTTCAGTGCTGTGTCCTGGGCAGAAGCACAACTGGAAACTATCCAGTATGTGTTGTCTCTCCAAGTACGAATGGAGTTGAGCAGCAACTATCTTCTCCAGAACTTTTGACAAAAATGGTAAATTAGAGATAGCTCTGTAGTTTCTGAGCTCCTGTGGAACCAAACACAGCTTCTTCATTAGTGGCCTGATTACTGCTAGTGTAAGTTGGTCAGGAACATCACCTGATAACAGGTGTGCATTCATTATGGCAGTTATAGGTCTTGCCAGGGATTCTTTAAGACGTTTAGTGGGGATTGGGTCCAGTGGTTGGTTGGATCTTCGTTATCATAGTTTTTAGCCGTTGTTCATTAATTCAAAATTTAATCAAACATTAAGGGTGTGTTCACGTTATGAACGAGCGAATGAGCCGACATCATGCCTCTTCCTCTGCTATGGAAAAAGGTTAATCATCCAATGCAATCATCTTTTTTATGCATTATCTTTTTAGTTATGATGCTGCTAACTTTGAATATTCATAGATTTAAAATTTTGGTGAATGTTAACATCGGACTGATGCTGAGATATTGATTTTAAACGAATAATGACAGATAATGATACATTAACTGGTATGCA
Organism: Gnathonemus echidnorhynchus; assembly: GCA_026776725.1. Lineage (NCBI taxonomy): Eukaryota > Metazoa > Chordata > Actinopteri > Osteoglossiformes > Mormyridae > Gnathonemus > Gnathonemus echidnorhynchus. Next base: position 14,250,666 of record JAODJU010000119.1, read on the forward strand.
GTGCATTTTAATTAATATGCATATTAATGGATCACACTGTCTTTCCACATAGGTTCTTTTACTTAAATGATTACTAACAGAGAAAACATGCTTTCTGACTAAAAATGTCTCACCAGCACAATTTAATTTGCAGTGTAAATAATGCCAGCTTAGTGTAATACTTTATTGCTGGTTGTACAAGTACATAGACATTGTTTAGTTTTTGCATGTCACTCTCCTGTGAGACACACATACAGAGGCAAAGCTTGGGGGTAGAGTGCAGGGTTAGCCATTATGCTGCCCCGTAGAGAATTTCATGGGGTTCAGGGCCTTAACATTAGATGTAGAACACTCCCAGCCCTGTGTACAAGGGCTCACTCAGGATCACTACAACTGTTCATGGAAATGGATTGTAAGTTTCAGTTTAAATTCCTTAATACATTCTTTTTTTATGGCCCAGAAGGTTACTTTATAAATAACAGGATTTTATGGAACCAAATTAATTGCAAATACATTGAAATTTCAGTACAGTTTTCACTTTTCTTAGAGTGATTTTTGCAAGTCATTCTGGTCATACAGTAGCAGGAATCTTGATGAAAGGAGATACTGTGTAATGATATCTTGTAGTGGGAGGGATGACATTCTATGAATAAAGACCTGGCTTGCAACTATTGTGTTCCTTTGGTAAGATATGCAAAAGGAATAAATTACAGATTGTGGAGAGTGAATGGGAAATTCTACTGAGAGTGCAATTAATTGAGAAGAATACAATTTTGAGTCATTTGAAAGAAAAATCCCAGGTGAATCTTATCGGTGTGTAATTAACATGAACTGTTCCCATATATGTCCTACTTTTGAATTCTTAGTGCATGTCTGACCCTGCACGGATATATAACAATGTGTCAATGCCATACACATAGAAGATCACAGAAGCCAATATTCTGTTTGATGTTTTTGGGCCTACACTGTACAAGCAGTGCGGTGACTCAAGACATGCCTTTGAATTATTCTTGGATTACTTTGAAACTTGATGGAAAGCATGCCTGTTAATGGAAATGAAGCCAGGTTTGTGCATTTTTTAAAACGGTACTCTAAGCACATCTTTAACAATCTGACTTTACCAGCCATTAAACATTGTGATTTCACAATCTCAGCAGCTCTGATCCAGTGCAGCCGGGGGATGAAGGTGCATTAATTATACATCATGCGGGTGAATTTCGGAGCTAAATCTCTAGGAATTGGAGATCTGCTCATTGCAGAAGGGTGGAAGATGGTGGCAGATGAGTGATCAGACTATTCTTATTTTTCTAATTGATACCATTTGCGTATGTGGCATTGTGTTGAAGTTCATTATCAAATTGCATCATCTCCGGTCTTTTCTGGTGTTCCTTACATAGAGTGTTGTCATTTGAAGTACTGTGGAGAGAGGGAAAAAAACTCTAAGTACTTGGCATTTGTTTCAAAGAATCATTGGATGCATTAAGGCAGACCATTTCAGATCAACCACGGCCAGAATGCAACTCCCATTCCACACAGCCAATATGTATAATCAAAGCCAAAATAAGAACAAACATTTTACAAATAGAAATATTTGTCATGAATAAAATAAGGAACCACTAACTGCTTTTTTGGATGTAATAGTGATAGTGAGATTTTATTCATTCTGATGTGGAAAATACCTTTTTACTTATCCCATCTTGCTTGCCATGTGTCACAAAGACACATACAGAGGTGAGAGGAAGCTTGGGGGTCAAAGCACAGGGTCGGCCCGCATCCAGCACCCCTGGAGCTATTAGGAGTCTAAGCGGCTTTGCTCAAGGGCCCAACAGTGACACAGTCTGCTGGCGTATGTGAATTGGCAACCTTCTGAGTCCTAACCTAACCCTAACCTAACCCTAACCCACTGAGACGCACACTGCCCATATGAAAATTGTTAGAATCATTTACCAAGTCGTCCTGAAAGTGCAGTTAGAGAGGACCTGAACGCTGGAAGCAAAATACTTATGTACACCTTAACATAACATTGTGGGTCAAAACACCAGTCACCAATTTCTGCAGGTAATCGTTAATTTAATCACAGATATGTTTTTAGTATTATCTATTTTTAGTATTTTAGTATCCATCTATTTTCCCTTCAGATGGATGGCCATTTTAAGCTTCTGTGCCTGCATAGGTTTTATGCTGCGTTCCATTTACCTCCGAGGTCGGAACGTGGAACTGGGAATGACATGAAACACAAGGTTACAGCATTCCAGAACAGGAAGTCAGAAGGCTATCTAGCAATACCAGGGACCCGTTTCAAAAAGCAAGATTTCTTGCTTAGCTTGATAACTTGTCAGATTTTATTTACCCCAGTTTAAATGACCTTTATCTTCATTCACATACATTTCACCCAGACTACCTTAAATCCCACAAGTTGTCCACTTAAGCAAAAAATCTGCTTAATGAAATGGGCCCCAGTTCTAGCCCAGTTAATTGTTAGCTACTATTTGCAATATCACTGTATGAGGACACATTATGCGGTATTTTGCACATCATAACACCATAGCAAAACGTCCACGGATTGCGTTTGCACATTACTGTGCGTACGACCGAATTAATGAGCCACAAATAAGATGAAAGTGCTAAAAAACAGTATAAAATTACAGCTTTCAGTTCTGTTGATAAAGGGCGCCGCCATCTTTGATCCTGAGCTAGGAGTTGCATCAATTCCTCCGATTTCACGAGTTGGAATTCCAACTTCAAGGGGTGTTCCAGTTGAAATTTCTAACTAGGAACTCAGAGTTTACGAGTTATGAGTTCAAATGAAACGCAACATTAGATTCAGGAGCTTTTAAAAGGGTCCATGGCCACTTAGTCTGGGTCAGATGTCAACATTGCTCTGCTTGGATGTCACTGACACTATTCATTTTATGGTTGAACAAATGGCCCCTTTTTCTTGTTTTTGAAAGTAGCGGACATGATCATATGCATCTCTTTGCCTCCCTGGACGGAGCAAACACTATATGACTGCCAGATCGAGGTCAAAGGGAGGTTTCACTTGCCACAGAGGGCTCATGCATACAGGCTTTTACTGCCTACCCACTTGCCCTCGGATGACCCTTTAGTCACCCTGTGGTTATTCCGGGTTTTAAGAGCGTACCATTAAAGCTTCCACATGAATGGGTGTTCTCCAGCTTTAAAGATTACTTTTTTTAACACCATCTGCTTTTTATTTGGTGGAGTATCTATCAAAACAAGTACTCCCGGAAAGCAACTGAGAGCTGAGGTCAAGTGAAAAATAGCTTAACCTGCTGCCTGAAAAGATCAAAGTTTGACACTCCTGGCCTAGGGGAATAATATTATCCTTTGTTATATCCTCACTGAACTTATTTCAGAATCATTCGGCATTTCCATGCCCTAGATGTGCTGTAAGTAATTTTGATGATGCATGGAGAATATGCCGCTGAACAGAGTGGGCCAACGAGATGGTCACGTGTACCATTTAAATAATACTCTCTTGGTTTATACAAGCATATAATTATCAAAGTAATTTTAAGAAATGTAATTAAATATGCATGACAAAAAAAAACAAATGGCATCCCCCAAAGTGTTCACTTTTAATCAGACACAATATAGGCAGCCCAAAGATACTGATTGGGACCTTTACTCTCAGCCCAAAACTGAAGAAAAAAAACAGATGTTGGTGAAATGCAAACAGATACAGCTCATACAGATCAGTCAGTCAGTCAGAAAATGATACCTGGAATATTCACAAATAAAGTGTGTGTGAGATGTGTGTGTGTGCACTGACACGGAAATGAACTAACCGGAGGGAGAAATTTTTAATGTAGAAAATAGCGCTTAGCTCACCAGCTGCTGCCCGTAGTCGTGGAAGGGACTCTGCATCACCCCTTGCGAGAGAGACGCAGAGACAGACAGACTCGGTGATATTGTCTTTTCCTAGCAAACAGTAACAATTAGTTGGAAATATTAATATTAGTATGACTTAGATGTTTTGTGTTAGAATTTATATTGAGGCGTTTCCGTATGTTATTCTTTTAAAAAAGCATTTTTGTCCACTGTGTCTCCCCCGGGTTTATCTAGATACTGTATATCCTCAGCCATCAGAGAAGGTCAACCTCAAACCCATCCATCCAGATATGTCAGACACATACATGTCAAGCCAGTTTTCCAAGAAGCACTGAGGGTCATAAATGTCTCCTGTAAGCAGTGAATCAAATGGCTTCACACGAGTGGTTTTCACTCCCACAGGAGTATGTCGGAGCAGTAATGACATGGCGCTGCTGGAAAGGAAAACTTCACTTGCTGATTCACAAGTAATAATGAGGAGATCAGCTTCAACTCTGTCCAATTCTGTTCTTTAAACTGAATAATTTGGCACCGCTAGGAGGGTCCTCTGCTATATGCTCTTGATCAATGGCTTGGTGAGCCCTGATCATGTAAATAAATGAATAAGTAGCTCTGTTTAAGTGAGAAAATCACAGCATTGTGTCGTAGACGTCATCATCTCGCCTGGCCTCACTTTTCCTGTAGCAGCATAGTTACCTTGTGATTAGCGAAGAGACACAGCTTCTGTGGGAACAGTGAGGATTTTACTGAGTATCTAATATCAGTAGATAAAGGAGGGATCAAGTAAAACTGTTCATTAAAAATAAACCCTAAGAAGACACCCAGTAATATCTAATTTCACTAAACTGAGTCCGAACACTCAAAAAGGACCATTTAAATATTCATCATTAATCATTAATTTTGTAAGACATGCTTTCAGTTTGAAATAGTTTCTGTACATAATGAGAAAGACTGATAATTGTTTGATCTTGGTATATACAGTGGGGTGTATTATACTTTCAGCCTGCAGCTTTTGAACTTTTGAGCATTTTTGGTTGAACTTCAATCAATGCTCTCAGTGTAAATACCCTGTCTAAAGAACATACATAAGAACATAAGAAATTTACAAAGGAGATGAGACTATTCGGCCCATCAAGCTCATCAAGATGAAAGTAACGGCATGATGTGCAAATGCACCTGACCGTAATCCCATTGGCATTAATCAGGGTGAAATGGATTGAAAGGTCAAGGCCACGCGGACAGTCAGTGCTGATTATTTGTGGGCAGTTCTCCAGCAGTGTTAGGGTGAACTTCAAAAAAATAAGGGCTTCTAGTCTAATTAATAGAATGCATGAAGTCTTTTCAGCTGAAATCCATCTTCTGTACCTGCTTATCCTATTCAGGGTCACAGGGCATCTGGTAACTACATGTGCAAGGCAGGGAACAACCCAGGATGGGGTGCCAACCCATCGCTGGGCACAAGGCAGGAAACAACCCAGGATGGGGCATCAACCCATTGCATGGCACACTCACACACCAGTCACTCACACATGCAAGGCAGGGAACAACCCATCACAGGGCACACTCTCACACCATTCACACCTGCAGACAATTTAGTGAGTCTAATTAACTTCAGCATGTTTTTGGATTGTGTGGGAAACTTGGAGTATCTGGAGGAAACCCCATGACGACACGGGGAGAACATGCAAACTCCACACACATGGAGCCGTGGTAGGGAGTCAAACACTGGTCCTAGAGGTGTGAGTCAGCAGTGTTAACCACTGCACCACTGTGTCACCTCACTGTAGTCATCCTAGATTTTGATGAGATGTAGCCTATTTTTATTACATACTTCGTGACTGTCATTTGTTTGTAATTTTTCCTTAATTAAGTGCCATTTTGTACCTTTTTTCCTTTGTATGTTCCAGTGCTTAAACTCCAAATGACAGGAAATGTTTGACTGGCAGTTTAGCTCACAGTGTGGGCTTTATTTTGAGAGCTGCCTAAAACCAGGCATATGGGAAAGGTAATTATTTTGGCAACTGTGGTGCAAAATCATGATAGGCCTGGCATAGTTATTTAGCTTCGCCAGATGTAAACTGCTGCCTTCACACTTTTCCTACAACTAAATACCAAAACACTCGATTATGTGATTTGCAATCGAGGTATAAGCTAGGAGAGACCGCTGTGTGAATAAAAACGTAAATGTCTGAGCATGGAAAGAAGCTGCAGTGAGGTCTTGAAATCTTGAGACTTTGGCCTGTTGTTTCTGTTGACCTGTCCCCGTCATTGCCCATTCACTTTTGAGTTTTAATATGTCTGTCGGGATAAAATGTATCAGTTTTGCAGCAGATGTTTGAAATAATAAAAAAAGAATTGCTGTTTGCCAAAGGGGAGAGATTTAGTGCAGCAAAGGATTGTGAGCTTGTGAAAATGGTGATATTTATGGAAATTTTTACATGTATTGACTTTAAAGGGCACTTAAAAGCCAGCACTGCGAGACATTCTGGGGGGCTTGGGGCATCAGTGTGACAGGCAGGGATTACCTGTCAATCTCCTTCCCGCAGTGAAACAACTTAATTGGTCTGCAGTAGTGAGCAGTAAGATGGGCCGCATGTGGATAGGCTGGCTTGCATAACACCAGCAGGGGTCTAGCAGTAAAAGTACCTGCCAGGAAGAGTGCTCAGAAAATAATTTTCAGCTCTTAATAGTGGCATGTCAGCTTCATGGCTTAAAAATTTGCAGCTTTCGAAAAATCACTTGATAAATGACCTCGTCCTGTAACATAAGCCTTCTGCTCATGTGCGAATGAATGAAGCACAATGCTTTAGGTACACTGACCTATTTCAGATTATTGTATGTATGTCTAATTAAATATGTCATGTTACCACATATCTTTCTGTGATGTCAGTTATCTCTACACCCCTGCAAAATTAGAATATAGTGACATTTATGAACAGAAATATCAGCCCCTTTGCAGCTGTTTCTGCCATTTTTTGCTCACCTGTACTTCAGTAAGGTAGACTGCAAATACCAAGTTAACTTGATTAAATCATATATCCATCCATCTTACATCCATACTGCTTATTCAGTGCAGGTTGACAGTGGAAAAAAATACAATTTTAACAGTTTAAGAGCCAGATTTACTAACAACTTGCAGCAGTGCAAACCGCTAAAATAGTATTTACTAAAGATGCACAGTGAAAAGTTAGCAGTGTAAAGGCACGGTTAATTTTGTGACTCGCCATATTGCAGATGCATTTCTAGGAGTTCCCTTTCAAAGTGCAAAATTTTGGGAAGAAGAGTATTTAAATGAATCATGCAACGTGATTTATTAAGGCAATTTTCTGTACGTTAACGCAGGGAAAAAGCATGTCTAATTTTGCGCTAACCTTAGAGGATTGGGTCAGTCATTACTGAAACGTACCGACTGTGTCTGTGTTCATAAATTTGCACATTTATAGTAGATCACCCACAGTACTGACCACGCCCGTTGACACTTCCTTTTTATTGCACCCTCACGCTAAATCTGGCCCTGATTCTGTTAAGTCTGAATATAGCCATGCCCTGTTCACGAGTCCATATTCCATAATCCTAATCCAGTGCAGGATTTTTTGCAGTTGGCCTGAAGCCTGTTCCAGGAAGTTCGGGGTATAGGGCAAGGGTACGTCAGGATTCCATCGTGCGGCACATAACAGTTCACCGAACTGTATAACAGCAGATTGGTGGGAGGTGGCTGCTGCCCCCCAGCAGTGGGCTGGCAGATCAATCCAAGGGAAATCCATGGTTTCATTTATGTATCAGTTGTATCAATTACCCTCTGGCAGTGGAATTTCTCATTTCTCAACCACTGGCTGTCAGAAGAACTGAATGGCAGTTCACATCGAACAGGAAACCATAGCTGGAGTTGCACATGGACAGGGTTTTGATACTAGCTGAGGTCGTGTTTAGCTGCCATTGACCCTTTGTTTTTAAAACAGTGGATATTGGATTATTAGAGGGGTGGCACAGTGGGTCGTATCGTTGCTGACCCTGTGTGTGTGGGGTTTGTATGTTCAGATTCTGCTGAGTGGGGGGCCTGTTAAGTGCTGGGTCCCCTGAATCTGCAAGGGAGCCCACACCCCCAGCCTTGTGCCCTGCGCTGCATGGAATAGGCTCCCTGATCAAGAAAAGCGATTAGATGGGTATTAAAGATTCATTATGCCCAACAATCATTTTTAACACACATCTGGCATCATAATGCCAAAAATTTCTTTATTGGATATACAAATGGAGATTATATATAATTCTGTTTGGAAATCCACTTCACTGAAGTAGCTTTTCAATACATTCTTGTAGAAAAGCATGATTATATCTTAAAAATAGCACTAAACACAGACAGGCCCCCTAGTGTGAGAAAAGGCATCTTGTGAAAATGCAAAGAATTACAAATCAATCATGAGTTCAGGCCTTTTCTACTCCTTAACTTATCACATTATTAAGCTAAATTGAAATGGATTAGCTACTGCTACCCATTTGAAAAGATTCAGAGTACCTGCAGACTTCTCAGAATGTAACAGGCTAGCTTCCAACTAGTTCTCTATTGTTGCCAAATCATTAAATATTTCAAAGGAAAGGGCGCTAACCTGGAAGATAGCTCAAGAAATTATATGTAATTTATTCGAGTCAGTGTTACAGGACCTGTTTCTTGTGCTGCTCACTTGCCTGGTGTATTTGTGAAACTGGGTCTGAAGAATCAGCAAGTTCATAAGCCAAAGCTTTTCCATTAGGTACCTCAATTCCTTTATGACACTTGTATCTTTATAGGATGTAAATCAACTATATGTATACACACACACACACTCATATATATATGTAATTTCACCGGTAGGTTTATTTCAACAGCAAAAAATAGATTATTAACAAAACAAGCAAGAAAAAATCATTATGTAACAGTTACAAACCAATTTGTCATTTATCTAGGGAAA
>JAODJU010000119.1:14261968-14282637 GCA_026776725.1 Gnathonemus echidnorhynchus
TAACCTTAACCCTCCAGGCAGCACAGTGCACATGCAGGACAGCACTGTCGACTGCCAGGCTGCACATGATACAGATATATGGTTTAAGACACCAAATCACCTAACCCTAAGCCTAACCCTAAACCTCCAGGCAGCATAGTGCACATGCAAGACAGCACCAATGACTGCCAGACTGCACATGATACAGATAGATGGTTTAAGACACCAAATCACCTAACCCTAAGCCTAACCTTAACCCTCCAGGCAGCACAGTGCACATGCAGGACAGCACTGTCGACTGCCAGGCTGCACATGATACAGATAGATGGTTTAAGACACCAATTCACCTAAGCCTAACCCTGCCAGGCAGCACAGTGCACATGCAGAACAGCACTGTCGACTGTCAGACTGCACACAATACAGATAGATGGTTTGAAACACCAATTCACCTAACCCTAAGCCTAACCCATCCCTGCCAGGCAGCAAAGTGCACACACAAGACAGCACTGTCGACTGCCAGACTGCACACAATACACCTAACTCTAAGCCTAACCCTGCCAGGAAGCACAGTGCAAATGCAGGACAGTTACCTTACCATGTGGTTCTGTATTGCAGAAGGAAACTTGCGCGACACAGGGAGAAAATGCAAATTTCACACACACAGAGGCTGTAGATTTCAAATCCTCAAACTGGACATGTCAGGCAATAGTCCTACCCACTAAGCCAGAATGATGCCCAGGAATTAATTTGTTTAAATCAAAATTAAATATTGTAGGAATGCATGTAGGAGGAATCCATCTATAATGCAATCTCATGGGCTGGTCTGGACCATGGGGACCCTGGAATCTATCCCAGGCAGCTTAGAACACAAGGCAGCAGTACACCTTGCCTGGGACAAGGCAGAAGAATTCATAGTTTATGTCTGTATCCTAACATCATATTGCTTTGATATCCTTTTGATCCGCGTGTCCAGTAAAAACAGCATGAACTGTAATATGTAACATGTCCCCGGACTGAACAGGTGATTAACAATTTAAAATGTTCAGAGGTCAATTTCTTATAAGATTTTATCAATCCTTAGCTTGGCTTGTTGCATTTATGCTTGATAAAGAAATTAATCGTGACTACCAAAAAAGTGTATTGCTCTAGACCATGAGTGTCAAACTCCAGTCCTGGAGGGAAAATTTTTGGGTTTCCCCTCATTTAACACACCTGATTCAACTCCTTGTGCTAATTACCACACAGCTCTTGAGCTGAATCATTTGTTGTGGAACAGGGAAAGAACTAAGTTACACAGGGCTCCGGCCCTCCAGGACTGGAGTTCGACACCCCTGCTCTAGACGTTATTTCAACTGGCTACATGAGTGTGTCATACAATAAACATAACTGCGACCAGTTCTGTTGTAAGTGGTTGATTTATCTTTTGTTAGTTGTACAAATTATAGCCATGTTTTATACTGTATTTCAGAATTGTTACTGGAACTGTGTGTTCTCGATAAAATATAGAGCAGGGGAAGGTTAAAAAAACTGAATTTTAATTGAATAAACTCTAATTTTATGTTGCTAAGGAAAAGATGCATTTTGTCTCGCAATTAATTCATGAATTAATTTTCAGTAGACAATTGTCCATTCAGAGCCATGGTTTGCCAGACAAACACTCTTGGGAAGTAAAGTGCCTTCCACAGGACACTGATCCATTACTCCACTGCTAGAAACACGGAAAGGGATACTCACAAAGGACAATGCAGAATTTATGTCTTTGGGGTAGTGTTGGGAACCTGAGCACTCTGTGTAGAACATTCAGGCACTATACAGCCTGCTTTTATATGACTTTAGTTTGTATTTCTGTTAGAGAAACATTTTGTAGCTCTGCTTTAAAGAGGTCATTGTACTGCAATTATGTGTCTGCAGTTGCAAAGTGATTTTGAAATCTATTAGTTGACATGTTTTGCAGTCTCATAATAAATTATATTTTCAGACATGGTAAATATTTTATCCAGCGACCCCATTCTTTTTTGTGAAATCTGTTGAAATTACCACACAATCCACTGAGAGAAATTTGCAGGAAGATTAAAACAAAAAAGAAGAGTCAAGGTGTAGAAATGCATTTTGCTGGTAGCTTGTATTTGCAGAAGTACTTACAGCAGTACGGTTAAAATGTGTAGTATGATTTTTCATTACCTTGAAATTAAACTAATGCTTTAAAATAAGCTGGAAAAAAGCCAAAGCAAATTTAAGTATGAATGTAAAACATAATCTGCCCATTTTAATCAGTTAGATAAGTGTAACAAAATATGAATTGATGCGCAAATAGCCTTATCCCGCTTCATATTCTGATCTTCATGTTATTGGGAAGAAACTGTCAATTTGGGGAAAAAAATTATACAGCCAGGAACAAGTTATGTATGCATTTGGATGGCAACATGTTCCTGGTCTCCCCTTCATGAATCGCCACCTCAACATGGTTGTTGGGATTTGTGTGTCCCAGTGATCCTAGGAGCTGTATTATCAGGAGCAATTGCCACTGATAAGTTCTCCCATGGCAAATATGTTGTATGTGAGGTATAAAAATAATGGCAAGTCAAATATCCCTCATAAAGTATACAACTAAGGAACCAGAAACTTCACCTGGAACAGGGTAACAGGACCCTGCCTCGGAGCCAGGCCTGGGGGGGCGGAAGCACGTCAGTGAGTATCTGACGGTCGGGCCTTCGCCCATGGGGCCCGGCCGAGCCCAGCCTGAATGGGCCATATGAGCCCGTTCTCTTGGGGGCCCACCAGCTGCAGGAGTGACTGTAAGGGTCCAGCGCAGTGGGGAGCGGGCAGCAGTCAAAGGCAGAGGCCTTGGCAGACTATCAACACTGGCTTTAGGGCCATGGAATGCAACGTCTATGGTCGGATAGGAGTCTGAGCTATTTAGGAGGTAGAGAGATACGGTCTATATATAGTCAGGCTCACCTCAATGCACAGCACAGACTCTAGAACCAAACTGCTGGGGAGGAGCTGGACTCTAGGCCACTCTGGAGTTGCCCTAGGTGAGAGGCTTTGGGCAGGAGTGGCTCTACTAATGGCCCTCCAGTTTGGCACTTTACACTTTTGGTACATTAGAGTTCACTCTGGTGAACAAGAGAGTCGCCTCCCTTCGACTTCAAGTTGAGGGATGGGCTCTGACTGATCATTTTAGGATTAATTTATTTTCAGTACAAAATTGTCCATTCAGGACCATGGTTTGTCCAGACAGACTCTCTTGGGAAGTAAAATGCCTGCCACAGGACACTGATCCATTACTCCACTAATAAGAATACGTAAAGGGATACTCATAAAGGACAATTCAGAATTTATATCTTTGATTATTGCGGGAACCTGAGCATTCTGAGTAGAACATTCAGCTACTATGCAGCCTGTTTTAATATGGGTTCAGTTAATATTTTGGCTAATGACACTGGCTCTATGGACATGGAATGTGACCTCTCTGGAATAGAGTCCAGCCCCTCCCTAGGAAAGGAGCCTGAGCTAGAGTGGGAGGTAGAGTGATACAGTCTATATATAGTCAGGCTCACCTCAATGCACAGCACGGGTTCTGGCACCAAACTCCTCTTTAGAGGCTGGATTTTATCCACTCTGGAGTTGCCCTTGATGAGAGGAGCCTGGAAGGTGTGGGTCTACTTATAGACCCCCGGTTCGGTGCTTGTTCGTTGGAGTTCAACAGCTGGCTCTGACTGTTATCGGATCTTATGAATGTCTTGGACACTCGGGTGAAGAGAACACCTAGGATGTCAGTTGATCACCACTTGGTAGCAAGTTGGATCAAATAGCAGGTGAAAGTGCTGGACAGACCGGGTAGAACCATAGGTACAGTGAGGGGGTGCTGCAGGGCCATTGCTAGACATAAAGCACTACTGGGGCACAGGCTCCGACCCATTTTCCGTAACCGCCTGTCCTATTCAGGGTCGGGGGGGTTCTGGAGCCTCTCCCAGAGGCTACAGGAGCAAGGCAGGGAACATCCCTGGAACTCTTGAAGCATGGTCCCAGTGTTAACCACTTAACCACTGTGCCACCCCCTGCACAGCCCCCCCCCGCCACTATATCTACAGGAGTCAATAATGTTTGCGTCAAATCAAAATCAAAATCATGGTTATTATTTAAAAACTTACTTTTAGTCCTGTCGTGTTATCATTCCCCAGTCCTGATTCTCATTTTGGATACTCGGGTTGCTGTGTGTGTAACGTGCACCAGTTAATGTTAATCATACAGGTAACACTTTACTTGAGGGGGCACAAATAATATCACAATACGCTATTACTTATGTACCGTATTAATTAACCATAAACTAAGTCTTATGTTAATTCATCATTAATGAATTGTGATGTTTTATCTCTTGCAGTTACTATATTTGTTACTATATCTATTAATTCTGTAAACCTTTGTGAACTACTGAAGGAACAAGTAATGAATAACACAAGGGAAATATTGATTTCATGTTTGTTCATCAATAATGAATCGTGATGCATCTTTCATCTCAAGCAGTTGCTATATTTCTTACTGTATCTGTTAATTCTGTAAACTCTTGTGAACTACAGAAGGAACTAATGAATCGTGATCCGTTGTATCTCAAGTAGCAGTGTAGAGGGATTGTTCCTGATTTGTACTTCAGTAGTAACTGAGTTATTATTAAATATTTGTGCCCCATCAACTAAAGTATTACATGAAAAGATTCTGGCAAACCGACAGGTGGCTCGGCAAGGGGAAGCAGGGCTTCACTTATGCTGCTTATAGCAGGGATAGATAACTGTTGACCCCAAATAGGGATATAGTCAGGTGGTGGAAGAAATACTTCAAAGATCTCCGGAATCCCACTGAAGGATCTCATGAATCCCACTGACACACCTTCCTTGGAGGAAAAAGAGCAGGAGGACTTGCCCATCACCAAGGTTGAGCTCACTGATGTTGTCAAAAGACTCTTCAGTGGTAATGCTGTACGTGTTCTAGCTTCAGGGAGATCACACTTCTCAGCCTCCCTTGGGAAAGCCTATGTCAGGGTACCAGAGAGGAGGATCCATCCGTGGGTGAACCTCAGATCCAGGAGGAGCAATGCAGATTCCATCCTGGTCGTGGAACACTGGATCAGCTCTTTACTCTCATGAGGATTCAAAATAGAATTTGGTGATCAGTGGTCATTGTCAACACACCATAGCACACAGTGCACAATAACGAAATGTGTCCTCTGCATTTAACCCATATGTGACTTTTCATGACATAACAGGGGGCAGCTAATTCAGCGCCTGGGGAACAGTGCTTGGGGGCAGTACCTTGCTCAGCATACCTCAGTGATGTCTTGCTGGTCGGGGATTTGAACCAGCAATCTTTCAATCACAAGTGTGTTTCCCTAACCATTAAGCCACCACTGCCCAAAATAGTTCATGGGAGTTTACCTAACCATTGTACCGCGTCCCTCAGGGGGTCCAGAGGGGGTTGTCTGGGATTATGGGGTGCTGAATCCACTGCTATGGGCCATTGTGTCCCTGTATAACCAGAGCAAGAATTTGGTTTGCATTTCTGGTGGTAAGTTAGACTCATTCTTGGTGGGTGCTGGTCTCTGCCAGGGCTGCCCTTTGTTATGGATTCTGCTCATAAAATTTGTATACAAAATATATCAGCATAGTCAAGGGACAGAGGGGGTTCAGTTCGGTGATCTCAGGACCATGTCTTTTCTTTAGCAGATGATATGATCCTGTTGGCTTCACCGGACTGTGACCTGCAACATGCACTGGGGTGTGAGGCAGATGGGATGAGGATCAGCACCTCCGAGTCTGAGGCCATAGTTCTTGTCCAGAAAAGGGAGGATTGCCCACTCTGGCTGGGGGATGAGTTACTGCTTCTAGAAGTGAAGTTCAAGTATCTCAGGGTCTTGTTCACAAGTGAAGGACATTGACAGGCAGATTCATGCAGCATCACCAGTTATGCAGAGGTTTACTGCGCTGTCATGGTGAGGCGAGAGCTAATGCGATGTACCTCCTCCACATCATAATAATGTGGGATGTACCTCCTCCACATCAAAACGGGCTAGCTGAGGAGGTTCAGGTGTCTGTCTAGGATGCCTCCTGGTAGGGGTGGGCAGCTTATCTAATTTTTATGGTATATCGATATATTTTCACAACAAAATATAGTATGACACAATACTGTTTATATCAATATACTTAAACTGTGCATTAAAACTAGGGCTTTATTAAAGATTTTTAATAGAGACCTGTAGGATCCTTCCTGGTTGTAAACAGTATGAGAGCTTGTTGAATGATGTTTCACAGACTCCCAGAATCCACAGTTGGGGGGGGGCAAGAAATCATTAGTACTTGGTTCATGTCATTTGAGCACATTCCCAAATGGCTCACAGCTGAAAAATAACATATTTTGTAATTTTCTATTCATTATCTTAGGCTAACACTTTAAAATGATCTTTGTAGTAACCACATTTTAAATGGTTATGTTTTTAGAGACATTTGGAAAAAAGGTTTCACACTTAGTTTTTTTTCCATAAACATTTACATTCTGTTTTGAGAGCAATGTTATAAACTCAGAAAAACAGGCTGTTGGTGGACATATTGGAGTGAAGCACTCATAGTTTTGTTTTCTATTCCGTATACAATGATAAAATAGCTTCTATTCTATTCTATTCTATTTCATTACATTACACTGTAGCTGCTTTATTTGACCAAAGCAACACAGATATAGGCATAATTAATTTTTGTCTTTATGTTGAGACTTCTGTTCATAATAAAGAAAATGTCTATACTAAATATTCAATAATAATACACACTCTGTTGTAATAAAAGTGTTTGTGGCATCCCACATGTGGCTTTGACTTAAAACTGTACATTTAGTCCACTTCACAGAAAATACCGAGATATATATTGTGTATTGGTAATTTGGTATTCTGCTTAAAAATACTGAGATATGGTTTTTGGTCCATATTGTCTAACCATGCCTCCTGGACACCTCCTTGGTGAAGTGTTTTGGGTATGTCAACCCAGGAGGAGACCCCAAGCAGACCCAGGACATCCTAGAGAGATTATATCTCAACTGACCTGGGAGCACCTCAGTGACCCCCCTGGGGAGCTGGAGGAGGTGGCTGGAGAGAGGGAGGTCTGAGCAGCCCGGTTTAGACTGCCGCCCTCACAACCCGCACCTGGAAATACAGGTTTCGGTAACTTTGACAGCATATGGTCTAGTTTTCAAATGCACCTACTGCACATAGCCAGTAAAGATCTTGAATCTTAAACATTGACAACTTTAACACATGCATTCTTCTTTTTTTTCCTCCAGAAAATAAATTTGATGCATCAGATTTTTCATGGAATAAGCTAATTTGAGCATCATCATTTGCACGATAAAACACAGTACTGATAATAATCGTTACCTGCAGAAATGAGTATAATTGAATAAAAACAGTGAAAAGAACAGAAAGCTTACTACAGGCAGTACCTAATACGCACACATCTTACATTTGTTCAGCTAGATTGTATTGTTTTACACTTGGGTGATAACTTTCTATTTTCTATGTAGCAATTTACCGTTGTGTACCTAAATGTTTCAAGGAACATTTTTGGCATTAATAAAATGAGAGGAGTCCAAGCGTTACTTTTTACGAGGCACCTTCTGACATTAACAAGCTACTTAAGCACTGGGCCTTGACAGAAATGGACCATATGTGGTTATCCACTTCAAGTGTGTTGCTGCGTGATTCTGAAATATTCTTAAATAAGTCATGTTCTGACACTAGGGTTAATGTCAACAAAAGACCATCTGTGCTCTATTTCCACAGCAAATGAAATATCCAGTCTGAAGGACCACCCCATGAATCACGCAACACATACTTCTATAGCATTACTGAAGTAACTGAAACAGATGACTGTTAAATTATTGATGGAAAATGTCCCAGAGTATGCATAAGGACAAAGCATTTTCCTCAGTCTTTTTTTGTGATATTCTTTTCAAAGATATACTCACCCCGATCACTTTATATTTTACCAATCCATGTGTTTATGCAGCCATCATTAGCACTTAATTGTCATTATTCCTCCCTGCTGCCTGTCTCTGTTTGCAAATGTGCATTCAGATGGCTTTACACAAAGCTGCTTGTTCTCAGTGTGTCACTCCATTGTTCCCTTTTGCTCTGCAGCCTGTGCCAAATGTGTCATCTGTGACCAGGCCTGACTTGCACTGTAGATCTGCCCCACTGCAATCTGTACCTGAAGTTTCCTGCTGATTTTAGTGGACATGCATTCGTGAGCTTTGAGGAGGACCATCACCACTATAGTCACTCAGTCTGACTAGTTTCCCGGTCACATCCCTGTTGTTTCTGCCACAGTGTGTTTCTTTTTATAAATTTGGTTAATAGCTGGACTCAAGGGCTCATTGCAATGCAAAATGAGTTAAATGCACAATAATGTTAAATTTAGTTAAAAAAAAAAAAACAATTAATTTCGTATTTAATATTTACATAGTCCCCTAATAAATTTAAATAACCTGTGAAATAAATAAATAAAATTTGTTTAGAGTCCACATATGGACATAAACACTACTAGTCAAAAGCTTTTGCACACACTAAGATTTTCTACATTTGCATGTTACTTAACATTTATTAAAAATACACTCAATATTCTTTGCTAGCAAATACATTTACCATGTATAGTCACCATTTGAGTAAATTTCTTAGCAAGAAAATGTCATCTTCGATTCATCAACGTAACCTCCTCTAGCAGTTTTATAACAGCAGTGAAAATTCAAGGCATTCTTTCTACAAGGGACGTTACATGCTGCTCTGTTTCATGGGATGAAACAGGTAACTAGTGCATTTAAAGTTAAATGACAGTCAAGAATTTGACTGCCATCTCCACACAACCATTTAATAGGATGTCAGACATGCGCTGTTACATACTCTTTCCATGTTATAAAGGAAACTGTTTTGTTTTACCTATATTTTCATTTATAGTTGTTCACTCAACTTTCCAGTGCTTAACAAGAATAAACAATCTACAGTTTATGAAATAAATGAAGAAGTATGAAAAACCCGTGGTGTGCAAAACCTTTTGGTACACTGGTAGTGTACATATGTGTGTGTGTGTGCGAGCGGGTTTACCTATCCTTATGGGGACACAATGTCCCCATAACGTGATAAATATCCGTCTTTTTTCCCTTANNNNGTGTGTGTGTGTGTGTGTGTGTGTGTGTGTGTGTGTGTGTATATATATATATATATATATATATATATATATATATAGAACAGTACAGAACTCCATGAAATGGAACATGGAGAAACGTTCTTCTTAAACTGTTGGGTTATTGGATCTTGCAGTTTCGTGAGCAATGGTGAGCCTCAAGGCATCTTTACCTGTGAACGATCGAGCCTCTTGGGAATACTCCTTCTGTATCCCACCATTCAAGACACTGAAAATTCCGTAACATTCCTGTTCCAAGATTGCCTCTGTCAAATTCAAAATGAGGCATATTTCCAAAATATTACATTTCCTGTGTTTCTAGTACCACTGGTTTCAGTTTAATATATGCAGGTCAAAGAGGATTTACAAAGCAATGCTTTTTCCTTTTTATTTGCATTTTACATGCTTTACATACTTAAGCTTTATAATATGTTCTGTCCGTCCCTGCCAGTAACTTTGATTTAGTATTTAGCTTTACGTTCTGGAATGGATGCAGAGGGCTTGTCTACTTTAACTGCTTGCCTTGTTAATTTTGCATTGTGGGAACATTGGAAATTAATCAATACTATCCTTGAAGGCTGTCCTTGGACATGGCACTTTTGATAATGGGATATATTGTATGATTAATGTGTTATTAAGACAGTTTAAATGTACTAAGAGTCAAATTGCATTAAATATTTATCTCTATTTCAGATATTATCTACAGCTACTTTTTTGAAAGTTTTTGATCATGTATCACTTTTGTGTTCAACATCTTCCATATTAATAAAATGTCGTTAACATCAGTTTGCTCTGTTCTGTTTTCTCGTTAATGCCAATTCTCTTGCACAGAGATAAAAGATACAAGCTTAAAACAATAAGTGAATAATACACCCCCCTCAGAAAACAAACATGGAGTCTCTGGAGGAAAATGAAACTTGTTGGCCAAGACCACACAGACTGAAGAACAAAGAACTTTGAAGGGTTATTTGCAGTCGGCTACAGAAAAGCTATGGCTTTGGGCTTACATCTTAAGGTGCACATTGTACTGTAGACATGATACTTTAAAATAATTAACCAGCTAGTGCCAAGAGATCGGAGATAGATGAAATGCTCAAAGAATCTGTCTTCCCTTGTAGCCGTGATCTTTTTCTTCCTTAGAAGCAAGGCTGCAAGCCAATTTAAAAGCTAAAAGTGCCACAGTTCAGTGATATGATTGGGTGCTGCCTGTCACGGGTGTCGTATTTTGCCCAGTCCTTGGCACCCACTTTTCATCCAGCCATAAATTTTTTTGGCACTCACTATAGGGTGTGATGTATGAAGAGAAATCTACATTGAAACATGCTGCATTAGTGAAAAATTACTTTTGTTTTCCCTGATACAAGAAATGCTGCTGCGAGGAATGGAAATACGAAGGGGAAAAAAACAAAAGGTGATCCAATTTAAATACATATACCTGCTCCAGTCTCACCGCCCACCAATCTGGAGGCTGTCTAACGATGAACGCACTGTCATGAGGCAGAGGGGACTTAAAATGGCAGCAATCCAGAACAGGGCAGCATAGGCTCATGTTGAACATCTGATCAAATTCTTGTTCCATGCTGTAGCTTTTTTATCTACTGCAGGGGTGCATTCTGCAGGAACATACCGAGTGAGGGAGTCTCCAGCAAGATCTGAGATATGATGGGCTTATCAGATAGGCGTCTATCAGGTGTATCAGATAGAGAATTTCATGCAATTGAGTCACAAAATCAACATATTCAGCCATCATTTTGCAAGTTATTGTGTCATGTATTGAGTAAACCAGCTAGAAAGTTATAGCAGCCCAACATACAATTTATACTAATTTAGACACGGAAAATGTTCGATATCTGTTTGTTGAAGTAGAGGACAGCAATAGAGGAAATTGCTTTCCATCTGAAGAACTATCCCCGGAAGGCAATCTCACTGTCTGGTCCATTCAGAGCTAAGGATGGGAGCGCATCTAATGATTATAAATGATAATGACACAAAGGAGCTCATCAGAGGCGAGATCAAATAAAAGAGTAAAGGGCAGTGTTGTGTGTAAGGCAAATGAAGTGCAAATTTCTGTGTCCCCAAGTGGATTAAGAGGTGACATCCCAATAGGACTGGATGCGGCCTCACTGGGTTAGCAATTCGCATCAGTCTGAAGTGATGATGCTCCGTAGAGAATTACTTCAGTTGGTAACTATTCTTTCAGATGGGCCTGGTTAAATGTGGTGTTTCTGTTGTTTTTATGGTATTAGTCATAGCTTCTGATTGGGTGCTGCACATTTTCTAGCGTGTCATTTTCTATGGCTCTTGACAGGCCTGGTAATGCAAGCGCCACAGAAGATAAGCGATTGTCAGAGCAGCTTCTCATTTCTGCATCTGTGCACAATTACATCAAACATTTGCGATGTGTCACAGCACAGATTAGCATCATTTTTACAGCTGCCATTCCTCATTTATTTTTCCCATTCAAAACCCAATGGCATGGCAGTTTCTAGATCAGGTTTTCTTTCTTGTTTTTCCTTGATTGCAGTGGTCATGTCGTGCACTTAGGTGAGAGCGAGATTAGCATGCTGGTCACGTCTGGCCTGAGTCCGCGCTTTGGTTCTGAGATATTTGTGTAGATGATTGCCAGGTACAGCAGCTTTCGTACTGCATGTTAATTCAGTTCTGCTTTTTTGCCATACCATAGATTTTTTGGCAGTGTCTTCCCACCTTCACAAAACAAAGCGATCTGCCTTTTGTTGCTGGTAAAACACCTCCCAAGGCACACAGGCATGTTTCTTTGTGCTGGGATTGTTGATGACCCATTGAAACTTGGAGAGGTTTATCTAACTGCTGGAGATGTTTACTCCTTAGCACCAAGCTCGCACTGGGCAGGTCCATCATCTTAGGATGTTATTTCAGACCAGAGTGCCCAAGGCATAAACGGACGCTCATAAGGAAACACTCCTTCCTCAGCATATTGATGCGCTTGTGTTGTGGCCATGTTTAACGGTGGTGGCACTTATGTGTGTTGTGGCCTGGAGGAGGTTAGCCAGCGGGAAAAATGTTTTTGTTTGCCAATGTGAAAACCTGTCTTTTCTTCGCTTTCAGAGATAGCTCATGTGGTGAGGCACTGAGGTGAAGTGAGCAGAGAGTGAGGAAATAAAAAATAACTGCTGAACTGAAATTGATACTGTGAACATTATGAGCATCATGAATGAATTTGACAGTGAACGCATTTAATTGGACTTTAAATTTTGTGCTTGGCCCCCAAGAATCATTATCATAATGCAAAGTGAGGAAATGTTTGATTATACTCTGTACAGTATATGCATATAACTATTTGCAAACCATTAGTTTAAATTCTATTTCCAAGTGATTGTGATTGGCTCCTGTGCTATAGATATTAATTATTTCTTGTTAGAAACTTAAAAACCAGTAATTCCAGTGTTCAAAGAGAACAGCCTTACTTAAAAGCAAATCCTCCACATTCTCATTTGGTTTTCTTTGACCATCCATGTCAGTCATTTGGTTCATTTCAATTGAACCCCTGACTGAATTCAATTTGGATTACTGCTTCCCAGTTGGGATCACAGATTGAAAAGTATCCTGTGATTGGACCTGCTCAATAAATCTATTTGCTGGAATGCCTGGTGCATTTTAAACTCATGGCAAAATGTAGATACGCAAAGACATATATTAAATCTGTGTAAAATGTGTTAAAAAACGAATAGATATCTCTTTAACTCTATAACCTAAGTTCACGGTGAAAGAACTGCTAGTTTGAGTTTATCCAAAAACATATTATAACTATTTATTAAAATGTATCAACTTAAAAATTCTACTTTATAAAGCACTTTTAAAATGACCAGTACATGCTAACAATAGTTTGTAATATTGAGGTTATAGGCTTTGGGCCTCTGTTAGATTTGTATATATTACGCTGTCTTGTGGGGAGGGTTGGTGAGAATCTCTCCAGTGGACACATCAAACAGAGTCATGCACATGCAGCTTTCTTATCGTAAAGGCTGGGAGGTTATCAAGAGCAGAATGAGATGAGAGAGCAGAACACAGAGATATGGAAAATAGCGGAGAGAGAAAGACAATAAAAATGGAGGCAGATCAACACCAAAACACACTAAAAATTAATACGTTTGAGGGACAGGTGTAATCAATCAACCCAACAAACTATCCACCAACCATCTCTCCCAAGTCATGAGAACCCCCCCTCACACACACACACACACACACAGACACAGGTTTGTAATTATATCGTTGTGGGGACTCTCCATACATTTCTATGGGGAAAACTCTAATCCCAACATGACAACCTTAACCCCTACCCAGCCCTAACCTTAACGAACCAAATGAAACTTTTGGCATTTTTACTTTTTGATTACATTCACAGATTTTTGTGGAGACCTGAAAAATGGTCCCACCAACATTAAGAAACAGGTTTTTATTACATTGTGGGGGACATTTGGTACTGACTTTGCTGATGAGCGCAGAAGAAGGCTGAGTCCCCAACTTTTCACTTCTATTAACGTTTCTCTAGCTGTCTTTTGCGTGCCGTCTCCATTCATTCCCGTGAGCTGAGCTGTGTTTATTAGTGCTACTTGTAGCATTACAAGGGTCGTGCAGTGCTTAGCAATGACAGCAGGCAGCAAGGTCACTGCGTTTGAGGTAGCTTGGCAGCTACCCTGGCGTCATTTTTCAGGGAGGCGTAGTTGCTTCCTGTGGTATCGATTGCATTCGTTATGCAAAACCATAGAAACAGCAAAATGTGGAGATTAATATCGTCTAAAGATTGCAAAGCTATAGCACCGTCTAACTGTGAATACGTTACTAGCTTCCCTCATACTTGCAACTTTGTAGCATTTGTCAAGGGCCTAGATTTGGGTAAATTTACGTATGAACGTTCAGGACATGTTCCTACCAGTGTTGTGGAGTACAGTGTGTGTTTAGGGGGGCAGGGGGTTCAGGCCTGATATGGACCTTGCCGATACTGAAACCAAAACCACAGCCTCGGCTTTTATTTTTGATTTTCTTAGAAAGTGACTCATCAGCTTAAGTAATGTGAGAAGTGAGCGCTTCCCAGTTCAGTTCTAAATATTGTCCTCGGTTACGTGTCTGAGGCAGTGACCCAGGAGAATAACCGCTGCATTGCATATACAAAGGGGTTGTGACTGTTTGAAAACAGCCACTAACTGATTGACTGCATGGGAAACATGATTCTCAAATGATTACTCTACATACATCCTGTGTTTCCACTCCTTTTTAAATTTGTTGGTACAATTTTAATATTTATTTAATATTTTTAAATCAGCAGCTTGTTCCCTTAGGTCTCATAAAGGGTTACATCTATTCATGTTACGAATGCAGTGACAGGATATAAAATGAAGCTTAGGCAGTAATTCGAAAAGTCATTGTTTGTTTTTTTTTCTTTTTCTGAGTAGAAAAGGTGCGTTTGAACAGAGACATATTACGATCGATACTGAGGCGTGCCTTTCCAAGCTGACTGATTACTGCTTTAAGTGCTCCTGACATAAAGTTTAGTGTGTGTGTGTGTGTGTGGGGGGGGGGGGGGATTTATGTTGCATCAGTTCAAGTGAAGCTGTTCCTTTAATCACTTAAGTCTTAAGCCAGTCTGGGAACTAATATTGTTTGTAAGAGAGACACTCATAATTAAAATTCACAGACAGAATATTTCTGGCATCGTGAACAATTAACAGCCATATTCACTAGGGCATGTTACAAAGGATCCTGTCTGCTTTCTGTGTGGCCTATAAATATTTCATAAAGCCATTCATTTATTTTATAAAACCTGATTATTTTATCGATAAACTTTCTCAGCATGCAGTCTTACAGTTATGGGTAATTTTATGTCTCCCTATTTAATAACACATGAAGACAGTATTCATGCCTGTTTTATGTTTTTTTTTTCAATGGAATTACGGGCAGTTCTGAAATATATTCTGTTATCTATTTAGCAATGTATACAGTTTATCTTAAGCTCTCAGGAAAACCTTTTACTTGTTACTTTTTCATTCAAAGGAAATGCCTCTTCTAATCCATTAGATTAAAAGTTTTGATTGGTTCCCATCTTACAAAACAAATATATGGTGCATTTTTATCATGGAATGTGTGCTGCTGGATCGGCTTGAACTACAGGAATAGCTTTCATTTTCCAGTACATTAAAAAAATGCCAATAGTACTAGATGAATTTGGTTCTCAGGTGGTGCTGAAAAGGTCTGTGTTTGGAAATCATGCACCCCACTCTAGTTAACTATAACCTGACTGATTGATAGGTACTCATTTAGTTCTCAGCAGATTCTGTCAGTCTGTCCATCTTAAGTACCCATTTATAAAATCAGTCCGTAAAATGTTAAGCTCATAAAATGTTGAAGCATGTCAAGTGTATCCTCAGCTACCAATTACTGAGACTGAATGAAAATATATTACAATTTCTGTTCACAGAGTAACAGCTATAGAGTGACTGTGTCAAGTGTGGGCTAACACTTATGCAGCACCGTGTATATTGAAATATGCTGAAACATGCATGTTATTGTAGACACAGGGTGTTCTGCCATATGTTCCTTGATTGGATAAAATAGCCTTTCATACTCAATTTGGGAGATATTATTTTGTTGCCTCTATGGGCCTGACAGCTGCTTTGCAGCAAATATGACCTGTTGTCTAAAATCTTCTACTTTTACCTATCAGTTGAAGGAGGATTACTTTGACAGTTCCTGACAGTCCTGTTTTCAGATGAAGCAGAGGTCTACTGAAAGCTAAGATCTGCAACATATGCTATCACGTTGGAAATTATATCTTTACTGAAATCCTTTTTTTGGTACATTTTTAAAAAGATTGCCTTTGGTATGAGCATGTGGATAACAATGTGTGGCTAACAGCTAACGGCCTTAGCGGTGGAGATGTAACTTCAACAGCTTTGTCGATCCAAACACCTTTGTAACTCCCTGTGCCTCCTTTGATTGCTGGCTGCTTACAATGCATTGCTTAAACGGGAGCTACTGATGACAGGGCTGTCAGGTGGATAGAAAGAAAGGCTTCTTTGAAAATCCTGCCTTCACATAATGTCGACTCATGTCCCAGTTGAACCAATAATGAAAGATATTCAATATAGATTTGGCCCGGTTTTAATTTAACATTTTTTTCTTTAAACTGACTAGGGAATTAGAGGATCAGTCTGCTCCAGTTGAAGAGCATACCTGGCAATGATACAGGCATCTGTCTCAGTGGATAATATTTGTCCATTTTGGTATTCAATGTTTCTGTTACAACCAATGTCCTGACTGCCTCAGTATCTTCACTTGTTTCATCAGTCCTGATGTGTAAGCTTTTAGCTTTGAATCAACACTGACTGAATGGTGTGATGTTTTGATGAGAGAGAATCCAGTTGCGGGAGAGCAGTTTATCATGAAACCATAGCCCCAAAAAAGAATACAGGAGTCTAATGCACAGGAAGTGGATCTTGGAGCGGGGCAATGGTAAACAAAGGAAACCAAATCCCAACCTTAATCCAAAATCCATAATCTAAACATAAGCAGAAAATCATACACAGAAGCCCAATAGTTTCAAAGCAAATGCTCAGTATGGTGAAAGACACCCTACCACAGAATATTTTAAATGGTCCTGATTTTAAAAATTCTGCTGCCTTTCTGAAAGAAAACAAGTTCACCTGTGTCATTGGTTTAACCGAAGCTATTACGCTTTTGAGAGACAGTGGATACTCAGTATAGAATATATCAGATAGAGTGTATAGAACACCATGCATCACACTTTTAAAATGTTTTATATGATTATTGGCTATTAAAGCCAGCAAGGTGTATAGACTTCTGGCAATAGTACTGGCTTATTTAGCCGAGTATCTTACCACATGATGTAACCTATACCAGAGATTCTCAATTTGTGGGTCACAACCCAAATTTGGGTCGCAGCAAGTTCTAAAAGGGTCGTGAGGCAGAGTTGGAAATGTAAGCATTTTTAAACCAGCAAACTCCTATGCTGATCCACAATCAGATTTCCAAGCCCCAATCCTAGAATTAACCTATATAAACAGGTCATGGGTCTGCAAATGCTTAGCGCAAAACTAGTGAACATTCAACCAATCCAAGAAGCCAAACCACAGATGATTAATGTAAAATTCACTGGCACATCCAATTAGATTTGTTTGATAGGCATTGATTGGCGTAAATTGCAGAGTGCACTGCATGCTTGATCATAGCATTAATTTAGACCTATACTTGATAAAGGGTCACAACTGAGCTGGCATGGTAAAAATTGGGTTGCGGTGTAAAAAGGTTGAGAACTACTGACCAATACTGTACTATCCCACTCAATAACATACAATAGCTCGTTAGACAAAGTGTTTGTTCAGCAATAAAAAATGTATTAATAATATTAATATTTACAGATGTGGTGTGCCTGATTGCTCATATGAAAAATATGTGCTTTGTCTTATTATTTTGGATTTGCTTTGTTTTTACAATACCTAATAAATATGCCTTTCTTGTTGCTAATTAATACACTCTCTGAATGTAAGGCTAACAAATACTGATGTTTTAAGTCATTTAACTAGACCTGCTTGTCAGAATTTGACTTGTTCACGTATCTTGCAGAAAGGAGAGGCTTCATCCATCACCCAAAAATCTCTGCATTTATCCTCATGGGGACAGTATCAGGACATGAAAGCAGACTATAACTGGAGTCTCGCTTGTTATTATCTTTGGTCAGTTTCCATCAAGATTAACATTTTTTTTTAATTATTAGTGCATCATTTGAAAATAATTATAAAACAATAATTTATTCCATGCCCAACAGAATAAAACTATAATAACTAAGGGATTATCTGATAAAATGCTGCAGGAAATTGTACTAATTAAATTAGGCCTTTTAATGAGTCATCAGCAATGAAAGCTCATGCTAAGAGTTTGCACCTGCTGTGTCAGGAAGCAGCATTAGATTATACCTAATATATTTATATTATATGACAGTATAATACTGGCTTGTCATGCAGAAAATAGCCAAGAGCATGAGACTGAGCTGCCTCAACCTGCCAGTCTAAATGTGACAAATTATACTGAAAATACCTTACACTGCATTATAGACATTCACTTAGTGGCCACTACATTAGGTACACCTAGGTTGCACCAGGTAAGATCCACTTTTGCCTACAGAACTGCTTCAAGGCCAGACAAGTTGTCCATTCAGAGAAGCCATTCTGCACACAGTTGTTGTACTGAGCTGTCATTTTTGTGGCCTCTCTGTTAGCTTTGAATAGTCTGCCCGTTTTTCTCTGACCTCTCATTAACGAGGTGTTTTCACCGACAGAACTGTCACTGATTGAACTTCTTTTTGCTTGTTGCATCATTCTCTGTAAACTGTACTCGGTATCGTTGCGCCAAAGTCCAAGGAGCGTGACTGTTTCTGAGTCACTGGAATCACTCCATCTAGCAGCAGCAATCACTCCACGTTCAGTATCGCTTAAATCATGCATCATAGCCATTCTAATACTTAGTCAAACAATAATCGAACCTGTTGTCCCAGTCTGTGTGCTATATGCATTCAGCTGCAGCAACAGGATTCTGTTTGTAGAAGCAGGCTGTTTGCGCTAACAGGCTGGTGAACTTAACAAATTAGCCATTCTGTGTTTGCTTTTATACTAAAATAATGCCTTCAAAAATCTACACGTTACGAATGATGTTAGCCTCTTTATATAATTTGAAATGTGTTAACATATTATGTCAGTTTTGCCAGTGTTTACTTTTATTTTTAAGAACCCCATAAAGAAGGCTTTGAACGAATGTGCCTTTTAGTATAATTTACATAAATGGTGCCCAATTGCAATAATACATTGTATCCTATAATTCTTGGCTATGTTTGTAATCAATTCCAATTGCATAATTGCATTATTTTCATATAAAAATATGAGTTATTATAATGTGCATTAATTGATTTAATTATCTGATGATGGATAAACATGAAAATCATGATCTTTTAATGTAAAGGGTGTTCATCTGAGACATCTGCAAAAATACTATTGTTGCTAATACTGTCAGCAATTTGATTCATATGTGTCGTAATTCACTACTTAATCCTGCGTAATATACATTTAAAGTCTCCGTTTCATTATCTTCTCATTATTTTTAATAACAGATTCCTCACACATTAAGAATACCAGTACTAAATCAGTTAATATATATAAAAAATATTTTTTTCCAATGCAAACCTATAATAGTACATCCAAGGTAGCAGAAACACATTTTTATCACTGACATCATATATTTTAATGAAGTTGTAATTGATTATGTAAATGGGATTGATGAATGCGAGATAGTGAGTTAAGTATGGCTACATGTATTTTGCATAAAGACTTTTAGCTGTATTTTGCTCAGCCTGTTCATCCGTCCATCTTCTCACCTTCCATATTTGCTTAATACAGGATTGCGATGCTCTTGATAAGCCCTAACAAGGAGATGTTTGTGTGTGTCTGTTTGTATTTTAGGGGGCACCAAGGACACCCCCCCCACGCTGCTGGCCTCTGCCCCCGCAATGCTCCCCCAGTTCCTGCAGGAGCCGGATGATGCTTATATTGTGAAGAGCAACCCCATCAAGCTACGCTGCCAGGCCGCACCAGCCCTGCAGATATTTTTTAAGTGCAACGGGGAGTGGGTGCACCAGAGCCAGCATGCGTCCCAAGAATTCAGGGACGAGGCCACAGGTACGGCTGAAAGATACCCAGTGTGACAGAGCTGTGAATCTGTTCTGAAGTCATCTCAAGACTCACACTCCATGCTTAAGAATTACTCATTACTCCCGAGAATTGTACCCAGTAATTCAACCTGGTACATCTGAGAAGTTTTTTTTTCTTTACCAAATATACATAAGGTTTTTTTCACTCAAAAAGCTAAACTATAGGGTTGTTATAAAGAACTCACCTTACTTAGCTTTCAGTTTTCTAAGATTGCTATTATATTTAACATATTTAACAATCCAACTCATGCCACTTAAAGTAAGTTATAATATTAAGAGTCACTTTCTTGACCATGGAGGGAAATTGCTTCTGCTACAACTGCACAGATAGACAGAGACACCATTGGACACGATGAACACTTTATAACAAGATGAAAAATGTAATACAGTGGTACCTCGGTTCTCGAACTCACTAGAACTCAAATTTCTTGAAAGTCGAACAAACCAGTTTTACCTAGAACTCAATCTGAGTATCAGAAATCGAACCGTGAACGCTGACCTAATATAAATTGTACGCACCAGGAAATGAGTTACACGGCACGTCTCTGAGCGGAAACAAAAGGTAACTTCAGTGTCAGCCTCGCATTTGCTGTAGTAGCAGCTTGTTGGTGATAATGCTCTTTTATTGAAAATACTGTATCAGGCAATACACTGTACTTTATATCATTTTGTTAGCCATTGTTCACCAAAAAGTTACGTAATAGTTGTACAAATGTTACAAC
>JAODJU010000119.1:14289603-14309902 GCA_026776725.1 Gnathonemus echidnorhynchus
TGTGATTGGTTGATTAGATAATTGCATTAATGAGAAATTGAACAGGTGTTCCTAATAATCCTTTAGGTGAGTGTACAGTATATATATATATATATATATATATATATATATATATGTGTGTGTGTGTGTGTGTGTGTGATTTGACTGTTACCATAATGTACAGTTCTTAAATCTGAATATAAAAAGAACACAGAGTAGAGGAAATGAAGAAAAATAAAATTATGGTTACTAAAAACAGACTTCTCAGGGTCTGGTGGTAACATCATACCACTGTTATGCAACTTATAAGTATGTAATTGATGTCATCACTAAATTTCACACTCTTATCTTGATTTCTCACTATTATCTACATTTGTCTCTAATGGTCAACAGGGCAACCTGTGCTGTATTGTCTTACCTGTGTCTTGCAGCCAAGCGCAGACAGCACCAGTGTTGGACTGAAATGAAGCAGAGTCAGTTAGACCTAAACCCAAGGTATTACAAAAGTATATGAAGATACAAAATTCTAGGTGGTAAATTAAAATGCCAGGTCTTCAATCTATATTTTAATTCTGAGACATGAGTTTCATCCATTGAATTGCCTGACAAACAGTTCCATAATCTAGGATCATTTACTTACATGTGGTATCCATTTACATTGGGCCTGAATGCTACAATATGAGAGTTCAACGTAATAAGCTGAGAACTGAACATATTAATCACCTCAGATAAGCAGGTGCCTGACTTGTAAGTCTTATAAGTGAAGTCAGAAATATTCAGTTCCATTTTTAACTGAGCAGGAAGCCAATGAAGAGATACAAGATCAGGTATAATGTTGTCATGTTTTTTGCTTATGAATATGATTCTAGCTACTCTTTGCTGTAAGAATACTATCTTTGCTTCTTGATAATAAGGCTCATTTGCTTGAGATAAATGGCTGTCGGCAGCATACCCTGTATTCGGAATGAACATGGACACTGAAAGACAGGTCTGCCCCAAAAATGACACCTGAGCTTCCAGCTGATTCAGAAAATCAAAAGTTTAAGCCCTCAGAGTTAGAAATTGTCAACAAGGCATTTGTGTCAGATTTGGTACCTCCAGATTATAGAATTTCAGCTGTTTTTTGGAAGTGTTTTGCTCCAGTGAAACAGGAGACAGCAGAGACAGTGCCATAAGGTCTGACAGATATATTTCGGTGGCATCAGCAGGGAAGGAATTACAATATGAAGCGAGTTAATTTTATGCTTTGGTATGATCATCTCAACTTGCAGTGTATAAAGCAGGAACAATATTGGTCAAATTACAAGGCCTTCTGGGATTCTATATTCGACATTAATGATGGTGATGATTCAGCATGGTTGCTCAGTTTCTGAATGTTTTCAACATAATTATCTAAATATTGGGATAATCAAACATGCTGGACCTCATTGGTCATTTTAGGTGAAAGTGTTAGTCATACAAAGACATGATGAACAGAATTGCTTTGGATTACATTTAGTATAACTTCTTCGCATTCCAGAGTCATTTAGCTTTTTGACATTTTAAGTGGAACATCTGGCTTGAGTTTTTAGTTTTACTGTCTAAATATGTAATGAGGCAGGAAAAAGGCAGATGCTAGTGGATTTAGGAAGGAAAAGAGAGGGAAATCTCATGTACTCACTGCAGATACTCCATTCATTAGGCTCTCGACAGATACTATTCACTGACAATGAAGGAGGATAGATTGTTTATTTGGGAATTTGCCACTAGGTAACTGATACATAACCATCCCCCTCCTAAAAGCAGTAAAGGTCTAGCTTGATTGAATATAAAATTTCTTTTCTTGGGCAGGTATTTATCACCCACTGTAAGCTATATATATGGGAAGCCCTGTAACCATATACTGTACCTCCAGTGTCACAGGTTCAGTCCCTGCTCCCAGACGCATGCAGGTTGGGTGCCTCAGCAATTCGCCAGGTGTGTGAGTGTGTCCTGGGACTGGCAGGCTGGCTATTATGCAATGTGCACCGTAACCCAATATTGAATTAGCAAGGTAAAGAACTTATGATGCTAAATGATAATGACAGAATATTATTGGGATTTTGTCTTTGGTCCATAGCCATTGGCACAAAAAACTTATTTTAGAGATGAGTGAAGAGGCTCTTGTATGTTGCAGTGGAAAAAGAGAATGAGGAAAAAGTGGAACAGGGTCACAGAAGAAGAAAAAGAATAAACAAACCATGTTATATATCCTCCTCAGACCCACCTATTCAGTTATGTCCATTGCAGTGTGTGATGTGCGGCGATCGGGGAAGCAGGCGAAAGAGCCGTGAATGCGATCAAAACAGGGTTTATTCAGGGTTGACAAGACGACAGGGGAGCACACGGCAAATTCACGTTAATGATGGACCTGGGGAAACAGACTTGAACGTGGACTAAGTACACAAGACAAGTAGAAAATAACAGGTGACAGATGATCACAGTCGTGGTAGCACGCGCAGGTCATGACACAGTTTTGTTTTTGGATATATCTTTTCACTGATGTAAGGAAACATATTTATTCCTGTTGTACACTAAAGAGGATATGCTGTGAAATTAAAAATAAAAATAAATTTGAAAAAAGATGTCTTATTACCTCCAAAGACATAGAAAATCACAATTAACCTAAAACTGAAGGACACTTTTTTCCTTGGGTCTCAGGAGGATATCAAATGGTTAAGATATGATCCAGACAGTGCTGGTGAGAGGCAGAGGACCTGAAAAGACTTTTAGATACTGTGCTTAACAGTCTACCGGCTACTTGCACGTCACTGGGACGAGATCTAAGTCTGTCACAAAAATGGGACAGAGTGCTTTCTGCCTTTGCCTGAGATTTCAGATTCGTGCTGTTGCTGATACCAGTGCAGCAGAGGGGCAATAACGTCCATCCTCACAGGGTGCTTTGCTGCCATTTGACAATGCGGAATATGAGTCACCTTCCCCTACTAAGGAGGCATTGGCTGAAGGTGTCCTGAAGGGCTTGTTTTGGATCGAAACAGGAAAAATGTGGGAAGTATCTGCCTTTTTGTTCAATGAACCGACTACAAGGTACCTGGCAGCCTCACGTCTGCTCTGAAAGAGGAATAGCCGGTCTTCAAGAAGCCGAGTATCATTTCACCTTCCAACAATGTGTGTGGTGTGACCCTGATATTCATTGGCTTATTTCCAGTGAAGCCCTCTTCTGTCTTATCCCTTATACACCAAATGTAAATGTCCAGGTCTCTTCTTTCATTTACTTATTGAGGATATTATTTCTGATAGTAAGTTACCTCATCAATTATATGGATGTCAGTCAGGGACTAAATAAAAGGCATTATCCTAAATATATCAAACATTTGGTGGCTCCTGATAATCTGGCAGGAATGGCTGCACAGTTGAATAAACAGAACCGTAAACCCTAAGTTGGTGTTTGCTGAGTCCCATTAAAAAACATACAATGCCATCTGTCGCTTTACTTTGATCTTGAAGAATTAGTTACATTGAAGCAATTGTCTCAATTCCTGTCTCTTTGCTTCCTAGGTTTGAAGATCCGTGAGGTGATGATCAATGTGTCCCGTCAGCAGGTGGAGGATTTCCATGGTCCTGAGGACTACTGGTGTCTGTGTGTGGCTTGGAACCATCTGGGCACCTCCAAAACGCGGAAGGCTACTGTGCGCTTAGCGTGTAAGTCAGCATATTGCAAACATCTATGACTATCCCTGCTATTCAGAGGGTATTTGCACCTATATTACTATTGCCTGAAGTAAATCATGACATGTGTATAGGTTTCCCCCGCTATCCAAAAGTACAGTGGTCCTGTGAAACCTTTCGTAAGCCGAAATAGCATAAAGCCAAGAAGCAATTACCATTTGTTTATATGGGAATTTTTTTTTTATGTTTCCAGACCCAAAGAATAACCTACCAAATCATACCACACAATTCATAAAACCTAAAATAACACTAACATTGTGAGTGACTGGTGTGTGACTGTGCCCTGCGATGGGTTGGCGCCCCATCCTGGGTTGTTCTCTGCCTTGCGCCTATAGCCTCAGGGATAGGCTCCAGACCCCCCACGACCCTACACAGGACAAGCTGTTTCAGAAAATGGATGGATGTATGGATGGATGGATAACACTAACATATAGTAAAAGCAGGAATTATATGATAAATACACAGGGGATTCCTGTACTTTACTATATACAGTAGAATCAGGCTCTGTCCTTTATCTTTTCTGCAGGTTTCCGTGCCTTTCCTCACCCAGTCCAAGCACATGTGGTTTAAATGAACTTACCCTAAAAAGATATGCGACTATTAATTATCCCATAATTAAAGCTCATATGTCTTGTCACACAATTTCAACATGCATCTGAAATCAGTCCATGATCCCTAAAGAGCCTCATAAGACATTTAGTTGTATGATGGTTGGTGCTATACCGTTATGAACATAACGATCTGAAGACACAGAGCTGCAGACTGGACCTGCTTCGCAACGATAGCTGCTTATCGTTATTCTTATTGTTATGAACAGACTTGCGGAAGAACTTTGAGCAGGACCCCCAGGGGAAGGAGGTACCAATCAAGGGCATGATTGTTCTGCATTGTCGTCCTCCAGATGGAGTCCCGGCCGCAGAGGTAACAGAGTCTCTATGGAACACCGTGTAAGAGATGTAGCTTTCATACCAGCTATCCCAAGGTACATGTAATTAAAACCTGAAATGAAATAAGGCTTTAGTTGTCATTTGCACAAATACAGGTACATTGAAATGCTTCTTTTAGCATACCCCGTGTTGCTTTCCTCTAAGGGGGGGGGGGGGGTAACGCACACATACGTACAGCGTGATATACATACAGATACACCTGCATAAATGAATGAATGAGACAGAAAAGGAAAGTGCAAATAAATGATCGGCTTATCAAGCGATGGTGGTTTTTCTGGGATTGTCAAAGGAATCCGAATTAAAGATTTTTAAATCAATGAGTTTTGCTTTTGATCCTCAAAAAATAAAAATGGCAGGCTTATTCACAATTGCATTTACACAGAAGAAATGCAGAGCCGCACTAAAAAGGAATCAGCCCTTGTAAATAAATTATTTGTAAGACCTGTCAAACCAGCATACAACTATGTAGAAGTTTGCAGTTGCATTGAGATCATTCATTTGTATGATTTCCTATTTGATCTCTTTTCCCATCGCTTGAACGTTTGCATCCTCTATTGGTAGACTTTCTATTGAAAAATAATATTAAAACAATATCCTTTTTTCAGATGTTTAGGGAAACGTCATATCAGATAACCTCCTTCCATGCACCGGTACTGAGATGCTCACATGCTATTTTTGTGCATCTGTGGGATATGGTGACAGACCTGCATTGAATTGGATTTCTTTGTTTCCAATGACAAATTGATCTTCCTGGATGTTGCAGCGCAGAAAGTCTGTCGACTGCTGTGCAGTTTATCAGACAAATGAGGTCATTGCAACTAGAGCTGTCACATCGCAATGAGCAACCATCACAACAGCAGGAAAGAAATCTTTTTAAAATACTCTGCGGTGCTGTCAGGAGCACAATATATATTTTCTTTTCTTTCTTTTAAAGAAGCATTGGATCAGAGGGCTTTAGAGAGTGAAAGGGGTCATGGTGAACATTCCCCAGCAGCAGGGCAAGATCCAGTCATTGGATTTATGACTTTGTTCTTTCATTGACCCATGTGATACTTCTATGACTTTTTTATACATTGTCAATATTCATAGTGTTTGAGTGCACGATCATTTTCTGGTGTCAAATTTCCCCCTTTTGCTTCTGGATGTAATGCTTTAGAGCCAGCAGTCAGGAAGGATAAAAGGTTATTGTTATCCAATAAGATTTATTTGATGTATATTTTTTTATTTATTATTTTTTCCCTACAGTGGTTAAATCATTTCTTTGTTCCCAGATCCAAAGTCCTTCCCAGTATGTACATTATGGACCCTCTTCTGTGTTTTGGCTACTCTCATATGTCAACAGGCAGTAACGCTGATTGAAACAAGGACACAGCAGAAGTAATTTTCAGCTGATGGATATGTGTGTATACCTGTAGCTTTACGCTTACAGTAAATTTAGCAAGCAGAGAAGCAGTTTGGGGGTATGGGGGGTGGGGTGGGGAGGTGGGATAAATCTGACAGAGGTCAATAAATCATCAGTGCTTTCTCCAGAAATGCACAGCTATACATTCCATCCCCTTAACATATGCATTCTGATTGATTTCTGAATCACACCTGGGTTAATCAGTCATTCTGACGGAATATAACTTACAAGCCATATCTAAATTCAGCTTTCTGTTTCACATTTATAATTATTTAAATGTTAATGACATGTCATATCTACAAAATAATGCAGATGAAATAGTGCTGTACAATGGGATGTTCTCACAGTTTAAAATGTATTCATAGGCATTTGGCAAAGAATGTGAGAATGTCTTATCGTCATGGGTTACCTATGAGGATAAGTTACTTACTTTTCTGTATATTCAGCAATTTTCCAGTTGAAAAAATAACCCAGCCTAAGGAAAATCACATGGCAGGCCTCTTCAGGCTCTGTGTTCTGCCTCTCTGGATGAAAGTGGAAGGCAGGGCTTTTGAGGAGAGTACTGATAAGGACACCTCCAGAGATTCACCAAGGCACATTGGGTTTCCCGGCAGAACATACAGGCAACCACAACAACTGTCCCTGTTATGCTTTGCGTCTTTGGTGGCAGAGTGCTCTTTTATTATAG
The DNA here is from genome assembly GCA_026776725.1 of Gnathonemus echidnorhynchus. NCBI lineage: Eukaryota > Metazoa > Chordata > Actinopteri > Osteoglossiformes > Mormyridae > Gnathonemus > Gnathonemus echidnorhynchus. The sequence continues at coordinate 14,296,328 of JAODJU010000119.1, forward strand.
CATGCAATGTGTTGTGTCCCTTTGCGCTGCTTTTTCATGACACCGGCAAACAGCGAATCGGCACCCAGGGCTGGTATATTACTACTAAATATTATTATCATAAAACATTTTACATATATGACTGACCATCTTGGTGCCAGTTACCACAGGACACCTTCAGAGGTCGTTGTTTCAACCATCTCACTATTTCGCAAAAAAGATGAATTCTGCATCATGCCTTTCAGTACTTGTACAGAGTATTGAACAGTATAGAACTACCCCTTAATTGGCATTTGGATCATCTGTTTATTTTCATTCTCCATCATGCCTTTCAGTTTTTGCATAGAGTATTGTCGAGCATTTAAATACTCCATCATTGACGTCTGTATCTTCTGTTTATTTTCATTCTCCATCATACCTTTGAGTTTTGCATAGAGTATTGTAGAGCATGTAAATACCCCATCATTGGCGTTTGCATCTTCTGTTTATTTTCATTCTCCATCATTTTCATTGTATTTTCAGTCTCCATCATTGTAATGCAAAGCAGCATTTAAAATCAACAATAACCTCATATTTCTCATCTGCAGGAAATTGGAAGCTAAGTTAAAATTAATATTAAGGCCAACTAGTGTGTTTTTTCTTCTGTTTTTGCTTTTCTTCTTTAGTTTTTCAGTGTCTCTTTCTTAGAGCAGAAGCATTGTACTGTCCAAAAGTGACTGGAATTTTGTGTCTTCTACAACTCAGTCAAGATCAATGACTACATGACAGGCTGAACTGTGCCATGCAGCTGAATCAACTTTAGTTGCTATTTTCCAGCACGGTTGATTGTGCGCAGGCTGCAGCAAGCATCATGCCTCCTTGGGTGATCACACATGCCGTAGACTCACAGAACACGGCCTACAATGGAGAGCTCTGCAAAGCCCCCTATCAGCAGGGCAAGTTAAAGCTAATGACCTGAGTAAATTGAACTTTCCATGATGAAAAGCCTAGCATCTTCTCCTGCTGGGTTTTTAATTTAAAAATGTGACAATTAGGCAAATTAATTTCTTCCATCCTCCAGCACACACCTATTGGCCTAATTTGGTCTGTCCTTTAAAATGTTGTTAATCACGTCTCCTTCAGGAGCTGTAATTTTGTGGAAGGAAGACCAGGATTAAGAGACACATTGGGCTGATTACACTGGCTGCTGTCTTTCAGTGGCACTAGAAAGACAAAACGGACAAAAAGCCAAAAATGTTGAGACCTCTAGCTGATTTTGATTCGATCCCTTGGGGCTTGCTGTATACCACGAGTTATAGAGTAGCCGTCATATTTTAGCATATATACTGCACACTGGGGGGATGTGCAGGAAACAGCGATTCCAATAGCCATCCATCACCCTTAACCACAGATCTGGGTCAGGGTCAAGGTGAGCTTACAGCTGATTCCAGGAAGCACAGATGGCTGAGATGCCAACAGTTCCCAATATGTTTCTTAAAATATCAGCATCATGGTAATTTTTCTTTATTAGTATTATTATTATTATTATTATCATTATAATATACACTGAAAGTATATCCATTACGCTTAATTCAGCTATTGTAAAGGTTGCATGTGAATACGAGCAGTTCTGTACACTAGCCATCTCTGATATGAGAAAACGGATTCTCCCTAATTTCCGCTCACCAGCACACACACCCACACAGACACAAACTGTGACCCGTAATCCTCAGTTCCGACCACCTGCATCGGCATCTGTCCCGTTCCTCCGGTACCGCCACACCTCACAGTTGCGGTGCACCCCGGGCGCAGGCTCTGGTGCATGCAGGGACTGCCCTGCGAGGAGTAGCTGCAGCTTTGCCAGACATGCGCAGTGCCAGCTCCCATTTGGGAGTGAGGTGTCGGACGATGAATGGGAAATCTGTCCGGAAAAGATCAGTGGCCGCTGTGTCAGTAAGGACCTTTTGATCCATCTGCCTTGGTCTGCGATCCAGCTCTGTCTTTCTTTTCTTAAATACAGAGCATGAAAAACACTTTGCCTGTCTGCCTGTATCCTTTCTTTCAGCTTTTAATTCATTTTGTTATTTCAGGAATGCAGAAAATAAGCTGCTATTCCTAGGCTGGTTAACTGATTGTAGCTGAAAGTCCCAAAGGTTCATTGTGAGTATAGAAAAACAGACGTAAGCAATAAAGCTCTCCCTAATACAGTGATATTTTTTAAAGTGGTATTTTTTTAAATAATAAATTATATATAATGTAAACAATAGGCAATTGTAAATAGGTAACTCAGCGATTCATGTGCAGGTGTTTGTCCAGATTTACAGTTTGTATTTTTGGATTTACATATTGTTCTGAAAACATATTATTTATATGTAACTGATTGCAACTCAACTACAGAAAAATGTTCTCGTGCTAATAAACATGTTAATTTGTAACATGCAAATATTTAAATTGACACACATACTTAATGCTTCTCTGTTACCATGAGACTTGATAATGTAATGAGTTTAATTAAAATATAATCCATTTTATAGACTAATCAAAGAATTGTTTTACTTCCAATTTTTCTGTTATAGGTTAACTGATGTTAAGTGTGTCAGGCTATGCCTGCCAGGCAGCCTCAGTCAACCTCAATTTTTGTGGCTATTGACAATAAAGCAAAAAGGCAAATGGAAAATAATTAGAGAGGAAGTACTGCGATTAATTCTGTGCTGAAAGGAAAAAGAAAAGCCTGCAGCCACTTTGAAGGCTCTGAAGTAACCGTATAACCAATGGAATTAAATGATGAAAGCATTCCCTGCTATCAGAAATTAAGCAATAATCTCATAATGCTGGAGTCATTGATTTCAAAACATCAGCTGTTCTTTCAGGGGCCTTAATACAGACCCCAGAAGCCTACAGAATCGCCAGTTGTGTGAGTACTGTGTTCTCAAAGAGGTTTGGATGCATGTAAACAGACCTTTCTGTTTTGTGAAGGGGGTGCGGTGTATTTTCATTACCACTCTATAAATTATTCATCCCTACATGCCTCTAGACAAAAGCAAAAACACAATTTGTAGGTAGTGATTACAATCTGTAATTACCCAAGTACTAAGTTAAAAACACAAGAAATGATTAGTATGGCTCCGCAGCAAAGTTCCCAGCTGTAGCTAAGCAGCCTGGCCTCAGCTATCATATATTTTGTGAGCATCTACCACAGAGGAATTAGGCACCTGCAGTGTAGGAGGGCAGTAGCAGCAGTTTATATCCTGCAACTTTATAGCACAAATATTTGCATAAATATTGTGGTAGATGTAAAATATTCCACACATGAATGTATTGGAAAATAAAATATTGTACAAAGCATACCGGGGTTCTAAAAGAAGACAAACAGCTGAATTACCCACATACGTGCAAAAAAAAAAAAAAAAAAAAAAACAGCCTGAAAATGCTATTCAAGTAAAAGATTGAAAATACTTAAAGGGGAGGACCAAACTGAATAAAATATATACTATAAAAGCTGCCTAGACTTAAATGTAGAAAACTTTCAGGGCTGATTAGCATATAGCGTAGCATAGATAGATAAGCAGTAGCAAGCGGCCACACGTCCATCCAGCTACATCTTCCAGCTGCTTTATCCAGGATGGTGGGAGGGTGCAGAGATCCCAGGCATCACAGATAAACTTACATACTGAAATTGGGCTATTTTTGCAACAAAACTATGCAAACGAATCCTAAATGAATAGCCATAGATATTTTTCATGCTTTATATAATTTTTTCATATTTTTCCAGTCTTGCTTAAAGAGTTTTATTACAGTAAGTCTGAAAATGCAATACATTGTGGTTTTCTCTTCTAGCAATCTAACCTTTCCTGACATTATTGCTTTGTGACCACTTTGTGAGAGCTGTTCTGTCATGAATACATTCAAGTTGTTTGATGGGATTGTTTCCTACCTGTTGCAGTGGGAGCCAACAAAGCATGCAGGCCTGAAGCTGCTGATATCGTTGTTTGATAGTAACTGCATTCGTAAAGATTGTGTTTTATATTTTTCCTACCAGGTGGAGTGGCTGAAAAATGAGGAACTGTTGACCTCACTCAATGACGACAATATTGACACACGGGCCAACAGCTTGATCATTACTCAAGCCCGACTGTCAGACTCCGGGAATTACAGCTGCCAGGCCAGCAATGTCGTGGCCAAGAGACGGAGCGCCCCGGCAGCCGTGCTGGTTTTTGGTAAGACCCACTGAAGTTTGGCTTACAGTATGACATATGACCATGGATGTGTTCATGTCATTATGTCTATAGCCATCCTGGGGGGTCACCAGGTGAAAGATTGGGGTCAGTTTCAGTGCCATTTAGGTGGCAAGGATCAGCCAGAAGGATCCAGGTGGTCTTGACCTTGGCAATGGATATTAGCTTTGGGAATGACAGTCACCTTTATCAGGGAAGGAGTCTGAATTCATGGCGATGGAAAAAATATTGACTAGATAATCACCCTCCATAGATTGTGTGGGGGTCTGGAACCAAACCTCTCAGTCATGGATGGAATCTCTTTTGCTTTTGAGTTTCTCCTGGTCAAACGACTCACTTTCAGGTTAAAGGCTGTGCAGCTGGAGTTTTCTAGCAGACAAGATGGTTGCCTCAGTGCGACTGTGAGTTGCAGTAAAGAAAACCCTGTCTGTTGATTGTGTGTATGTGCCGATTAGCATTTTGATGTGCTCAGTCTTCTTTGGCATGGCCCTTAGCATACTTACTTAGCATACTTACTTAGCATACTTACAGTACAAACTCCTACAAATGTGCCATAGCATGGATCCTGACTGGCTGCATTACTGTATGAAGCTTTGCTTGGTCCACTTATCACTGGATGACTTTCCAAAGAGCGCTGAGAACAGCAGCGCTCATCATCGCCAACAAGTTCCTGGCCTTACAGGACATCTATTGCTCACAATGCCTGAATAATGCCCTCAAAATGGCATCTGACTGCAGCTGTCCAGATCTATATTCCAGGCTGCCATCTGGCAGGTATTACAGGAACATCCAATCACAGACAGCCGGGCAAAAGAACAGCTTCTACCTGCAGGCTATCAGATTACTGAACAACTCTACCAGTATGTAACAGTATAGGAACTGTTACTATGCCACTTTGTAGTGAGTCACTTTACTAATGTTACTTCCTAGTCTTATTCCATAGAAGTCAACAAAATATGTTTATCTTATCTTCTATCATATATTATTTTTATTTATGATCTTTACGTTTGTCCATCATGTATATTTTGTGTATCTTTGCCCATGTAGTGACTACCTGAACCTCACCACAAGCCATTTAAATGTATAGCTGTCCACAGGGACTTTGTGATCCTACTGCCAGCCTTAAAGGAGTGGGGAACACTGGAGAAACCTGGAGGAGAATGATTATGAAGAATGACCTCCTGGGTCTAATGCTGAACGGGAAGCTGTTGGTCCCTGTCATGCTGGTCACCCTAGAAGCCACTGGTAGACACCTGTGGTGAGGGAAGCTGTCAAGCTGAAAGAGGAGCCTTTAAGGCTGTGCTTGTAAGGGGGTGTCTCCTGAGACAGGTGAAAGGCAATGACATGCCACTAAAGGAGCAAAGAAGGCAGCTGAGGTCGGGAAAGCTCATGCCTGGGAGGAGTTTGGAGAGGCAATGGAGAGAGGCAGGGAGATCCAGCGATGTTTTGGAAAACTGTTAAACACCATAGGAGGTGAAGGAGGCCTGGCAAGTGGGGGCTGTAGTGGATTAGAGGGCCTGTTCTAGCTGTAGTCAGCCTATGTTGGCGTACTGGAGGAATGATTCTGCCAGGCTGTGACAATGGATCAGTCTTTCTCTCTTGCCCAGTTTTGTGAGGGTTTGTGAGAATGTGCCGATAAAGTGTATATGTGCTTGTAGACTTGGAGAAGCTGTAAGAGGGATGTGCTGCAGAAAAGGGTCTCCAGTAGGTCTCTGTTTGTGCATATCAGGTTTGTGTACCCGTGGCTGGAAGGACCCCTGGTATGGAGAGCTTGAGGTGACATCTCTGCCATTTGCAGATGACATCACGCTTTGGGCCAGGGATCTCCCACCTTTTTACAGTACAAGCTACTTTTACAAGGAAAATAATGTGGCAATGCTGCTGAGTCAGAGTATTTTGCTGAATGGTGGGGGTCCCGGGGTAGAAAGTGTCATGACCAACTGGGAATGTTGATGGGTTGGCAGCCAACTGTTACGCATTTGTGTGGTTCAGTAGCTCCCGATCTGATGATGTTTCAGAAAAGCATGAATTCCCTTTCGGTAAGGAGCTGAAGTACTTCAGGATCATGTTTACAAGAAAGGATAAGAGACTGATGGGTGTATTGGTCCAGTGGCTGCAGTTTTGAGGGCATTGAAGAGGTCTATGGTGGTATAGTGGTAGTTAAATTATCAGATGAACCTTGCAGTTTATCTCCATCCCTTTCCCTGTTATGAGCTGTGGGTAATGACCAAAAGAATAAGGTCACAAGTACAAGCAGCTAAATGAGATTTCTCTGCCATGATTACTCTCCATGATAAGATCCAGTGGGACCTCGAAATACAGTTGCTGCTGTTCCAAATCGAGAGGAGCTAGCTGTGGTGGTTTGAGCATCTTATAGGGATGCCCCCTAGTAAGGATGTCCCTTAGTAGACTCCCAAGGGAGCTGTTTTAAGCACATTCCACTGGTTGAAGACCGCGAGACAGATCCAGAACATACTGGAGGGACTGAACCTCCCAGGTGGCTTGTGAATGTCTGGGGATCCCTTAGAACAAGCGAGGGTCTGTGAGGCCGTCCAATGAGGGAGGTCTGGTCTGACCTGCTTAGCTGGCTGCCAGTGCTGCCCTAACCAGCAAAAGTGGTGTGAAGAAGACTAAGATGATTTTCTCAATAAACACATAAAAAAGTTTTCAAAAATTTAACTTAAGATGGTGTTACTGTTATCAATATTTATTGACCCTGTATGTCCCTATATCACAATATGTCTCCGTGTCACTATGAACAGTTTAGAGGCAACAATTTTTCAACTATAGAAGGAAACCAGAATACTCAGGAATACTCAGAGGAAGCCCATGTAACACAGAGAAAATATGAGCACTTTAGGCACATGCACACACACACATGTGAGTTGGATCCAACCAATCCTGGTGTTATGAAGTAATCATGCTACCCACTTAGCCATAATCCCACCAAAAAAATAAACTATACTATACCATATTATACTATACTATACTATACTATACCAATGTTGTTTATGTTTTGAATAATGTTTTGCTTTGCATACCAAAGTTAGAGTGTTTAAAACTGGAAATATATTTTTTCCTTTGTTGGGATATTCAGACAATGCTACATGGTGCTAAAATTGAATGCATCACGATGTATGAGCTACAGTTTGTTGAACCATGCAAATGTCATTAATCTGATCTGCTGGTGGAATTGCTTCATTCTACCCATGAGTCTTTGCTCCTCTGTTCAGTGAATGGGGGCTGGTCGTTGTGGACGGAGTGGTCTTCTTGTAGTGTGCGCTGTGGGCGGGGTGTCCAGAAGCGGTCCCGAACCTGCACCAACCCAGCCCCTCTCAATGGGGGGGCTTTCTGTGAGGGCATGTCTATGCAGAAGAGCACCTGCAATGCACTCTGTCCAGGTAAGTGAGCTCCGTACAAATTACAGTATCATTAAAAGTGCTGAAGATGGCCTATGGAATTCTATGCCATATAGAGCACAATCTTTTTATTTAAAAATGGGAAGTATTGGCATTCATATTATGTGTGTATGTTTGGAGCTGATCCCAGGAACTTTATACTGGATGCCCGCCCATCACAGGGCACACAATTATACATCAGGACTGGTTTAGTGGAGATGGATATGCACTTTCTGGAAACTGGGTGGAATGGAAGAAGGCGTATTAATGCTCCAGCGGTCCACTGAGTTAAAGCAAGGCTCAGTAAAACAAACCATGGCATGTTACAGAGGGCAAGAAACAATATAATGACTGAAACCTCTCTATCACATCTCAGGCATAATTAACAAGATGCTGTGATAATTACTCAAATGCAATTAATTCACTGTTGTGTTTTCAGGGTGTCTAACGATGCAGATACACAAAGAATAAATGGTTTGAGGCTGAGGAAAACTACAGGAACATTGAAGCATTTTGTTTGGTGTACTTAGAATGTGTTGTATTAACAAATACTCCATTCCAAGTATTATAAACTGTACTGATTGATACATTCATTAATGGCAATATTTTGTTTTTAATCTAAGCTCCTTCATGTTGGGTGGCTACTTCAAGGAGTTTAGTGTAAAGCAGTTTGTGGATTTTTTGCGCAGATTGGTCATTAAATCTAAAATCTATGCAGCTTTCAGATAACAGATGATTAATGCGTTAGTGTTGGACTTACAGGGCTTCATCTTTGTAAGTGCATTGTATGGCTTTTTTTTCCTTCAGTTGTGTGAATATGTAACCTTCAAAAAATCCATATGTTATTGCAAAGGCCCTATAATCTTTATTTTTCAGTGGTCTTATACAGAAAAAAAAACGTAAGACTCTATGAACAAAAGTCAATAACATGGGAAGTGTTTGTGATTTGTGAAGCTCCTATCAAAGTACATTCAGCAATGAAACTACATTTGAGGCTCCTTTTAAAGGATTGATTTTGTGTAAACATGTCATTTGCATTTAGATTAAGAGAAAAGGAACTTTAAAAGACATTGTCAACATGTAGACCAGATGGATCAAAACTATAATAGCACTTCCTTGAAACATTCATTGAATATCTTGGCCCTATTCAAATTCAGTGGTCTTGTTCAGTGTAACATCGTTGAACAAGTAAAATGAGAAAAAAAATGCATTATTATTTTGGTAATAATGGAAGAAGCAGAAGAAAAAGAAGAATGCCTTCAAGAACGGGGAGTAACCTAATAATGGACTGGATGAATGACACACACCAGTACTTAGCAACTGTGTTAAGTTCCATCCATCCATCCATCCATCCATCTTCTAACTGCTAATCCTGTCCAAGGTCACTGGGGGCTTGGATCCTATGCCATACGACACACACCATCAGGCTGGGGTTAGGGTTAGGCCGGGGTATACCCTGCATGGGACGCCAGTACCTTCATATGTCTGAACAGAAAAAATGTAAACATGAATTCATTCTCTTTGGCCACAGCTCAATGTGGATTTCAGAGTGTGGGCAGCAATAGCTGGTGTCCCTTTGCCTCTGGTGTGTTGCAGTGGATGGCGGCTGGGAGGAATGGTCCGAGTGGGCGGCCTGCAGCTCCGAGTGCGAGAGGCAGCGCAGCAGACAGTGCACCTCCCCCACGCCCAAGCATGGGGGGAAGCTGTGTGAGGGAGTCGCCCTTCACATACAAAACTGCACAGGCGGCTTCTGCACGCAGGGTGAGGGCTCTTCCACTGTTAGCATCAGCATCCTTCAGTGACACTGCTGCTGCCCTTATACCACATGCTTGGATGGCCGTTGGGAGGTAACTGCCAGGTAACCTAATCTAAGGGAACTGGCTCAAGTTCCCCAAGATCCTGCACTGTTGTTCGCTCATTATAAAACCCTGAAAACTGCCCAGATGTATAAACAGGTAATATGTACGACTGCAAGCAGGGGAACACCTGTGAAGTACCCTGAAAAGGGCTGGGCCCCGAGATATCCATGCCTCTAAAGTGTCCCTGAGTATATGCTTTGGATAGATTATATTACACAATAAATACATGAAAATAATTTAACAGTCCTCAGTTTGGTCATGCTGTGATTTTTCATGGTTCCTGCAAGGCATTATTCTATTTAATAGTTTAATCTCTCTTACCGGAAGAAGGTGGAAAAAGACTGCTGACAGATGGACAATATAGGACAGGTTACAGAATATCTCAAGGTGTATCACTCCACAATGTCATGCGGTAACATTTCCAGCTGGTCTGACAACTTGAACAGAATATAAGCTCTCTCTCTCTCTCTCTCTCTCTTTCTCTCTTTACCCTTTCTTGCAGATCGAAAGCTGTTGCATGATGTGAAACCCCAGAGTGAGTGCTGCTATATTGTACGAATTCGTCATGTTCCCCATATCACTTAACAAACAGCCCCTGTATTTAAATACCGTACGTCATTTAATTGGAATATCCAGTTGCCCCAGATTGTATGCACCATGTTGTCCTTTAGTGAAAATTCAGTCTGAATCCCTGACCAGCAAGGAACCACTGAGGTACCCTGAGCAGGGTACCACTCCCAAGCACTGCTCCCCGGGCACTGAATTAGCTGCCCCCTACGATGTCACATACGGGTTAAATGCAGAGGACACATTTCGTTGTTGTACACTGTGTGCTGTGCTGTGTCAACAATGACCACTGATCACCATATTCTAAATTCTAAATTATATATCCTTGTTGTGCTACTCAAACCTAAGCACGCTGATGGTCTCCATAGGACACTATTCAGCTACAGCCCAGCTAAATGTTATGTTCTTTCTATCATGGAAAGTTATTTTTTTAAATCATTCTCTTTATCCCAAGAAATTAATTCTTGTTTACAGTATGATTGTACTGCTTATCCTGTATGTATTTTGTTATTATTAACAATTAAAATGCTATACAGGGAGAAAGTTTATTTCCAGTGGGAAAAGGAAGACTTGTCTCAGCATCAGTGCTAAAAAAGATACAACATGCTTAGTAGTAACTCACCTAGCTGAAGGAAAATGCAGGTGTCCTTGTAACCTCACACTTCCAGCTATGAGGGTTTAAATCCCATTCTGCTTTCCATGTTAATTTGCTCTCCCAGCATTGTGTGGACTTACTCTTTGGCTAAAATGGTGTCTCTAAATAGCTTCTTGTGCATGCCCTGCAATGGAAGCTCATCACGAGATAATGACAATGAATTACCAGTGTATTTGACCAAGCTGCATCTTACCTAAACCACATAACCATTTTCATGCATCCTGTAAGCTCAATTCAACATAAATACCTCAACATCAGAAGGCAAGTCCAGATTGCTAAGCTAAGTGTCCTATAGCAGTCTTTGACCAAAAAGAGGGTCATGCTTGAAGTTGTTTTCTTTTGGGTGTGATGAGAATAACTGTGCAACAATCGGATGTGTTTTCTATTGAACTAGATGTAATAGAGTGTAATTATTGCATAGGAGGTAATTTAATTAATGGTGCTGTATTCCCTTGTGAAATTCAAGTGCTTTTTAATGCCTGGTCTTTACGGCTTACAAATGATTGTCAGGTGCAACATCAATTACAATCATTTTAGAGAGACTCCATTAGTTTAACATATTCCTTTAATGAGTATGAGGCAACAGCCTCAATTAGGAATTAAAAAAAAAAAAAAAAGATTGATGTAGTTGTAATAACTAGAAAACTTAAGTCGGCAGTGCACATGTATATTCTGTCATATTTGTACCAAACTGAAGAATGTGGGAAATTAAGTGCATGTTTACATTTCAACGGCAGGTGAATATATGATTTATTGTACAAATTTCATATGCACACCCTTAGGGAAAATATATGATAACGCTTTACATTAACTGCACCCTTATAGTGCATTCATTATGCATTCTCAGAACATTCAGTGCACCTTCATAACGCATTTATAATGCATTCACAGAACATTCATAGGCAGCATGTAAGTATACCTTAACCTAACATACCCTTTAATATACATTAATGACAAACATTATATGATTATAAAGTTATAAAGATAATGTTATTATCATATAATGTTTGTTATTAATGTATATTAAAACTGTTAAGATATGATTGGATGTTGTGGTATATTTACATGCTGCTTATGAGTGTTCTATGAATGCATTATGAAGGTGCACTGAATGTTCTACGAATGCATTGTAAAGGCATTATGAGGGTGCAGTTAATGTAAAGCCTTACCAAATATATTATATATAATTAGTATATGTAGGAATAACTTGCTAATACCTAGGGTTACGAATACATTTATATTATAGAATAGAATAGAATATTATTACATAGAGAGTTTAGGGGCTTCACTCATATCAGACTATGTATGATATGTCAGATTATGTCATATTGACCCCCCCCCCCCCCTTACTTTGTTGTAGATAGGGAAGCTAGCAGTGATGTAGCCCTCTACTCCGGCTTGACGGCTGGGGTCATTGCTGTAACCATTCTTGTGATAAGCATCATGTTCTACCGGAGGAACCACAGCGATTATGGGGTGGACGTCATTGACTCATCAACATTTTCAGGGGGCTTCCAGTCATTTAACTTCAAGACTACAAGGCAAGGTAAGTAAAGGCATTGCTGGGTATAGCTGAATGAGTCAGAATGTTTCCAGGGTAAAATGGTGATACTGTTAGAATTGTGTTTTTTCTCAGCACTTCAGTTATATTTAAATTATATTCTTCAGAAATGTGACTCCTAATTCTGCATGCATACAATGCCTTTAAAAAACAAGCATTTCTAACAGGCAGCAATAATTTGAATGCCAATGAAGGTCCTATTTTAAAAATGTAACATGCATGGTCTGAAGCGCACAGTGCAAGTTCTTTTAGGGCATAGCCAACCCATTTTTGCTAGTTTAACAACAGAAAAACAGTTGCAGCACCAGGCGCATGATCCAAAAGAGTTGTACTAAGTTTTGGAATTAGTCATGGGAGGTGTGTTTGGGGCATAACATGCTATAAACCAATCAGAGTGTTATCTCCCATTTCCTTTAAAAGCCAGTTGCACTTGTACTGTGATGGATTGCTATTATAAGGGCAGAAATGTCAGACAGTGGAAGAGAACGCTTCTCTGTAGGGGTAACAGATCTGCTGGTGTGCAAAGTGAACACGGTAACAGCAGCACTCCACCAAAGCTCCCTAAGCTTTATAACTATTAATACCAATAATAATAATTACAGTCTCCCCATATCCACGGGTAATACATTACAAAATGTACTGTGTGCAGCTAAAACTGTGGATAGTTTCGATCAATCATGGACCCCATATATAGTGTGATCTGTGTGTACATACATATGGTAAAGATTAATTGATAAATTACTCACAGTAAGAAATTACCAAAATTAAACAGTAATAATAAAGTACGTTGCTCATAATTATACAGTATTCTCTCAGATGAAAGGGATTCTGACATTTTAGCCTAATTCTCAAGACACAATATAGCAATGAATAAATACATATTGTGACGCTTGGCAGACCGATGCATAGGGGCAGTGATGGCAAAAGACAAGAGGAGATGGTTTTGCACAAAGTTGCTCTTTATATAGTCCTGAAAAAGATAGTAAGCAACAATATACAGAGGCACAGAATGGCTGAGAAACAGAGGGAAGTTACGCTAAGGACAATAAGACACACACATACGGCGGGTAATTACACTTCACTAGACCACGCCAGGATTACACATACAGCAGCGGTCAGGGCACATGCGAACCTGGGAGCACACACATGAATGCTACGATTACACACGGCTACTTACAACAGGACACATACAAGGGCTACACACACGCACTCCCAGCATGCTCATTGCACTTACTGGGCAGTCTTATAGTGCAGGGGTGGGCAGTCTAATCCAGAAAGTGCTGTTAGGTATGGGTAGGGAAAAAAAAACCTCTGGGGGTCCAAGGTCAACTGGCTACCAACC
>JAODJU010000119.1:14318051-14365655 GCA_026776725.1 Gnathonemus echidnorhynchus
TTTCCCTCCTGAGACTGCTGCCCCCGCGACCCGACCTCGGATAAGCGGGAGAAAATGGATGGATGGATGGATGGATGTGTAAAATTCAATTGTTCAATAATTCAATGTGTTGTGTATAAAATATTATAAAAATGTGTTGTGTTTATATTACTTTTACAAATAAAAATATGTGATAATAAAGCTAAACTAACAAATTTCCAATCATATATTTCATGGAGATGGCCAATCAATTTGAGCAATGTCACTGAGTACTGGCAAAATTATGTCATCATGCAATGACATCACAATATCATTTAGCAACTTTTACCGATACATTGACCCAGTAGTAACTTCCCCAGAAAATTAATTGTCAGCATTAAGCTACACACTGATAAGAAGGGGTGGTGTAAAATGCTACTTAATTCATTAAATCTTTTCCCCCCGCAATGTCACTTTGCTATCCCATCAAATGCTCCATCCTTGATTTGAATTTCATTCAGACAATTCAAGTGCTGTATCACTTGGGAAACTTCAGGCCATTTTCATATGTACGGTGAACAAACCTTTGATTAAGAATTTTCTTTAGCATACTTTTTAAGGTTTTCTTATATCTTCCTTCTTTCTTCTAAGTATCCTGATGAGGAGCACAAATGGCTCAAGGCTGGGGCACACTCTGGATGTAATGCCAGTTCATTCTAGGCCACATACACTGACTATCTATTTAGAGACCCCAGTTAGCCTGCCTGCGGGGGAAAACCTGCGTATCACAGAGAGAACAGGCAAACTCCACACACATATTCCTACCTACAGACATTACATCTACTTTTTTGCCTCCCCCAAATTACCCCTAGATATATGTGTGATCCACACTTAAACTTAGATAGATAGATAGATAGATAGATAGTCAGTCCACCCAGACTGTTGTAATATCGTCACATTACACATAAATGCTAATAACACCGTTGGTGGACGAGGCCGTCCGTCAAAGAAAATAACCAATGAACTTTCAAGGAACTGGCTCACAGTGACTTCCTATGATTGCGGCTATAACCAATGGCAGCCAAGCTGGTTTGAGACGGCATGAGGCCGATATTTCCTGTGTGCAGGATGTTCACAAATAATCGATCGAGTGGATTTTAAGAGCGAGTCTAAGATAATAAGATACTTAAATAACGGAACAAAGCTCGAAGCAGGAGGTAAAACATTAATTAACTGCTTGCTATACTTTAAATACTAGTAGATGTGACAGTAGTTCATGCGTGAAACCGTTGTGTATTCGCGGTTTTGTTGACTTTTTAAGGTAGGAATTAGGGACGTCGGAGGGCGACTAGTGTAGTGTTGTCAGTTTAAAACCGGAATGTATCATCTCTTGCATTTACTTATGAGTTCTTAAATACGATGCATGCGCTTGCCTGCAGTTTAATTTATTTGAGGATGGTTTGTAGTGAAAGCAGTTTAGCTAGAAAGCTAGTTAGCCGAGTGCTGGCTGCATTACTGACATGAATTAGTCTGTCAGTTCAAAACGCGTCGTTAAATATGTAAGTGATAAAAAATAGCTGGCTAGTTAGAGGCTTCGAGTCGTACGGCTACGTGGCCCGTGGGTGAAGCGGCTGTTTTTGACATGAGTAGCTGTTTATTGTGGGGTTTTATGTAGTTCTGATGTACTTGCAGCTGTAGTATGTCAGCCTGCTACTTAGCGGAGGTTTTGCAGACTCCAGAAGTTGGAGCTTTGGGTCTTATGGCCGCTGAATGAATCTGCAGCATATGAACAATGTATTATGTTGTTTCGCCTAACGGAAATGTTCAAAGATTTGATTAACATTTCCAGGTACGTCATACAATGTTGATTTAATAGTAGTAATGAATTAGACATGAGACTCAGGATTTTTAAAATGTCTCAGTGGGATGCAGTGTTGTAAGGTTCATTCTGCATTAATGTTTGAATGAGTTTTCCTGAGCATTGGGATGTTTGTAAGTAAATACATGGTTTGCACATTTTTGATGGATACCAGAAAGTAACTAAGTCTGGAAAAGCCATAGTGTCTTAATATTTGTTAACTGTGGTTATGTGGTGAAACGGTGTAAATGTAATTATCCATGAGTATAATCAGCTGCATTTAGCCTTTGGTTTGTGTAGGGACCTGTAGTTATTCATATTGAACATGGTTAATTAGTCAATGAACATGTCACAACCCAGAAAACTGTATAATAAGATGTTAATTTCAAAATGAAAATGACTTCTAAGACATTAATCAAGTTGTTGCTGATTGTAAACATAATTGGGGATACCAACACCTGTCCAATAAAGGCCTCATGTCAGTGGAATACTCTGGATGTCCTGTGTGCTTCATCTGTCCATTTTCCAAACTTACTGATCATCAAGTTTTGTGGTAGTTTTTGTCTCCTCAGAAAAGTGAGTTAAGTAGGAACCTCACTGTAAGAACTGAGTGACCCTTAAGTTAAATCCAATCCTTCATCACTTTCCCGCTTAGGTTCACATATATATCTTCGTAGAGACATATAGAAGCCATGCAGCCCAGTCTTCTTGGTAGTTATTTGTCCTTCCTACTGTGAAATGCATTTGCATTGGTTGCTTTTTCTACTGCTGAAGAAAATGCCTCATTTTGGGTCTGCTGACTCCATTGATCTGGCCTTTCGTTTAAGCACAGCCATTCTAGCTGTATGGGACGGCCAGGGATTGTATCTGTGCATTTGGTAGTCATCGCTTTTCTTTACGGGCTGTGTCATAACTGCATGGTGCCTGACAACACAGCCGTTTCCTTACTTACATAAACACTCTTGGAGCTGCCGCTTGCAAATTTCAATGGCTCCTGTATGACTTTTTATCAAGTGATTGGCCATAAAACTGGAAACATTTTAATAACTTCAAATTAAATGGTATAACCGGCTAAAGACAGCATTCATACTTAAAGCATATATTTAAAAAATTTAGAAGTTCTGCTCCATATTTAAGTTTGAGGAGAACGACTTCTTAAGTGAGCAAAGAATTCCATTCTATGAGCGAAAGGAATAGGTTCTGTATGATTCTGCTACTGCTATCCTTTATCAGAGACCAGGTCTAACCTTACATATTGCACTATTGACAGACACTCTCAGACTTAAACATGTCAAAACCTCTATAATTGGAAATCAGCCAGCTTTTAATGAGCTTTCTTGGTTTAAGTGTCTGTGACTACTGAAGGGCCGTAGAACTAGAGATGTGCGATATATCGGTTAACATTGATTTCAGTCGATATTCGTTAAGAATCAAGATATCGGTATTGGTCTGATGTGTCAGTCTGGCTGATATTTAGACTTAAGTCATATTGGAGGTTAGCGGCACCAGAGCCTGAGACATATTTATGTAAGGGTTAATTAAGGGTTAATGTATGACAGACTATTTTATGTTTTTTTAAATCCACTGCTGTGGAGACAAAGAACCACCCTATTTGCAGCAATTCAGAAATTGTACTTTAAGCTCATAAGTCAGTTATTAGTTTGAAGTTGTTCATTACTAAGCCTAAAGACCAGTTTTTAGCCACAAACATGTAGGCCAAGTATGTAGTTGATGCACTCCAAGCTATTCATTGTACATTTTAAACACACGCCAATGGGGGCAAAGAAATGTAAATATACACAGCCATTATTTTTTATTAATTTTGCTTTATTTGCCTCTTGGTATTCAGCTGTGTAAACTGTTTTCCAGTTATTAAAACTAGACTTGTGTGCCACATTACTTAGGCAGGTTACACATGACTGTAAAGTATGACTGGGCTACAAGTGCATTACAGTGGTAAATCATTTTACTGTTAAATCACTGACCAGAGGTCCTCAGTCTGAAGCACTGCTGTTGCCTAATTAGTCTGTAGCAATTGCTTTGTTTTTGTAGTTCCCATTAATTTTAAACTGTGTTCTGCATCTGAAATTTTCAGTACCGTTATGGTGTTCCCTGTGGATGAAGTGGTTTGGCATGGTGCCACTGTGACTGGGGGGGGGGGGGGTGTGTCAGAAAGTTCCTGCTAATGTTCCTAGGTTGCCAGGGGAGGGATTAATGGTTTAAGTTGACTGTTTTCCCATTCTGACACATCATAATAATGGTAAAATATATAAAATATACTATATATAACTGATTCCTGCTCTGTTTGCCTACCTTGTCTGTTTATTGTGCTGTTAACCAACTGAATTCTGTAAAGCAGGTGGGGGTGGGAATCAGGCCCACCCTGATTGATTAGTTGGATAGATGTTAGTTTTGCCATAGTGGGCAACCAACCTGTTAAGCATAAAGAGTCACAGTGACTCACCTGGTTGGTAGAAACACAATCTTGGTCTAGATTTGTAGCTTCTGGGCTTGAAATGCCCGACACTGGTGGGCAGCTACGGAAGAATGTTACCAGTGGAAACGCTGCGTTAGAATTAAAGACTACAATCGCACGTTGATTTACTTCTGTGTTGACTACATAGTGCTTGTTTGGCACTATGTGTGCAGTTATAGAAAATAATCAACACCCTTCTCAAAAAAAAAAAAAATCATTATTTGGCCTGCATATTGATCATTGCATCAAATTTGGCAAGTTTCACCAGTGGAACCTCCCCCCACCTATCTATCTATTAAACAAAGGAATAACTGGACTTAAATCAGAGGCTGATATATGGAAAGGTATTTTGCTAATGAAATGAACAGAATTCGGTATCATAGTTCTGGTTCAGCTGATGAATGGCCAGTCAATGTCTTATGTACAATTTCAGACAAAAAAAAACCATTTTAGGCGGGTATTTCAGTGGGAAACCTTGTGGCCCCGCAGTTACAGGGCTATGGGTTATAAGTAGATCTTGCTGCAGCTCGCGCTTTCTCTCTCTCTCTGGGCCCGGCGGGCTTTTCCCCCTGCTATCATGGGTTTCCTTTACTCACATTTTAGGCTCCCTGATCACCGCAGCACTGCTTTGGATAAGTGCTTTTAGAAAATAGATGGAGGGTTTTTTCAATTTACTATTATATGGGAATTGACGTGATTTAATTTTGGCTAAACAGTTTACACGACTTCAGGCTGCCCTTGCATGCAGTCTCGTTTCCTGCATGAACAGTCTTTGGCTTGGATTATACTATGCAAGGATCTCCAGGTATCTGCAAGACATGAAGTAATTTCCGGAAATTGGCAAAATCTTAATAGGTTAATTTCACTGCTAAATGGATGAGTGAACATTATTGTGTGAGAGGCTGCATGAAAGAATTCTCAATGCAATGCGACCATGTTCCTTTAGCATGAAACGCCAGGGGAGGTAAATGGGGCTCTAAATAATAATAAAGTATATATATTTTTTCTCATTTAAACTGTTTTCTTTTCACGATAAATTGAACTGTGCCCGCTGTGTATCGAGAACTGAATGTCTGAAGACTGATTACAGTTGGCCTGTATGAGATACTGTATGTTGCCTAATTTTTAATACAGTCAGAAAGGCTGAACATTGGTTTGATGGAGACTTGAGCCCTGGGAGATCTATATCTCATCTATAATTTTCCCAAATGCCCACACTGGCTTGTGGATTGAATGTGTGTGAAGTGAACAGTTCTTTAAAGTTAACCCTCCCCACTTTATCATTACCTGCTACAGTGTTTGTTTTGTCATTTTAATGTTTTCTCTTTTGCCATGGTAAGCAGCATATATGACAAAACAGTGGATAAATTGTAGGAGTAATGTTTGATACCTTGCATTCCATTGTAATTTGATATCGTTCCATCATTTCTTGTGATAACCGTGGCTGGAATGCCCATAAAACAAAGCACATTTTGTTTCTGCGAATGACCTAATGTTTTTCCTCATAGGGTCTAGCGGGTAATTAAGTACTTAAGTTGGTTTTATTAATTTTTTTTTGCTGCTGCATGAATAAATTAATAAATATTATTTAATAAAGTAAATATGGGTGAGTTGGGTTTGATCGAACGTGAAAAAGATCATGGTGTACGATGGCAGTGGCTGTTTTCTTTTGAAGGATGTCCTGTAAACAGGGACAGTGTAGGGCATCGATACTCTGGTGCACTCAGGGGACCCGTCGCTTCTCGGGGACCCTTCAACACGCAAAAGTACATGGAAAATTGCACTTGTTAGTTGGAAATTTGTATATTACACAAATGTCCCATATCACAAAAAATCAAAGTTTGTGTTTTTTCACGGGTGGGGGTGGTGACATTTTCTCAGGGGGCCCAGAAATGGTCAGCTGGCTGTAGTGAGACTCAAAACATGTCTGCACAGACATGCACACACATTTTTATGTATGTAACGGTTTCATTACCTTGTAAGTAGTCTATAGGGTTTGCAAACTGACCCAAAGCTTTTGAAGCAGCCAATTTTCGGTTTATAATGGAATAATATATATTTGCTATATTTGCCTAAATGTGTGCGTCTGAAAACATGAGTGCCACGCCAGATGTGTGAGAGTTGGCAACCCTGTAGTGTAGCTCAAATTATTATTAGGCTGCGCAATTTCTTGGCTTTCCGTTGCTGTAATTGCGGAGTTTAGACAGCAGATGGTGCAATAACTTGGTCAGCCCCCTACAAGCAACCAACTAATGCAACTTACAGAAGTAATACTACGGAATGGTGAGCACAGAGCAAATTACTGTTTTATGTTTAAGGCTGACTGCAGCCTTCACAAATGTTCGCAGATGGTTATTAAGAAAAGGCAAATTTGTGATTAACTTTTTCGTTTTTAGTAAAATTTTTAGTTTTATTATATTATAATATTTTACCCAAACGTTTACAAATGTTTGTAAATAATAATTGCTGCTATTAAGAAAATGAAACAAATAAACCTTTTTTATTTAACAAAAGGAATATAGAAATTGATAAAGAATGCAAAAATGAATGTTGCATTTTTGGTCATTTTCTCGAGTAATTTTTGTAAATTTTGTGAATTGGGTGAATTGTCACATGCCTAATACTATCATGAATGAGCAAACGTGTACGTTTTCAGCACTGCCTCATTTTGAATTCAAAGTTTGAGCAAACTTTAGATTCTTTAAAGGAAACAAACACCTAGACGCGTATCTGTTTGAGTTCACAACTAGGTGCAATTTCAGTATGGCAGGGAAACAGAATTTGTTCTCAAATTGTTTATTATTAAAACCTCAAACACAATTAGTAACAATTGTAAACCTGCCCTTCGATGGCTTGGCGCCCCATCCTGGGTTGTTCCCTGCCTTGTGCCTGTAGCCTCTGGACCCCCACAACCCTGAATATGATAAGCGGTTACAGAAAATGGATGGATCGATGGATGTAAGCCAAATATAAGGTCTAGTCTGTCGACGTGTCTAAATAACAAAACAGACACTCATTTGCACACTAAAAATAAGTAATAAAAAAAAAAAAAAAACCATCATAATAATCGATATGCTAACTTAAAATGAAAATAAGCTTTTAAGACATTAACTTTGTCACAAGAAATACATTTATAAAGTGATCAGTTACATTTTATAAATGACAACCAGAATAAATACACAATAAATGGTCCCCTAAATAATAAATACCTTAATACAAATTCAAAACTTCCCCGCTCTGTCAGATTATCACTGGGAAAATCCCATTACTACTGAGGGCAGCAAAAACTACATTACCCAGTAGCCACCTGGCCTCGGGTCCTTTAACTGGTGACCCTGCCCTCCTGCTCACAAGAGGACGGTAAGTTCTAAAACCTTAAAAAAACGCAATGTATCACAAATTACTATATTCCAATTGACCACCTGAAATATGACACCGATACTCGGGTTTTTTGTGCACATTGCAGAGAGTTTGAGTGCAAAACAAGTATCTTCCCACATCCTTGCATCATTTAGTTGTATGGAACATGCAAACCTCATTACATTACCCCCCTCATTCTGGAGACAGTGGCCACCGTTCAAAGATTAATCTTTTACCCCACAGTACCTTGAGTGGGAGCAGTTATGAATCACCGCCCCATTGTGTCCTCAGGGATATGGGACAAGAAGTCAGCCACTCTGGTAGCTCCGGGCCTGTCGGTCACAATAAAGTTATTTGGCCGAATAGACAAGTACCACCTGGTTATTCGAGCATTCGTGTCCCGCATCCTGTCCAGCCATTGCAGTGCTCGATGGTCAGTCTCCAAGAGGAAGTGTCTTCCCAAGAGGTAATACCTCAGGGAATCCAATACCCACTTTATGGCCGGGCACTCCTGGTCTACTGTAGACGCATCACTCTGGAGACTTGTTGTAATAGCATTCCATGAATGTTATTTTTTTTGCCTCCCTAGCACCACCTGGCGCCATGTCGCTGGAAAGCCCCAGCCAAGCCCCCAATGCCAGCTGCAAGATCATGACCTTTCGGCCCACCATGGAGGAGTTCAGTGACTTTGTCAAGTACATCGCCTACATTGAAACCCAAGGGGCCCATCGTGCTGGCTTGGCCAAGGTAGGTGTCCGATAAATACCGTTAATAGCATGGATGTAACATCCTTGACATCGACCCATGCATGTGGTGATGTTTATTTTTGTGATTTTCCTTTACTGTTTTACTGGTGCGTTTCCTGTTACGTTAGAAGTGAATATCTTGTTTCCAGAACACACGGGGAAATAGACCAGATCAAATATATGAAAAAAAAATATGGGACAAAGTTCTCACAAGCACTTGCATGCACACGCACATATAATACATTCAACTGGTGTTCATATCAGACTCGTAATATACAAGAATTGATTAATTCAATTCAAAAGCAATAGAGAAAGTCTCTGAATCCCTGTAGGTGATCCCGCCAAAGGAGTGGAAGCCACGGCAGTCCTATGAAACGGTGGAGGAGATGGTGATCCCAGCACCCATCATGCAGGTGGTGACAGGCCAGTCGGGCCTCTTCACGCAGTACAACATCCAGAAGAAGTCGATGACCGTGGGCGAGTACCGCAAACTGGCCAACAGCAAGAAGTGTGTGCTCAATGAGCAAAGCAATGCTCTCGTTACACTGTCTCAGTGTAGTATTTTACTATGCATTTTAGACCCCGCTCATGCTCTCGTTTGTTACACTGTCTCAGTGTAGTATTTTACTATGCATTTTAGACCCCGCTCATGCGCTCGTTTGTTACACTGTCTCAGTGTAGTATTTTACTATGCATTTTAGACCCTGCTCATGCTCTCGTTTGTTACACTCTCAGTGTAGTATTTTACTATGTATTTTAGACCCCGTTCATGCTCTCGTTTGTTACACTGTCTCAGTGTAGTATTTTACTATACTATATGTAGTATTCAATGTAATCATTTAGCTGGAAAATCTGGGAGTATCAGGATACCACATTCAGGGACTGTTCAGTGTTAATTTTTGGTGATGTGTGTGTGTGTGATTGTGCGTGTAGATGTGGGGCTCTCGCTTTTAATATTATGGTCTAATTACCCTGTGCCAAGTTGTCTAGGGTCTGGCTTTTTGTTCATCGATTTGGTTAGTAATTAAGATTTTAAGATGGGCTGGTTTTAAAAATCTGGTACATGTATGTTGAATAATATATTATTAATGAGTATTTTGTTATTAGTCCGATTTATGTTAAATTATCAATATATTAAATACTGGTTTAATGAACCGATTAAAAAAATTAACCTTTATTAATAATAAGATGGTGCTGGTCTCTACCTCTGCGGTCCTTAGGTGCCGGTTATAGGGTTGCGGGGGTGAACCTGTGGGCTTTTGGCAGACGGGTTTTTAAAGGCAGCTGGTTAAAACTGAGAAGGGCCTGCTCCATACGGTCAGGTTTCACAAATCTGTAGTGGAGCATTGGTCACCATGAAGGCGGAGCCTCGCTGCTGGGTAGCATGCCTGGAGGCCTATCTGTCTGACAGTCTGCCTCCAGCTTATCCAGTGGCACGGTTCATCAAATGCTGCAATCAGTAGAAACGGAAAGGAGATGTACACCATAGATTGTTAGTTTGTTTTACGCTCAAGCCCTGCTTTATAATTTGCATACTTTCAATTATGTGTATATTTATTATATATTGTGAATGAAGACTCTTGGTTTAGCTAGTGGCATGAGCAGCTATTTGCAGAAAAACTGTCAAAACATGCGTGTTGAGTTTCCTGAAGACCCCTGTGCAGTTGACCTAACACAGAATAAAAATTCTACTTTGCTTTTTGACCCAAGCAGAATCCCAGCTCTGTAACGCAGTCTTTGCCTCCTCTTTCCATTGGTGAAAGGTACTGCACCCCTTGTCACAAAGACTTTGATGACCTGGAGCGGAAGTACTGGAAAAACCTGACATTCGTGTCGCCCATTTACGGTGCTGACATCAGTGGCTCCCTGTATGACGAGGTGAGTCCAAGGTTGATGCGCGTCTCATCTCGCTCGATGGAGCCCCGGCACTGGGCTAATGTGCATTTCACTGTGGATGAAGAAGGTGCTGAAAAGAGCTCTGAAAAGATCTTAGCAGCTTAGTGTTATTGCATGACAGGACTTGATGTTTCGCTATAAAGCCCTTATGGTCTCTTCTGCAAAGCCTATTTCTTCTAATTGAACTTGTCCATCCTTTCTTCCTTCCTTCCATCCATCCTTCCTTCCATCCATCCTTCCTTCCATCCATCCGTCCTTCCTTCCTTCCTTCCTTCCTTCCTCAATAGCGTTTTATTTTGCACAGGGTCACAGTGACCTACTCTTCTCATGCAATTTTACATGTTTATAAACATAAAAAGTAAAAACTTTTTTCTTTGTCTCTCTTTTATTCTCCCTGCTTTGGCTTATGTTATATGTCCTTCTCATTGTCATTTGATCTGATAATAATAAGTGCTAAATGTTTGCAGCGACTTTTCCATTTCATTACCTTGGGCCCTTCGGCTTTTGATCGTATGCTTCTAACTGCATTTTTAGAAGACTAATTCTTTCTATTCCAAGAGCTGACATGCCTAAAGGGTCTAGGAAAGAGATTAGTTACCCCCTTAATCATGATTTATAAAAGATTTTTTTATTCATGAAGACTATGACAGATAAAAGAATTGTTTAAAAAGTCCCCATCTACAATGAATTGTTTAAGAATAAATAATTTTGCCACTACGTTTTGTATGGGAATCAGCAATACAGATGTTTCTCAGACAGAATTAAGTACCTAGTAGTATTTGGGTTTAATTAGAATGAATTAATTAGATATTAATATAGAGTATTTTGGTATGGAATAGTTAGGAATGCTTCTCTGGTGTCACCTATGTGCAGAACATCTCAGAGTGGAACATCGGCCACCTGAACACCCTGCTGGACATGGTGGAGCAGGAGTGCGGGATTGTGATCGAGGGCGTCAACACGCCCTACCTCTACTTCGGCATGTGGAAGACCACCTTCGCCTGGCACACGGAAGACATGGACCTCTACAGCATCAACTACCTGCACTTCGGGGAGCCCAAGTCCTGGTCAGCCCCCGACTCCCTAAACCTCGTCTCTCGTTTCCTTCTTCCCAGCTTCTCTTTCATGCCATTATTCCATCTCTTTCGAGGGATGGTCCTTTGTATGATCAACATTCATTTATAGCAAGTAGCCTATAACAGTGTTTCTCAAACCAGTCCTTGGGGACCCCAGACAGTCCATGTTTTTGCTCCCTCCCAGCTCCTTACAAAAATGTGGACTGTCTGGTAGGCGTCTGGGAGGGAGCAAAAACATGGACCGTCTGGGAGGGAGCAAAAACATGGACCGTCTGGGAGGGAGCAAAAACATGGACCATCTGGTGTTGCCTAAGGACAAGGTTGGAAAATACTGGCCTACAAAATGTTGCAATTTCCTTTAAATTTTTATTCTCTTTTCGAAGGAAATTTAAATTTTGAAATGGAAATATTAATGGTTAGTTAATTCTGAATACTCATGCTCTTTTTATTTTAGCAGTAGAATTCAGTAGGAGTACTCTACAGTATGCCATTATTTTGGCGTATGTTTACTGCTGTTTAGTTATTTAATGGTATTTGCCCCAGGACACGTGGGTTCATCAGCAAACAGTGAGGACTTTCATAATCAGACATATTGGCTACTTTCATCACTACTCATTTGCCCACAACTATGTGCACGTATGATTTAGTAGTGACACTTGCATCTTTGGACTAACAGGCAGTATGTTATACTTTATAAAAATGTGAACGTTGAAAGACTTATTTTTTAATGCAATATTTATTTCATAGTTCAGAGTACTCAGGAATATCCAGTCAAAATGGGTAAATCTTATGCTTTTTGTTTAATGGCCACTGGAGGGCAGTCTTTCCACATTAGCTGTGATTCGCCATTCCTCATTTTTAACTCGTAGTGATATAATCCATGAATCGAGTGCATGTTTGTGTCTGCGTTTTGGACACTGATGTGTTTATGTCAGGTTATCAATATGAGATGCAAAGGAGGACAAATAAATCAGGAGCCGCTGTATTTCCCATGTCAGAACACTGACAGTGAGGCTCAGTCCACCCCTATCCCCATAGCTGGGCAGCAAGCATGGACGCCGCGTTGAAGAGCCGCTTCAGGCTGCTGTCTCAGGCTCCTTTGTTTCTTCATATTTTTTTTTGCTGACCCAACTCTGTGTAATTCTTGCAATGTCTTATTTACTGTTTCATGCGGACAGCTCCCAGTTCACGCTAAAAAAATAGATTTCTAGTATGTTGCGCAGAGTTGCCCCTCTCTTTATCATGTTTTAAACCCCTTTACAAGATCACCTGGCAGAGTATTACTGCCATGTTAATGCTAACAGGGCTGCATCTTTCTCAGGCTGCATTCGAAGTACGAATGTGTCACAGTGGAGCGACAAGGCTGTCCCGTTTTGAAGGCTCCATCAAATGCGGTCCAGAAGTGCATCCCTCTTTTGCCGAGTCGCGTAGGATCCGTCCGCTGGATCCCCGGCAGCCCAACATGTCCCAGTATTCATTGCGCAGAGGTAAAGTGGGCGTGTCCTGACTAGGCGATAGGAGCAGCGCTTTGTGACTCAAGGGTAATGGCGGGAATGGCTGGAGATGCAAATAGGAAATTATCCGCGGGCCAGACCGTCCTATTTGACACTCTTTCTGTTCAACCTTCGAAGGATGCAGCCCCTGAATTCAGACACGGCCAGTACGCCCCACATGGTGGCGCAGTGGGTAGTGCTGTCACCCAGGGTTGGGTGTTTGAATTCCACCTTTACTCTACATGTGTGTGTAAAGTTTAAGTGCTCTCCCTTTGTCACGCAGGTTAGTATTGGTTACTCTGGTTCATTCCCGCAGTCTAAATGTGCATTTAGACACATTGTCCCCAAATTGTCCAAGGTATGTGATTGTGTGTGCAAGGGTATGTATGTATCTGGTGTCCCGTCCAGAGTGTCCCTCCAGGCCCCCCACCCCTGACCAGGATAAGCGTTTAGAAGATAATTATATAGATACATACTGTATATGCCACAATACATTAAGGCTGCTCATACTGAAGTGGTGTCTTTGATGATGTAGCAGACTGATGGATTTTAAACTGTTTTACTGCTGTGCTGCTTATGTCACATTCTTAAGGATGCCTGATATGTATTAATGCCATATTAATAACAGCCTAACATGTACTCAGTGTATTGCCTTGAGTCGGCTGCTGTTGCCCTTAGCGATGTGCTTGATGCTGTTGCAGGCCTTGTGTAGGGGGTACCATTGTCCAGACGGGGGCTGCCTCTCTCTCTATGAGCTGAGGGCTGGCTCCTCAGGCCGGGGTACTCTGCCTTTCTCCACCCCCTCGCCAGTTTGCTGTGATTTAAGCTGTTTTGTAGCTTGTTAATTAAGTTGCTATTGGAGATTCCGACAAGGGCTCTGGTTTGGCTTGCTTTTAACACCTGTTTTACTGCTCCAGTTCAAGGTATGTTTTTCCCAGATGTTTATACGTTTAAAGAAACTGGTTTTCTCCCACGTCAAAATGTGTGTGTGTGTGATTAAACACATAGAAATGGTTCTGGAGCAGTTTGACTAGAGAATGAAGGAAATGAAGCCAGTAAGTGCTCAGCACATGTGGGACCTCCTTCAGGACGGCTGGGAAAGCATCCCAGGAGGCCACCTCATGGAACTGGCGTAGAGGAGACAGTAGGGTCAGCCAGTCCCTGGAGCTATTGGGGTTAAGGGCCTTGCTCAAGGGCCCAATGATCACTCTGCTGACCCAGGGATTTGAACCAGCAACCTTCTGAGTCCCAACCCACAGAGCTGCCCCCTTCCCAAAAAGTATATTTTTTGTTTAATACTTTTTTGGTGGTCAATGCATAATCCATATATGTTAATTTATAGTTTTGGTGTCTTTAGAATTATTGTAAAATATAGAGAATAGTGCAAATAAACTTGTCTATGTGTAGGTGTACCCAAACTTTTGACATTGGTACCGTGTGTGTGTGTGTAAATATATATCTATGTACGTGTCCACAGTATGAAAAATGTGGGAAATGGTGTGTATTTGTTCATTATTTGTAAGCCTTCACTGGTGCCCCCCCCCCCCCGGTCTGAGACCTCTAGACCTGCTGTGTTTTCCTTGCTTGCTGCTCAGTGCAGTCATTTCAGCAAGAGATGCTTCCCCAAGCTCAGCTCCTGTCTAGCACAGTGTCTTCCAAATCTGGTCCTTATGGATCCACATGCAGTCCACATTTTCCTGGGAGCTGGGAGGGAGCAAAAATGTGGACTGTCTGGCAGGGAGCTGGGAGGGAGCAAAAACATGGACCGTCTGTGGGTCCCTGAAGTCCAGATTGGGAAATGCTGGTCTAGGACTTACATCCTTGCCTATTTTCTCCCAGAGTCTTTCTGTTTATTCATCCGCTCTCAGATACTGAATGCTTTAATATGACCCCCCCATCCCCCCGCCGTGCATGTACAGGACAGGATCCCAGCCTTCAGACTCCCTGTCTCCTGCCCGCTCTGCGCTCGCTGCCTGCGATCTCATTAGGAGCGACAGCTCACTCAATGTCCCCACTTTTATTGAGCGAGACGCTGCGTTCGTCCAAGTGCAGCCTTCTCTATTAATCACCTTGGAAGCGGCGAGTGGAAGCGGGAAGTAGACGGGACAGATACATGATTACAGATTAAGACCACGCTTCTGCTTTCGTTCCCCTCGAAACAAACTGCAAACTGAAACCAATTTATCTCGAAGGAAATGGACACTATCTTGCTGGAACTCTTACTTGTTAACAGCAACAGGCTGTTTTCTACTCTCTAACCGTAACTCTGTGCATTGTCTTGAGTAAACAAGTTTAAATGTATAAGTGATCGGCCCTTTAAAAAATGCCAACAAAATGGTATTTCCAAGAAACAAGAGCAACATTGTTCAGGCTGCCGTAGCTCAGCACTCCTCGCTCCCCAATCAGTCACCCGTCGTCAGCCCAGGCTAGGCTGCGTACAACTCCGTCTCTAATGGAGATATGACCAGCCCTGTGGGCATTGTTCATGCCAAGCCAGCACTGTAATGCGGTCTGCGGCAGCACAGGTGCAGGGGCAGGGGGGCGCTGGCAAATGAGGTGGCAGGGCCAGCATTCCTACAGTCAGTGACAGACACAGGAGAGTGGCTTTCTGTAGAAACAGAGCTGGTAATAAAACAGGCACAAGTGATGGCCAAAATGACACCTCATGAACCATCTCCGGAATATTTTGACCCTATTAGATGGTGCTCTTGGCTTGCTTTGGGGCTTGCTTTGGGGGATGCTTTGAGCCGTTTTTTCGACGAACAGCACCATCTAGTGGTGCCAAAAAATACTGCAAATGGTTCATGAAGTGTAATTTCTTGCCATCACTACCTAGTTCTTTACAGAATTACCACCCAAAACCAAACTGTAGGTGCTCATTAGCCTACTTCTTTATTGAATATTGGGAAGAGGCAATTATTTTTCTTGATGCATTTGTTTATTCCGTTGTAATAAAAAGGAGGTCTTGCTAGTCCTTATGGCAGGGTTGCCCAGTTCCGGTCCTGGAGGGCCAGAATCCAGCACAGTTTGCAAATTTCCCTCCTCAAACTCATCTTAATCAGCTAATTACCACGTTTAGTAGGTGTCTCTGAGCAGGGAAATCTGCAAGCCGTGTTGCAAACTGGCCCACCAGGACCAGAACTGGAGATCCATGCCTTATGTGCTGAGTAGCGCCATTGAGTTTTTAATAGTAAATAATGCTCATGCCCATCGTTCCTGAGTGTCTCCTGCCTTGTGCACTATTCTGCCTGGGATAGGCCACGGACTCCCCGCAAACCTGTGCGTGATAAGCGGTTATGGAAGACGGATGGGCCTTTTTATACTCGTGTTAACCCAAAAACAATTACCCGGCTCGTCGATTCTAAGAAGGATCTTTTCTAAGAAATATCAGGAAGTCTAATATGAACAATACCTTAACCGCTGCCATGTTTATCTGCTCCCAGCAGTGTAATCAAAAAATGTCAAGGAGAAAATAACAATAACATGATAATATGCAAGCTTCAAGCAATAATTCCCCCTCCTCAGGCTGGATGCGCTGCTCTTTAGCCGAGCTGTTCCTCTCGTCTTTCTGCATGTCTGATTATACTTTAATCAGATAGTTGAGAACAACCTTTATAAATCAAAATGGCGAGATGCTCAGCGGCCCTCTCCCGTCTATGTGCGGCTCGCGCTACCAGAGCACGGAAACAAAAAGGGATTAATTATGTTTCTCATTTAAGCGGGATTATATTATGAAACACTCTGCGGAATAATAAGGTGATTATTCTGTATTTAGATGATTTCACTCCATCCATGCCATTCAGTAAAACTGAGCTAAGTTTGGAAAAGATTTAAATTAATTTCATTCTGTTGACATATACATTCAGACTCTTAATTATGAGCCAGCATAAAGCAGGATAAAACCTGTTAAATACTAAATTGCCTCTTGAACCTTTTTGAGATTTTACACATAATTTTTAGTTATACAGCACCTTAGCTGATTGCTTTCTCGATGCTAAATACCTCTCTTGCTATGATTTTTATTCATACCATATTCATACACAAATGAGGTTATAAAGCCAGCCATTCAGCTATGCTTAGCTTCTCTCTTTGCTTCAGTACGTACGGGGACTTGCCTCAGATTTCTTTCCTTTTACGAAAGGTCTCCTCTTCCTTTCTTCCATCCGTCCGTCCATCCATCCATCCATCCATCCATCCATCCATCCATCCATCCATCCATAACCGCTTACCCAGGGCAGGGTTGCAGTCAGCCTGCAGCTTGTTCCAGGACTTACGGACATGAGGATTTGGCTCCCTGAGTGGGACACCAGTTTATACTTCTTGATATAATATGTTTTTGTAAAAGGCTACATAACTGCTGGGGAAAGTGATCTTTCCTTGTCGTTTGCTAAAAGCAAATTTACTCACATGGTTGCACCCCTCAACACTGTTTAACATGAAGGATTTTTCTTCCTGTTTGAAATTGAATTATTTTCACTTTCCTGGTAATTACAGTATGTTAAACCGGCCTCTGTGGCTGTTTGCTTAGCCCTGTGCAGCCACTGTGAAATTAACTTCTTTCCCCTCCAACTCGGCTCCCATCAAAGTCGTATTCTGCCGACCGAGATCTTCTGTCAGATTTCTGGGAGATTGTGGTGCAGCCCGTGGAGGGAGACTGTTGGTGAAAAACGAGTGTCTGTCACATTCCCAGTGAAGAACAGGAGGACAGCTGGCTTATCAGTCTGTATTTTTTACTTATATTTCATTGAGAAGTTGTACTTCTATGGATGGCAGTAATTTGGCTCATTGAAACACAAAATCTGTAATTTCAGTAGCGAAAATCGAGAGTCTGTCTTACAGCGGGTTTCAGAACATGAGCCCCGCGATGCTGGCGGATGGGCGCAGGGCACGTGAACCTCACCACATAACTGTACACACGAGGGTCTGTTCTTCTCAGTGGAGAAGAGGATGGGACTGCCTGCTTCCCAGAGGTTTGACATGAAGCCGTGTTTTGGAATTTGGATTTTTCTCATTTCTTTTACAATATAGTTAAAAGACTAAGTCCAAACCTCTGCAGTTTAACAGTGCTGATCCTGGTCGTTTCCAAGTTAGTCATCCATTAGCCTTCTACCAACCTGCCCCTTGTTTTATTAAGCCTCCCCCAGCCATCTCTGCCCAGTTATTTTTCCTCGCCTCGCACACCCCCCTCCCCACACCATTTGCGCTGCTCTCACTCTGCTCAGAGCCTTGAAGTGCTCTTGCTGATATGAGCTCCCGTCGGCTTTACTGTTTCCTTTGTGTTTGCCCATGTCCTTGTAGATGTCGGTTAATGACTCTGAGTCCTGTGCACATCCTCAGCCGGCCTGTGATTGGCTTATAGTGGCCCGGGGTCTTTCATGCCTGCCTATGATTGGCTTATAGTGGCCCTGGATCTTTCATGCCTGCCTGTGGTTGACTTATAGTGGCCTGGGGTCCTTTAAGCCCACCTGTGAGTGGCTTATTGTGGCCCAGGATCTTTCATGCTTGACTGTGATTGCCTTATAATGGCCCGGGGTCTTCCATGCCCGCCTGTGATTGGCTAATAGTGGCCCAGGGTCTTTCACGCCTGCCTGTGATTCGCTTATAGTGGCCCAGGACCCGTCCCCTTCCCCATATTTTATGTCAGGACCACCAGCACCTGGATACTGAATGCGTTGGTGGACTTTGTGAATTTGTGAATTGTTCAACCATACATGGGGCTGGGGGCTTTGTGTTATAAGCAGGTTTGGGCCTGGGTTGCTGCTGGAAGAGGTGTTGGTGTGGCCAGCAGGGGGAGCACATCCTGTGGTCCGGATGGATCCCAACACCTCAGTGCAGTGACGAGGACACTGTGCTGTAAAAATGGTGCTGATCTTTGGATGAGACATATAACTGAGGTCATAAATGATCCCTGGGCATCTTTCGCAAGAGTAGGGGTGGCTCCCCGATGTCTTGGATAAAATTGCCCTCTGTGGCCCTATCAAATCTGACCTACCAATCATCCCCCATATCTAATTGGTGAATATCCCCCTGCCAATTCACCACCAGCTACTGTGTGGTGAGCGTACTGGTGCAGAATGGCTGCTGTCGCATCAGCCAGGTGGGGGCTACTCAGTGGTGGTGGATGAAGTGGCTCCCCAGTGATTTGTAAATATAATATATATAAATGTAACATTAATTCATTCAGAGGACGTGACTGTTTTTGCTATTGCTTTTCTGTTTTTCCCCTTATTGCTTCACATGACTTTAGGTGTCAAAGGTTGTCTTCCAGTGAACTTGACCATAACCATTCATCGGGTTTGGTTGTATCGATTCGTAGTGCTGCCTTTTGGGCTAAACCGGGGGGTGGGTGGGTTTATGTGTTCATGGTCCATTGTTGGGGTTGCCATCTGTCCAGGATTTTCCAGGACTACATTCCAGATTTTGGTCGTCTTCTGGAAAAAACAAATTCCATTCTGTGACACGGAATGTCCCTGTCGACGTCCCTATCATACAAACCTTTGGAACTGCTGTTGCTATGTGCAGTATTTTTGGTCAATGACTGGGAGTCCAGTATTTTATGGGACTGAGGTAGCGATCTTGTCCTATGTTGAGTCTTTAACATTGAAGTTATGTGTTGTCATTATTGTGTGTTTTAAGTAACAGTACATGTATACCATACACAGAAGGGTATTCTGGATAGTAGTACTGAATGTGAACATGACTGCCATTAAAAGAAGCCCTGCGATGGACGGGGAGCCCCTGAATGTGTATATTATGGATATAATGCATATAAAGCATGACAGGGCCGTAATTGGGCAGTAATGCAAGGGTGAACTGCGCCTGGCTGCTTCACTCCACCCCCGTGTGTCGCGTCACTGGCTCTGTCGTTACTGCTGTGGTCTCAGCTGCGTTAGGGGTGCCTGTGCTGCACCGGCGTCTCTATCACTGGCTCTGTCGCTGTTACACGGCAACCGAACACGGAACACGGGGAATTAGTGAAGCTGTAGCTACAATTAGCATGACGACGGAGGGCACGCTAATTAGCCACCAGTCAGGTGGCTCTCATGTAGCCTAATCCCGTTAAACGGAGAAATATAGTTTGTGTTTCTTCTGTAAAAAAAAAATTGGATGCACGGTAGTTGATTTAGTGGCCTTTCAGGCTTTATAAATAAGGCGATTATGCATCCAGCTACATTTATGGTATATTTTATTAGTAGCCAATAAAACGCTGCTTGAAGGTTCTGTTCCCTGAAAACACCTGGAGCTTTCTGAGTATGAATTATTAGTGATGCACGTGTGAGACTGGAGGCGTCCTGAACACCGGGGTGAGGAAGACGCGGTCTGTCTGAGGTGTGCAGGTTACGGATTCGGTGTTCAGCACTTGGCAGCTTCCACTGTTTGATTAGCTTGTTAGCTAGCTGATTATTCTGGCTTGATGTCGGAACCTGTACTTGTCTAAGGGGAGTCTAATGGATGTCCAGAGTCACCACTTTGCAGGAAGAGAAGTCATCGCAATTTCCTGTTGAAGGACTTGTCATGGTATTAAGTTCAAAAGTTCAAGTTTTCCTTTTTTTTGTTTAATTTTAATTTTGGTTGTACTGAGGTGGTCTGCAACCGTGGCTGCAAAGACGTACAGATGTAATGGATTTGCGACAGTTGGACTTGCTCACTGTCATTTAATTTATAGGCTCTATGCTCTCTTATGAGACGCTACAAATCCGCAAGGCTGGTGGCCGCGGTGGTCCCCGTCGCTGTTAGTGTCGCTGCGTTTACCCCAGTGGGTTCACCATGTCCAGTCTCATGGCTCCTAGTCCGCCGATCGGCCCGTGTTTGGCCATCTGGCTGCCTTTCACCAAACTGAAGCGCTTGGAGACAGGTGCCCTGGGGCAGGTGCTGTGATGGGGGGGTGGGGGGTGGGCTCGTTTCTGCTCCACTGGAGGTGTGAGGAACATCAGCAGAAGAAATAAGTCGCGTCGACGGCACACTCAAGTGGAAAAGTGGCGAACCACCCGGAAAAGCAGATAATTGCACGTTGTCGTGTTTTCATGGCGTTTTTGTGGAACTTGGAGCCATGTCTGAATTTTTATGTGTGCTGTGAATTTACATCACGAAGAAAAACCATTAAAATCATTTCACTACACGCATGTAAAGTGGATGTTTGTGTACGGGGACAAATAAAAACCAGAAACCGCATTAATCTCATATCATAACAAAATGGCTTTTTAAAAATGCTTTTTTTAATTTGCAAACTTTCTATGTCCGTGTTCTTAATTTCTGACCATATTTTTCCAAATCCTTCCTGATGGTAAGAGGTTTAGAGAACTTGAAGATTCTGAAAATACCTGAATCTGTATAAAAAAAATCCTGTTCTTTCTGCAGATGCTAGTACTTGTGCTTTCCAGCAGATGGCAGTGTAAGGCTGCCCTCTGGTGCCCAGGGCTATAAACTTTGTTGTTATTCAAAGCATGTAGAAAGGCTTTAGCCAGAGGGAGGGTGAATCGCAGGTTTTACATTTTCATTGGAGGGTCTCGGGGGGGTTAAGCTTTTTCTAGGCTGCTGGAAATAATTGTCGTAATAATGATGGCGGTAATAACAAGAAGAATCAAATCTTGGGCTTTGTGAGGATAAAACGGATTTGTTCTCATGTTTAATTATTTCATAATTCAGGTTGGGATAACATTAGGGGATGTACAAAGTACATAGCCTGTGGTCACTGGGAAATACGCCTTCGACGTTTTCGTGAGTCAGGCTGACCCCCACCGAGGAATAAAACACTGAAATGATTTCTGCCTTTATAAGTCAATTACGATAATGAAGGAACTCTTACCCCTGACTTGCTATGCTGTGTTGTGACCTCCTCTTTCCCTTACCTCTTTTAACTCTTTCTTTCCCATCATGCCTCTCTCACGCTCCCCTTCCGTTGTTGTCCCACCCAGGTACGCCGTCCCGCCAGAGCACGGCAAGCGACTGGAGAGACTGGCTCAAGGTAAGCAGCTTCCCTCGCTGCCCGTCTTCCCTGGTTTGTAACCCCCACCGCCCATGTCTCAGTTAAGCTTTTTGACTAGCTTTCCCTCCCCAGGTCGGGTGTCTCCTGTCCTGCGCTTTGGTTAATTCCTGGCCCAATGCCTTCTCCATTCACTCCGTGGCACCCAGCCGAACGGATACTTGTTTGCCATGAATGGCAGCCGCAAGGCCTCCTGATTTCTACTGGGGCATGATCTCCATCCCTGTTCCCCGCCCCCCCCATCCCCATAGCACCCCCTCCTCTTGGCGCCCCTAATTCCAGGCTTCTACTCACCAGCTGTTGCTCTCGAAGGGAGTAGCGCCAAACGAGAGCGTGCACACCGTGCGAAAGTGACACCACTGAGTGGGACGGAGATGCAGGCGGGGGTGAAGCTGTGTGCCCATTGTTGGCGGGTTTCCATGTGAGCGGTCGGCCTCCCTGGAGCTGGGGAGGGGGCACGGAGCTGGGAAGAGGCTGCACGGCCTCTGGAATTCATAACTTAATAAGCGCGGTTTGTATGCGCGGGCAGCCGAGTGCCTCTCTAATGAACGCCTGCTCTGAGAGGGAACGGCGTCTCCATCGATCGTTTCTCGGGGAGAAAAAACGGCGAAATGCTTACCTAGAGACTGCTGGGGGGGGGGGGGGGGGGGGGGGGGCTGTGGGGGGGCTTTGTGTGTGGGGGTGTAGGGTGTGGCTGTGAGGTGGCTTCCTGTGTGGGGGTGTAGGGTGTGGCTGTGAGGCGGCTTCCTGTGTGGGGGTGTAGGGTGTGGCTGTGAGGCAGCTTCCTGTGTGGGGGTGTAGGGTGTGGCTGTGAGGCGGCTTCCTGTGTGGGGGTGTAGGGTGTGGCTGTGAGGCGGCTTCCCTCCCTCCCAGGAAAGCCAAGGGGCCATTAGGGTTTGCATATGATTTTCCTTGTGTGATTCATATGGGGCGACACAGGCAGCAGGCTTCACTGAGTAATACTATTGCCTCCCAGCTCCAGGGTTGGGGGTTCGAAAGCTCTGCGCACTGTGTGTATGCAGTTTGCATGCCCCTCCTAGTGTAATGTAGCCCTTCTCACCGCAGTCCAGTGACATCTTTCAGTCGCCATAAGATGTGTGTGTGTGGAGGGGAATTCACGTCCTGCCTAGGCTGGACACTGGCCCCCTGTATCGCTGCACTGCCTGGAATAGGCTCTGGCCTGCGCCTTCTGTCCCTGCGCTGCCTGAGATAGGCTCCAGCCTGCCCCCCATGTTCCTGCGCTGCCTGGGATAGGCTCCAGCCTGCCCCCCGTGTCCCTGCGCTGCCTGGGATAGGCTCCGACCTGCCCCCATGTCCCTGCGCTGCCTGGGATAGGCTCCAGCCTGCCCCCATGTCCCTGCGCTGCCTGGGATAGGCTATGGCCTGACCCCCATGTTCCTGCGCTGCCTGGGATAGGCTCCAGCCTGCCCTCTTCTTCCTGCGCTGCCTGGGATAGGCTCCAGCCTGCCCCCCATGTCCCTGCACTGCCTGGGATAGGCTCCGGCCTGTCCCCCTTGTCCCTGCACCGCCGGGCATGCCCCCCATGTCCCTATGCTGCATGGCATATCCCTGTGCGCCTTTTATTTCCGCTACCTGTCCCAGCTCACAGTTATAGCTGTACCATGACACAAACAGATGCAGTGAACCCATTCCTTTTCATGTTTGAGGCTTTTATGTCTTTCAGTTTGCTTTTCCCCAGTTCCATTCTGGAGTCCCCTATCTTCATTCCCTACATGGTTTTTATAGCCATACATTTGCATCATTACAATATGTTCATTGGAATTACACAATCTAAAGTGTAGGGTGTGTGGGTGCATCATGCTGTTTCCTGTCCATGTCCAATGCATTTATTTTGGCATGCTGGCGCTCTAGATGGCTGTGAAGCGGCTTCCTGTGTGGGGGTGTGGCTGTGAGGTGGACTGAGGTATTCTGTGCTTGCAATTTAAAAGGCAAACATTATGCCAGTTTAGACGGGAGGGCAGGTGTAGAGGTTATCAGTATTCTGACTAGCAGACCTCTGTAGGGTTTTGCATGTGACAGGTTTGGAAGGTGTCTTCTTGAACCTTGTGATGGATCAGAAGCTGTAATGCAATGAGACGCTGGCCTCCCGGGCCTTACAAAGAGCTCCAACTGCTTTGACTGAGCTGTTGAAGTGAACTTTTTTTTTTTTTTTGCATGTGCGGGAGGCTAGGGGATCAGGAATCCTCAAGTCAGCCACAAACTGCCTGCTGGTGACCCTCACGCCTGATGCCACCTAGGCACGTTCAGGCTTGTCAGCATTTCCCAGACAGGACCTCACAGTAGAGAAAGCAATTACTTGTGTCAGCTGAAACAGACAGACCTACACACACATATTTGACCATTTCTAATGGCATTTCCAGCTTTCCTGAGAGCGGAATGGTACCCGGGAGAGTGCTTGTTCACGGCCATCATCGTTAGTGCTGCAGCAATGATTCTCTGCCCCACGGCATAGGAGGCACTTTGATATGGTGGTGCACAGCTTAATAATTTAAATACAGAGAACAAATTATTGGGGGATGAATGGATCCAAATTAGCAGTTTGGGGGGGGGGGGGGGTTATGTCTGTGTGTGTTTCTGTGTGTGTGTGTCTGTGTGTGTGTTTCTGTGTGTGTGTGTCTGTGTGTGTGTCTTTGCATTTGTGTGTGTCTGTGTGTGTGTGTCTTTGCATTTGTGTGTGTCTGTGTCTGTCTTTGTGTCTGCAAATGAATACTTATAAACAATATTTGAGCTTTTATCCCAGATTTTACTCTTGTATTTTCATAGGAGTTAATCTTCTAGTGCCACACGGAGCCATCGCTGAGGACCGCGTGTGGGAGATGTACGTCACTGTCAGCGAAGAGTGCAGGTAAGTGCCTTCAGGAGTCATCAGAGGCTCTCACACAATCTCTTTTCAATACATATAATTAACAGCATTGTTATAATTACAACCTGGTTTTTGTTTTGAGCAGATTCTGACTTTTTTAACATCACTGTTTTGCACATTTATCATTATGAAAAGTTTGCATATTATTCACAAAAACATAAAACATTGAAATTACATGAAATAAGACTTTTTTGCTTTATTGTTATATTAAAACTACCTCCATTCATGTGTATTATTTAATTAAAACAATTTTTGATTTTGATATAATAAGTATACTTTTAATTGCACACAGTACATGACTTCAATTAAATGGTTGTATTTTGGATTTTTCTCCCATATGAATTGTGTTAATGTTTCGAAGTATTAAGCATTGGTAGAGGTTTTATTATAAGAAATCCTCAAACCCTCAAGGGTTTTAAATATGTAGTTAAAAATTCAGATATAGCATTTAATCTCATCTATATGCAAGGCTTTAGATTGATTCCCTATGATAAACATTTGATGAAAGCATGGTAAGAAAAGAATAACACATCGTTACAATATGCTAAATGTAATCAATTAAGCTGGTGGAAATGTAATTAGGATTTTGTATTGCAATTCATTTCCTGCCAAGTCAGCCACTGTCAGTTCTAGATAATGGGAATGAGGCCGACTTAGAACAAACGGCCATGCCAGAAACTCAAACAAAAGCTCGTAGACCTCAGACTCCACCTCATTCTTCAACTTTCAAGACGTTGTCGAGGTGTGTGTGAATGTAGCATTCTGCATGGGCGTGCTGTAGAGCCAAACAAATGGAGTATTCCTGCAACGGCCCAATCTCACTCAGCCTGCACATTCGGACAGCTGCTTGGCCCCGATAAGCCTAATGCTGTTTACTCCCTGCTTCAATCTGAAGGGCTCCTACTGCGATGAACCAGAGAGCTGTCAGTCAGTGTCTGCCTTTGATGACTGCAGCCTGTCCACAGAGAATTAAATTTTCTCTTCTTCCTCAACCAAGAACTCTGAAAGGGAGCGGCTTCTTCCTCAGCGAAACTGGAATGGATTAGATAGCCTAAATGCCATGTTTGAAGTGCTTTCCACCCACATGGGCAGCAGCCATCTTGTGCTGTTTATTCTCGTACTAAGAGGCTAAAGCTAAGCATTACTGCCTGGATAGCATTTCTTAGGCAGCGGGAAGGATATCCAGCTTGCTGCTGGACATTCACTGGGCCTGTTGAACATTTGAATGCAAAAAAAATAATAAATAAAAATGAAATACTCTCTTCCAGTAGGGGAGACATCATACAGAAGATGATCTTGTATTGTCAGGGACAGAGTAAGCTGCTGAACAATCAGGATCAGTCTGTAATGCCACATTACAGTAGTAATACATGCAGATTACATTATCTGATATTTTAATCCCATTGGTTTAATCCCCATGCTTTGGTAACACCATGACAGAGTAAGTGGTGTGAAGGTTGGATGAAACCCTGGTATAAAGGGGATGGAGACCCACAGGAGAGCCCACACAAAAAGCTTCAGCGAAAAGGACACCATTGTGGCAGGATGCATGACGCATGCAAGCACTGGACCCACCCACAGGTGACAGCTCAGAGACCTGCCACCAATGTGTGGGCAAGGGATTGGGGAAGACTGCAGGGTTCAGTGAGGGCATCCCAGCGCTTTGGGGGTCTCAGTGAGGGTTTCCCCGCGTGGCAGGTGTGTCTGTGGATGTGGTTTCCAGTGAGGGCGTCCCTGCCTCTCCCCAGCTTCTCGTGGATGTTTCAGAGTGGAGCGTTGGGTCGCTGGTCCACAAAGCTGCGGCTGGCAGACAGCTGCTGCCCCTGGTCATGCAGCTCATACAGGGTTGCCAGGTGACAGATGACTGGGATTGAAAAGAAAATAAGCAGAAGTTCCAGGAACTTGTCATGGCACCATGTATAACTACTGAGCAAATTAACCACCTATAAATATTTATTTTTAAACGAGTTGATGTAATTCATCTGTTTAGTTTTTTCTGGTTTTCATTGAGAATTTTTTTCATTTATTCAGTTCAGTGGTGTATGGGCGACTCTGTCCTCTCTGACCTATCTATGCAACCTAGCAGCTGAATAATGTTTTTAAATGGATTCCCCAGTGTGAAATTATACACTGAGGCTGCTACGTCATACAGGTTTCCCAGGAGGCTCTGCCAATGGCTTTCAACAGGGGAATACTGAACACCTACATGAGTATCTCTCCCCTCAAATTCACCTTGGCAGAGCACTCTGATTTCCCATCGTTCTAATATGAAATTGTCTTCATTTAATATTTCATATTTAAATTAAGATTATGTATGTTGTGCTCATTCTTATGCATTTCTAAAACATCTAGCTTTAGTATAACATTTAGTTAAGTGCTTTGCCCCTTTCTCTTCTTCTATGATGCCCTCTGCTGCTGTTGCTGCAAAAAGTAATTGAACTTCCATTATATATGGATGTTTTCCTTTGAATTTTGTAAGGTAACCGGGACAAAGGGGTACGGATTTTAATGGGCTAATGGAGTTTGGGTGTAAGGTGCAATTAGGATGACCACCTAATCCATGTCAGGGGGGACACCATGAGCTTCTCCAGGTTTTACAAACTGCTTTAAAACTGAAAGGCTCCTATGCTTGGTGAATTAGTTCAGTTCATCTTGCCCTTTGAGTGCTTTGTTTCCTTGGTTGAAAGACTCATCCAGCTGTTTCACATTAACATTAATGACACATGCATGATTATAGGAGCACATCCCCAGGATGGATTTAGGTTGTGTCACCAATGACCTCAAATCTGTGTCGCAGCCTCTGGTTTTACTTTACAGCCATAAGGCTGCCTGTCATACGCTTGATCTTACCGTTCTTCACCTCAGTGTAGCTTTTTGGAAGGAGCAGGTATTTCATTAGAACCTAAGTGGGCATCTTAATCACATGACCGCACACATGTGTGTTTATGTTACTCAGAGAGCTGTGTGTTGCGCAGCAGGCAAGTCTCTGTGCCTGTGATTGGAAGGTTGCCAGTTTGAACCTGGCCTTGGCAGAATTGTCACGTCTGAATTTCACCTGGTTCTTGTGGTCTTGAAGTGCTTATTTGTAAAAACCTCACTTACAGCAAATGAATACTTATAAACTTATACCAGGATAAGTCAGTGCACGTCTGTGACTATTAACCCCAGCTGCCTGGGCACCACTGCAGGTGGCTGCCCTTTGCTGTCCGGCTTGGTCTCACCTATTCACCCGTGTGCTATGTATGGAGAGCAAGATGGGGTAGGCAAGAAGAGAATTTAGTGTCATAAATACTCTCTGTACAATGAAGGTAGATGTGTAGAACCAAATGAGCAGTTTTTGACAGTCTTCTGAAGTAGGCTGTAAAGATGTGTTAATAAAAAAGACAATGTGAAGCCAAATAACTGAGAGTAAAGTAAAATGGGCAGTATGCAGCTTAGTGGGTTAGGGTTACGACTCTGTCTGCGTCCTGTAGGCTGTAAGTTTGAATCCTACGTCTGGCAGAATCATTTTTAACACTGTTGGGTCCTTGAGCAGGAGCCTTAGCCCCAGCTTTTCCAGGGGTGCTGACTGACACTGTGCTCTGATCCCAAAACCTTGTATCACCTATATATGCATATAGGTCTCACATGGAGAACAATATGACATGACAATTGCCCAACTACTAGTCTGGAATAAATAAAATGCATTTAGAGTATGCATTTATCTATGTCAAGAATGCAGGGTCAAACAGT
Source organism: Gnathonemus echidnorhynchus (assembly GCA_026776725.1). Classification (NCBI taxonomy): domain Eukaryota; kingdom Metazoa; phylum Chordata; class Actinopteri; order Osteoglossiformes; family Mormyridae; genus Gnathonemus; species Gnathonemus echidnorhynchus. The sequence continues at coordinate 14,346,514 of JAODJU010000119.1, forward strand.
CCCAGGAGCAGTTGGGGCTGAGGGCCTAATTGGTGGCAGGTCTCTGAGCTGTCACCTGTGGATGTGCCAACCAGTGCCCGTCCAATCACAGACACAGTACCCTAGCCCACTGACAAGTCACATGCTACCTCTAGTACCTCTGTTTTATGTTAATTGTTTGTGTTTCTCCAGCATAACTAAGACTTTTTGCATTACAGTTGTTTAAACATGTGTTTGGACACATTTGAGACTAGGTTAATAAACTAATAAAAATCATTCATTTAATATTAATCTGTAGAAGACTGGCATAAGTCTGTAACAATGGCAGTCATGGTACTGTCCTGAATTTCAACTGCTTGATGTGGTCTGGAAGTTCTTCTTTGTAAGACTACACTTGCAACAATTGAATTATTATGAAGTCATACCTGGATAGCTCAGTGCTCACTTAATTGACATTTGCCAGCACATGGGAGGGATCTGAAGCTGTTCTAAAGTCTTTCACAGCCCAATCGCAGGAAAGGTCTGTCCTAGGGGGTCATTTAGCTACTTATTTGTGGCAGCCTATTTGCATTTAAATGCAATCCTGTTTAAAAGTGTGGCTCCTAATAGTTTGGGAAATAGGCTTTCAGGGTGAAGCCTCTCACTGCTGTTGGTGATTTTTGTTCTGATCTTCTTCTACATTTACAGATAGCTGCTTCTATATTTTATTTGGTTTGGGAAATCAGTAGTTTGTTGTTTATTGGAACCATTTCAACTGGAATATACTGTAGCACCACTGGGGCGCATGTCCCAGATTGCCCCGCGTGCAATTGTAAATAGCCCTTGTTGTGTTGTTGTTGTTAATATTAATGACTGGTGTCAGAAGTGGGATCCTGGAAGTGATCCCGTTGGCGTGGGTGGAGCGAGCACTGATCACCATCGTCCGACAAGCTTACTCCAGCTTGGCGGACCTTGAGGTGGAAGAGAAGTGATGGCACCCCAGAAGAGACGCAAGGCTTGTCTGCTGGTGCCACGGGATAGAAGGACACTGGGCTCGCCACTGCCCGGAAGCTGGCACCAGAGTCTCTGGTAGATGAGCAGGGGATGCCGGGGAAAGAGAGGCACCCTCCGCTCCATCCAGGATGCACCAGACCCGCGACCTGAAGCCGCTCCTGCCTGCCCACCAAAACCTCGGTGGAGATGACCATCAAGACCAGGAGCAGCTGCAGGAGTCCACGGAGCAAGAGCGGCAGGACTTGAAGTGGTCCACGGCAAGCTGGCCAGCTGGGAGCAGGAGAGCAACTGCCAGGTGTGCCTGGCTGAGGCAGCAGAGCATTACGGCATTACGGGGCTGCGATACGGCATTTCTCTGGCTGAGAAACACCACAGGCTACAAGAGGCGGAGGTTGCGCTGTGTGGCTGAGAAGAAGCATGCCATGCTCTGGAGGCCAAGTTAGCCCAAGAATGTAGTGAGCTGGCGGCCCGACCAGAGCAGGAGCCGCTGTGCAGGGCAGCCCGACCCTCCAAGCAGGAGGCCCCGCCGCAGAACCAGCCTACCCCACAACACCCAGGCCCTCGTAAGTGAGGTAGGAAGAAGGGCCGGGGCCAGGAGGGGGCTGCACCGCCGGAAGTCTCCAGCAGCCCCTTGCGCTGGCTGTCGCCAGAGAAGGGAGCCTGGCTGTGGCAGTCACTGGGGGTGGACCCCCTGGAAGCTGTGCTAGGTCCCCTTAAGGCATGGAAGAAGAAGGGTCGGTGCCGGGGGGGATCTGACATGCCAGCACCGGCCAGCAGGTAGCTACACCAGTGCTCGGGGAGCGACTTGCCCCATCATCGGAGGTGATGTACCGTTGGCTGCCAGCAGACCTCTGGGACAGAGGTGGGGATTGGGGGTGGTGGTCGCCGGGACAGACAACCTCTGAGGAGGGGGCTGTGTAGCACTGGCGGGGTGCATGTCCCAGCATGCCCCGCTTGCAATTGTAAGTAGCCGTTGTTGTGTTGTTGTTAATGTTAATGGTTACATTTCCCTATTGCCGCCCGTGTTTTCTGTGTACCCTGTCTGATCCTCGCATGTATTTAGCTTGCGTCAATCTCCCACTCTTGGTGCATCTTACAGTGCAGTGTCCGACAACCTTGTGTTTCCTGTGTCTAATTGGTTCGGTGCTCGTTTGGTGCCGCATGCAGTCCTTTTAAGGACTGTGAATAAAGAGCTAGTTCTCCCTGGCAAGAACATCTCTGTGTCTTTCTCTTCTCCCGCGATGCCTCTGTCCGCCCAACACCACAATATTATTACTTATTGCCTGTGTTGGTGTCCATTTTAACGTTACATTCAATATTAGTTCTACTGTTGTTCTGATATATTTACTCATATCAACTTTTAAAAGCACTGAATTATGTTTTTTTATATTTTACACATTTTACTGTGTGGCAAAATGGTTCAGTGGTTATCCTTGCTACCTCACATTTCTGCTCAGTGTCAGTGGAGTTTGCACATTCTCCCCCTGAAATAGTTTCCTCGGGGTACTCAGCTTTTATTCTGGAGGTCCAAAGAGATGCAGTCAGGTTAATGGAAATTTCTCAATGTCTGGTATGGTATGACTGGGCATGGGAATGTATGAACAGGTGCCCATGCAATTGTCTGACATTCCATACAGGTTGTACCCCACTTCTGTTTTATGTAGGTAGTTATTACTTTTAATCTTTAAAAAAATTCTATACTTTATTTAAACTTAATAATATTCAAATATGCAAATTTATTTTTGAATGCAAAATGCACTTGACCAGTCTGAAATCATTCCAATTTTATACAGAGAATAATAATGATTTCCTGTTATTTAAGATAAGATGAGATTATATTAGATAAACATTTTACCATTTAAATCTTGCTGTCTGCATCTCAGTCCACAGGTGGATGAAGGCTTTGAAATACTGCTTGGCCCTGAAGTCACATATGGTCCAGCTGGCATTGACCTCTGCTGTCCTGTTGTCTTGACGATAACCCATTGTGCCCAGGCCAGTCTAGAAGATTGGAGTATCAGACTCAAAAGAAAAACTCAAGAGAATAAGTGGGAGGTAAGATTGCCTGCAAGGAAATGTTAATTGAACTGCAGCGTGATCAAACTTTTTTGGAGGGAGATTCAATTTGGTGATAAAAGCATTGGAATATGCCACGAATGCATCTATCTTTGATATCAGAGGTCAAAGTTTCATTCCTTTGTTGTTTGCTTGCTCAGTCCTTTATGCCATTCGACCTCTGAATAGACACAAATTAGGACAGATTCTTGGGGAGAATGTCAGCCATTTTGGTTTATTGACAGGAAATTGATCTATTGCTGGGAGTTCAGTGAAATGCCTGAAATGTTTGGGAAATATAGGTGAATGGAAGAAGGCCCAGTTAGCAGGAGGCTGGCCAGGACAGATCACCAGGAAACTTTAGTGGGGCCTGATGGCAGCTGAGGCTCCTGTGGTATAAAAGAGGGCTGTCTTCATCGGGACGAGGAGCTGGCAGGGGATCAAAGCCAACATGGTTAGACACAGGCAGCTAAGTCCACAGCTCCTGACTTATTACTTAATGTGAAGGACTTTCCTTTTCCCAGCATAACAACATTTCTTTTTCTCACACACACTAACCAATGGAATCAGATTTACACAAAGCGTTCCTTTTGTACAACTGGGAACCAGAGAATGCAAACAAACGCCCAGGAAACAAATGTGGACATTTTACACATGGAGTAATTTAATACCTAGTGCAGTGGAATCTGGTGAAATCTGGTGAAATCTTCTGAAATCTAAATAAAAAAAAAATCAAGAAGAATTAAACCTGGCACACAAACTCACCTGTTATGTAAGCCACCAATTATATCTGTGTTTCTGGAGAAGCCCCCCAGAAGTAATTTTTTTTCATAGATATTTAACATCTGGACAGCTCTTTAGAAGTGTTATATAAAACAGAAATCTATCCTGTCTTCTGGGGGATGAAACCAAGCAAAGCCGTCCCTATTCTTTAGCTTAGATTTTACTGGCTGTGTTGTGTAACCTTTCAGTTTATGTAAGATGGTCTTCCATCCAAGCCAGGCTACGAAATGCATGGAAAGTAGTAAGCAAGCACAGAAGGCAGTATTCCATAAAAATGCATTTCAGTATGGCCTTGTTGTTTGACTTGTGCCATTTATATTTATCTTATTATGCATTTTTGTAACTAATTCAATTGCACAACAAGAGGTGTAATTTGTATAAGTCAATTTACGGTACAGCTTTTGAATGCACCTGAAATATTCTATTTTATTTATATCCTATTTTATCTAGATCGTTTTGCAGCATTAACTGATGGTAAATATTAAGAAAAACCCAAATGAATGGGTGCATGTAAACTATGCCAGGAAGAAGAATGACATTAAAGGATAAAACAGCCCATGTTCACTTGAACAATAGTTCATGTGATGTGTGCTTCCGGTGATTAGGAGCCCATGTCTATGTACAGAAGGGCTCTGGTTCGAATCCCATCACCAGCGGGGCAGGAATATGATTGCTGGCCTTTGATTAAGCCCCTTACCCCAACAAGCTGCTCCAGGGATACTGAAAAAAATCACTGATCCTGCACTCTGACTCAAGGCTTCACTCCCAAGTCCCTGTATCATTAGTACTTTATCACATTTCTTCACTGACGGGAAGTCAGCTACAGTCAGAGGCTTGATAGGCAGTCTGGGTACTGCAAGGTTGGAGTTGATAAAACCAGGTTATTTACAAACACACATGCTTTATTTCCCATTTGCATAAGTACAGGTACATTGGAATGCTTCTCTCTGTTGACTCCATTTTGCTCTTCATAGCTTGGGTGGTGGGGGTGTCATAGTACCAGGTCAGCTCCACTGGGACTGGGGGCTACGGGCTTTGCTCAAGGGCCCACCAACATGAGACTGTTCTGCTGAGGTCGGGGCTCGACCCAGCGATCTTCTGATGACAGGGCCAGAGACTTAGCCCACTGACCCACTCGCCACCCGCAAAGGATGGAGATCAGCCAGCCTCTAAGCCATTTGTGTTATTAACAATTTCTCCACGGGGACCAATAAAGTATCAGTTATTATTACGCCACACACCCATGCTGCCAAGCCACGTGGCTTTTTGAGTCTAATAATGCCGACATATAGTCCTTTTGATCAGCAGCGTCAACTTAAAATCCTCATAAAGTCATACTGTGATTCTATGGTGTGCACTGACTGTATGTCATTTATCAATGTTGTCCTTTCCTTGGAGTTGCACACCATTGTTACATACCTTCGACCCTATTATTCATGAAAATCTATAAATTATGTCTTGTTAGTCATTGAAGGTGTTGCCAAAAACAATTTTATCTTTGTTTTTTAGTACTACTGTTGCAGTTATGCAGGCCCTAACATGTTTATAAGAGAGCCTGAACATGCCCAAACAGCGGCTTTTTAATTAATGCATGAGTCATGTCTGTGTGGGAAAGATAAGCTTTGATTCTTGTTGCTTCCCACCTGTTGCAGGAAGTGATGTCACTGGAGGACGAGACCCTTTCCTGTTACTGCCTGATGGACTCCTTCAGTTGCCACTTCCTGCTGGAGCAGCCGGGCTGCTTTGTGCTCACAGGGGAGCCGCTAACTGAGGAAGCCTCCAAGCGACTGCGGCTGGCTGCCTTTGGCTGCGCAGGCCCTGGTACCATGGAGTACAGTCTGCGGATTTACTGCGTGGATGACACACCCCATGCCTTTCAGGTCCAATGGATGCAGCTGGGCTTCCATTTCTGCCTTGTTTCAACCAGGAACAAAAAAGAAATTAGTGACCCAAATATGACTGTAGGCACAGTGTACAGTGGTATACAACGTTTATGGCTGCTTACAGAGTTATTAACAATATGTATTACTAATAGGATAATATGGGTGATAAGTAGTATTGATAATCTTAAATTGTGATAGTAATAGAAAACCTTAAAGCTTGCTAGTGTTTTCTAAAGATAAGGGCTAAGTAACTGAGTCATTTAGTAATAATAATTATGGGATAATTGTTTTTTTTTTTTTTTCCCCAGATTACAATAGTATGTAGTTTGTTACCATACCAAAATCTGACAGATACCTGTACAAAGTTCTTCCTCTCTCAGACAGATGTTCATAGGGCACCAATTTACCAGTTAACCACACAGCTGTTGGAACATAAGATGCAGGGCACTTTAGATTAGAGTCTTTCAGTTGCTGCCATTTCTCTCAAAAATCCCAGCTCTTTGTCCCCTATGGCACCCATCCATTTCACAGATATTTTCCAGATGGCATATCTTGGTGAATGTCTGGCCCTGTTCACCATGTACTGTCTCTTGAGGCTGTAGCACCTCTGAGCAGAGACATTAATGCTTAACTTTAATGAATCTAAGCAAGTGTCTCCTGTCCGTTCCTGTCTGGAAAATCCATGTTCAGAATTTAATGCTGAAAGCTATTTCAAAACCTCACTGTTGGACTATACAGATCTGCATGTTATTTAAATTAGAAATGTCAAAAACAGCAGGCTGGATTCATTTGCACAATAGTGGGATGTGATTGCTGATGATAAAGGTGAAAGTTGCATTCAGGTTCAGTTCAAAGTGATTACATGAAAACATGCAGACTATATAACTGGGGAAGAGCATTTGAATATTATGAAAGTACATATAGAGCTGTAGGAAAAATGAAGAGACCACAGCACAATGAACAATATGCATATATATTTTTTGCAAACTGCAGCCTGGCTCTTCCCTGTTTCTCATTGATGAAGGGCTTCTTCTTTGCTTTATGGGACGTCAGTCCTGCTCTAGGAGCCTGATACAATTTGTCCTAGCAGTGCACTTCACACCTGCACTTAATGTTTCCCATTCCTTTTGAAGGTCACTTGATGTCATCCTACGATTCATGAGAAACTGTCAGATAAGTTACCGGTAATCTGTGGCATTAGAATGTCGCTTCTGCCTTTTGCCTGACTGGTTTCTGGTCATTCCCAGTGTCTCCTGCTTCACCTTCTTCTTGTGTACTGCTCTCTTAGAAATTTTGAACCTGAAAGCAACCTGCTGTTCAGTGTAGCCTCCTGCCAGCAGAACCATGATTAAACCCAGATTTAAAAATGCAGATTTGTTCAAAAATACTTCTCATTTTTTCCATGGCTGTATATAGAATTAGTTATTGTAGTAGTTTAATGGTGATCATGCCCAGTGATTCTGTGACAAAAAAGACATGAATTTGGGGAGATTGAATGTTGACAGCAAGAGGTGTTTGAGGGCTGGTGGGCGGCTCTGTGGGCTGGGACTTTGTGTCTGTAATTGGAAGGTCACTGGTTCAAATCACAGGTTTGACACAGTGATTCCATCACTGGGCCCTTGAGCAAGACCCTTAACCCCAATTGGCTGACCCTGCTTTCTCAATTATGTGTCACTTTGTATAAAAGCATCAGGTACATAAATAAATGTAATGAGGTATTCTGAAATGCCATTTACAAATAATGATTTCAGCTTCCCCAGCCAGCTGACTTTCAATCTCATATAATCACTGAATCCCCACAATGCATCTGTTTCTGTCTTTATGATTGAAATGGCAGGAAGGGCCACATAAAGGGCATGAAAAAAATATTGTTTGGACACATTGAAATCAAAAATGCATTTAACATATTTCATTTCTGGAGATAATGGTTAAGTTTCTACTTCTACTATTTGTGTTTTTTTTTTTGCAAAACAAAATTAAAGCATGTAATGCAGTTTTTAAAAATCTTTTTTGTTATATATATCATAATTAAACATAATATACTGCATAACATACACAATCACGTTAGGTGTTATTTTAAAATCATTATCTGTGTCTTTTTCGAGTTGTTTATACATCTATGAATAGTAATGAACATCTCAAAATCTTCATGTTGCAGGAGGTGATAGCCACAGAGAAGCTCAGAGGGGGGGAACTTCTGGAAGAACCTAAGACTCTGTATTTCAAGGGGAACACCTTTAGCCTCCAGGTTTCCATCCAGGACATCCCACAGTTTTTGTGGAACATCAAGCCTTTCACCACTTGTCAGGTACCGGATAGAACCAGTTTCATTAGTGACAGCTATATAGGTACCGTTCAGCTTATAAGTACTTACCTGCACAAGGGCAGGCAAAAGTAGTGCAGAAAAATCAGCTATGTTGACACCTCATTCTTCTGGAATAAAAATAGAACATTTAACTGAAATAGTAGAGTACTGATATATACTAAGAGTTTAACTTAGTGGGGCCTTAAGTTGTACACTACTGACTCAACGTTAAACATGTGAGTATGTAAGGATAGCAGTAAAGCGCAGAGCAAACGAAGAGAGCTGACTTTGCTGTCCCGAGGTCAGCCTTTGGTATTGAAGACACACTTATTAGCTTAGTCCATCATTTTACTTACAGGTCCTTTAATTGAAGTGTGTCACAGAAAATAAGATCAAAGTGGTTTGGGGGTGTCAAAATTTTCCTCTAAAGGTTTCCGTGCCTGTATTTTTGTCAGATACGCCCCGACACCAGCACTCACCCTCACTGGTCACTTTGAAGTGCATAGATAGAAGGGAGACATAAAGGTCAAGGATGTCTCCCCCACCTGTGAGCCACAGAAATGAATTATTCATCCGAAACATCCTGCCCTATTTCCCATGTTACTCTGCTTTCCCAGGCTTGTTGCCTGCCTGTTGTGAAGCCCTTTGAGGACACAGAGTTTGACCAGCTTTTCTCAACAACAGATATTTAATTCAAGCTTCTGGAGTATCCACGGTTGCCATGAATCTGAGTTGGTTACTGTCAGATAGACTGAAATACGGAGTATTTATCACACCTGATAAGGAAATAAAAGATAGAAATGCAAGAGGAGGCCAAAGTCTTGTACATGGAGTGTATAACTGCATGAATTACTTAGCTGCATGTGTAATTAGTTCTGCCATTTCATTTTCCCTAAAATGCTTGATTTTTTAAAAATGTATTTATTTAACACTGCATGTTGTTTGGGGTCTGTTCTGGCCAAAACTCTTTTCTTTCTAATCTGGCACATTATTAATGACACCAACGTTTATGGGTTTGCATACTTCTGGTCTATTGCTAACTCTTATAGCCTAGTATGCATCTGGGCAAATAGCATAGTAACTAAATCCTATAGATTTATCCTTGAATTAAGGGGCTTAGCCATTATGGCTGGAAAAATGTGGCTAAATAAAATGAGTACAAAATTTGAATTGCTTTCTGCGCGTCACATTTTAAAATGTAAACAGGCACTACGCACTGAAAATGCACACGTGACTTACTGCAGGTCTCCGCCGCCTCCCTGCCTGCGCTGCAGGAGTTTTCCTTCTCACAGGTGTGGCGCAGCAATCAGCAGCCTCTGCACTGTGGCTTCTCACTGGAGCGATACAGCACAGCCACCTCGCAGCTCTCCTGCAAAATCAGCGTGCGGCAGGTCAAGGGGCAGGAGCAGATCATCCAGGTCTACACGCCTGTGGCGGAGGTCAGTTCTCCATTCCCATCTGCGGGTAGAGTTAGGGTTTTGTTGTGTTCTTGGCCATTTCGTGCCCAACATCAGTGCCTGACCTCACAAATGTTGTTCTGGATGAATGACCAAAAATTCCTGCAGACTCACTCCAAAATCTTGTAGAAACCCTTCCCAGAAGAGTGGCAGCTGATAGATATAGCTTCAAAAGGGGGACCAACTCCATATTGATGCCTATGGATTTAGAATGGGATGTCATAGAAGTTCCTGTTGGTTTAATGGCCAAGTGTGTCAGTACTTTTGTCCATACGGTGTATTTGTTCCAAAAAATGCTCTAGTTTTGAAGACCCTGGCTTGTACATGTTCAGTATAGTTAAGGACTTTAATTCTCACTTTGAATGTATAGTATGTATTTGAAAGTTTTAAATACATTTTATCTATGATAATTGTTTGGGGTGTGAACTGATGATCTTTACCATATATTTCACTACTGTAAGCCCATCCCAGTCTGATTGAAATCACTTTCCAGAGAGAAAAGGATACAGCTCCAGTCTTCAGGCCAGCAGACTGCACTGTCACGTTTCAGACAGGACCCAAGGCCTTCAGAATTCCCCTCTCCATACGCCAGAGGATATGCAATACTTTTGATACTGCCAACGCCAAGGGCAAGGACTGGAGGCTGTTAGCACAGAAACTTCACATTGAGAGGTGAGACCTTGCCTCTAGCCTCGCCATGGAATGAGTGAATGCTTAGCTTTGGCTCCCTGAGCAAGAGGGACTTTTAATCTGCCTCCAAGAGATGCAGCCCTAGTTCCTAACATCCCGCCTTATGGCAGTGTTTATGTGAGTCACTGGTGCTCAAAGGGACCTCAGCGCTTTGCTCAGCCTCTACCTCTGCAGACATTCTTTCTAGGCGGGGTGCAGTGATGGTGTTTGGCCTCCGGTTCACCCCAAAGAAAGAATGGAGAGACAATCTACTGTTACCAATCAACTGGTAAAAATATGAATAAGACAATAAAACAAGCATTTAAAAATATACAGTACATACATAATAGAAATATGTAAAAATTAATGAGTCAGATTATAGTGAGCTGTATTTGGTGCTGTCGTATCTCATTTACACAAAAACAGCTTCCTGTCTTTTGACATCTACCTATAAATTTGAAAAGCGTTATTTCTCCGGCAATGTACTGCAGCTACTGTAAATACAGTTAGCAGAATGAGGTTAGAGTTTACTACTTTAAGTGTTGACAAAAACTAATCTGGCCAAATTTTCTCAAGGGATGATCATTACTATTCCTGACTTTTCAGTCTGAATTTTTTTAAACTCTTCATTATTCTTTGACTTTAGTTTGTGGTTTGATTACTTTTTATAACAGAGGTTCACAAACAAATCTGTACGTAAAACCTCAGTAAAATGTTACACTGGATTTTATTCAGTGAGGTACACAGCACCATGCAAATGTATAGAAAATGAACTAGACTCAAAGCAATGGTTGACTTTGTCTATTATTAATCAGCCTGTATAGCCTAAATGATACAGTAGCTTTTTATAATTATGTACAAATGAAAATTAAAAATGTGAAAATTGTGAAAAAAATGTAGTGGGTTCTAACAGGGTTGCAGGGTGGCAAGAGAAACAGCAACAGTCTTTTTTACATTTGTTTGTGTGATTCAGCCTGAGGTACGACTGTCATTTTATATTTGTTTGTGTGATACAGCCCGGGGTATGACTGTCAATTTGTGTTTTTTGTTTGATACAGCCCAGGGTACAACTGTCATTTTACGTTTGTTTGTGTGATTCGGCTTGGGGTACGACTGTCATTTTATGTTTGTTTGTGTAATACAGCCCAGGGTACGACTCTCAATTTGTGTTTGTTTGTCCGATACAGCCCAGGTTACAACTGTCATTTTATGTTTGTTTGTGTGATTCAGCCTGGGGTACCACGGTCATTTTACGTTTGTTTGTGTAATACAGCCCAGGGTACGACTGTCAATTTGTGTTTGTTTGTGTGATTCAGCCTGGGGTACGTCTGTTAATTTACGTTTGTTTGTATAATACAGGCCGGGGTACGACCCTCATTTTATGTTTGAATTGCTATGTCCATCTAGCCGTTGGGGGTGAGAGCGATGAAACCATAGTATAACAGACTGTTGTGTAATACGGCCCAGGGTACGACTGTCACACTGATGCATAGCTGCCTGATACTGTCCCTCAGTCTGACTTAGTAGATTTGATTTTAGATGTGTAAAAGTGCAACTCAAAAGAACAGAGTTAGCATGTAGAAGGAGCTTGGGCCGCAGCCTTTCCCATGCTACCCATGCGAGATTCTTAATGCTTTTGCTAGGTAGTAATATTTCTTTCCATTCTTATGGGAGATAAATGATTACACATGTCCAGAGGAAGTGTAAATTGTGAATCTGATTATGAATAACCGCATTATTTGTGTTTTAATGACACACAATTGTGTTGGCAGTTACATAGGGAAGCTTCTGATGACACCCTTACATTAGTCTTGTGGTGATGAATGCCCTTTGCGAGATGTAATTTTTTGAGTGTCCTGCAAAACAAATAGTTGTTGCCGGAACATGTGAAGGCCAGCTGCCACTGTGTAATACATGCACAAAATTAGAATGCCTTGGTTTTGTTTTCACGTTCATTTCCTGTGCACACTTAGACAACAATGTACTTAGGCAACGAAACACTGCCATCTGGTGATCAGAAATATGAATATCACATTAATTGCCATTAATATAAACCACAGCAGCTGAGGGCCAACAATAACTTAAAGGATTTTTTTGCGAAGGCTACTTCTAAATTTTTTTTAAACTAATACACATATTAAAAAAATAGAACATAAAAATGGCATGTGATGTTCTTCACAGTGGTTTTCTTTTAACGTTCTACAAATATTACTATCAGAACCTACATACGGAATCTAAAATGCAAATGACACGCTACAGTACATATTTCTCACTGCATCCCTCATCAAGCAGTTGTGCCTTTTTGCTGTTCGCTTCCACTGCAGGAATCTATCCTATTTTGCCAAGCAGCAGAGCCCTTCAGGGATGATACTAAACCTGTGGGAGGCTCTGCACCAGGACATTGGGGACCTTGATTTGCTGGCCAGGGCTCTTGAGGAGATCAGCAGAGCGCAAGCAAACAGCCCGCTCAGCTGCGCAGCTGCAGATGGGTCTGCCACCGACTTAATGTGCAGCAAGTGGGGTGCAGGGAGCAGGGAGGCGATGGGACAAAGAGACGCAGACTTCACTCAGTAGATGTCCACTGACTTTCCAGCTTCACCTCTTGAGCCACCCAGCACCCAGCTACCAGGGAACTGATGGAAGGAACCTGGAATTTGCTTTGCTTTGGTCTTCAGAAGCCAGGAGGCATCCTTCGAGTGCAGCTAGTCGTAAAAGAAAGACAGACTGGGGAACGAAAGAACACTTCAGTCTCCACAGCAGCAAGCCATGGATAAAAAAACAAACAAGATGTGTTGGTGTTTGTTAGAATGATCATCAGAAAAATCTGAGTGTTTAAGTGAGGGACTGAGCTGGGGGATGCTGCAGCACCCAGAGCTCTCTGTCCTCACAGTGCCACGTGCCCACAAACGTTTGCTGCTTGGTTGTTCCTTTCTTCTCTTCTCTCTAATTCAGCTGCATTTTGTCACATTAAAGTAATGGGGTAACACTTTGTAGTTTAAGCACCACCCCCCTCCCCCAAAAATCTCCTCAGATTATAATAGTAATTACTTGTAGAACGCTGTCCTTGATCTTGGAGACAAGGGCAGAAACTATCAAGGTTTAACTGTTTAGCAATACTGAAATAGAAACATCTATAATGGCAATGTGTTTGAACTCACAGAAATCAAATGTTTTTTTTTACTGCCTGATTTCACCATATATGAATGAAGTATTTCATGCTTTTATTTTAACAGCAACCACCTGGCCCAATCTTTAATTGATTTATTGCCAAATATGTGCATTAATTATATGTAAATAAGACTGTACGTAACTTGTAATAACGTGAAAGACAGGCAAGCATTGCTGACAGTAAGGCAGAACAAACTCACGCCTTTCTCTTGACCCACTCGGCCTTATAAATCCACTCCGGTTCAGCCTTGTGTACAAATGGGAGACATGGACTCGCAGTTCAGGGACCAGAGGTGGTTCATTTAAAAGGAGAATAAAGAAGAGGGAGCGCAAGGCACCATCCCAGCTGTTTTAACCAAATGGGAGAGGGAGCGCGTTGAGATGCAGTGGTTTACCGAGTACAATGGCGTGGTCCAACTTCATGCTGTATTCATTTGTGTTCTGATATTATCATGCTGAGAAACAGAAACTAAATGTAAAAATGGAATAGCTAAAAATATTTATTATGTGTTACTGCAGGTATTACTTGTAAATGTAACATTTTTTTAATTGGTTTATTATTTAATATTGCATTAATTACTACAAATATTATACCTTTAAATGCAATTACTTTCAGATTTTTTTCTTCCTTGAAAAGCGACCTTGAGTTTGTGAAAGGTGCTGTATAAATGTAACATTATTATATTATATATTATGAATTACAAATATTTAATTTATTTTCTTATTTTAATTTGTTTGTATAGTTTCTTTGTATTTATTTGTTAACGTTTTTAAATATTTTCCAAAAATACACATAATAATATGGGCTACATCAGCCCATTTTCAGGCTCCACTTGAAAGCTAGTCTGCCTGGGTCTGCTGTATTTTCTGCTTTACTTTAATATTTTGAGGTCCTACAACCCCCTCTCCAAAAAAATTGGGATGTTGTGTAAAATATAAATAAAAACAGAATGCAATGATTTGCAAATCATTTAAACCCATAGTTATTTGAAAATAGAACAAAGACGATATATCACATGTTGAAACAGAAATGTTATTGTTTTATGACAAATATATGCTAAATATGAATCTGATGCCAGCAACACATTGCAGAAAAGCTGGGACAAAGGCAACAAAAGATTGGAAAAGTTGTGTAATGCTAAAACAAAACACCTAGGTGAATACTTCACAACTAATTAGATTAATTGGCAACAGGTCATTTAGATGATTGGGTAGAAAAATAGCCTCCCAGAGAAGCAAAGTCTCTGTGCAGTGCAGATGGAGAGAGGTTCACAACTCTGTGAAAGTCTGTGTGGGCAAATACTGCAACAATTTATGAATAATGTTCCTCAATGTAATATTGCAATGAATTTGTGAATTTCATCAGGTACAGTATATAGTATCATCGGAAGATTCAGAGAATCTTATTATATTTGTAAAATCTGTATGTAAGGGACAAGACCGAAAAACAATATTGGATAGTTGTGATCTTTGGGTCCTCAGGTGGCACTGCATTAAAAACACCTGACACCCATAGGCCTGCCTGCAGTCCAGGCCTGACACCCCTTAGAAACATTTGACACATCGTGAAACGAAAAATACAACAAAAGAGACCCCGCACTGTTGAGCAGATGAAATCCTATATCAGGGATGAATGGGAGAAAAATTCACATTCAAAACTCCAGCAACTGGTCTCCTCAGGTAGGTGGGAAGAGGGTGTAGGTCAAATTTACATCCATTTTGGACAGTCCCTCTCAGCCCTTGCACATGACAGTGTGAGCGTTACACAGCTCCTTCAGTGACACACTGCTACATCCAACATGTCAGACAGAACACTTCCGCCAGTCCTTCATTCCATCTGCAATCAACTTCATAACTCCACAGTCAAGTGCACTAATTTCTATTATTGTCTGTCCACTACATATAATTGTACATTTGTGCAATAATAACTGTATTTGTGTGACTAGTGGATCATATATTTATATCCTACTTGGTGCAGTATCTGTGTTTGTGTCATTACACATGCAGTTACTTATTCCACTTCATATGTCCAATATCCACAATTTGTGCACAATTTTTTTTTCATTATTATTTTTTTTTATTTATTACCTTTTTTTCTTTTCTTTTGTTATTTTATCTTTATCCTCAAGCTGTTGCAGCAAGTAAATTTCTTATGTTTACAGGGTGTTCTTAAAAAAAAGCGGTAGTGATGCTGCACAGCGGTGGTGATGCTGCACAGCGGTGGTGATGCTGCACAGCGGTAGTGATGCTACACAGCGGTAGTGATGCTACACAGTGTTGGTGATGCTACACAGCGGTGGTGATGCTGCACAGCGGTAGTGATGCTACACAGCGGTAAACACGCCCCTGTCGCAACTTTTTTGAAACATGTTTCTGGCATCAAAATTAAATGGAGCAAATATTTGTCATAAAACAACTAAATTTCTCAGTTTGACATGTTGTCTCTGTTCTGTTTCAATTAAATATGGGTGTATATGATTGCAAATCATTGCATTCTGTTATTTATATGTATTTTACTCAACATCCCAACTTTTTTGGAAATGGGGCTGTACATTGATACAGAAACAAATTGGCTGCCTAATATGCAGGACATTTAAAACATTTGAGGGGGAGAAAAGCAGTAGTTGGTCTGACCTGAAAATGAATGGCTGTTACTAAGTTACCATTTAGATGAGGAATGTAAAATGCTTAAGGAAGTTATTTATGGCTGAAGTTCTATAGCCATTGCTCATATAAAAGCATATTCTAAGGTCACTGAAATACCGCAGAGTGGCTGTTGTCTTGCATAATGTCTCCCTATAAGCTACAGAGAGTAAAAAGAGGGTTTTTTCAGGCCTTCTTTCCCATTAAAGGGACAAATCACATTTGACCCAGAAGAGTTAAACAATTAACCTGAACTACATGAACTACTCAGGTCCATAATCTTAAAGAGGCAATTTCACACAAGAGAATGTGATTACCATAATTAAAGGCAGCTGGAAAAATGCGGAATTTCAAAGTCCTTTGTGTTCATGTATATGCATATTATCAGTGATTTTATAATATCATTTTAATACCAATGCAGTGTGCTTCACAAAATAGAAATTCCTGACAGAAAGCATTCAGCCAATCACAGGGCTTCTGTAAGGTACTGTGCATTTGGGGTGGATAATCAAGCAAATATTGACTGATAATAATATATAAGAATAAAACACTACCTACACTAGTAGTTGTCATCCTGGTCAATAGAGAGAACCTAGTCTGAACTGACTACAATAGGGAACCAAAGATTTAGCCATTAAAATAAGATTGGAAGTGAAACTTATTTATACTAATGATACTAAAGAAGTAATGTTAAATTATTCCACACTTTAGATTCATTATCGAGCCATATGATGTAGCACCATGTTCGACATGTTCATGCTATGAAGCATCATGAAGGTGATGTAACTACTGGGAACATAAACCACATAGTAATTGATTTAAATGCTCCAAGAAGCTTAAAGGGGCAGTTCACCCCAAAACGGCAGAAAAGATGTGCTTCACAGGGGCTTTAGTGCTGTCTGTCCACTGAGGTCATGAGGCGCTATCCTCTGCGCAGAAGATGCAAGCACGAGCACGCCCATGATATCTGCTGCTATGTTTGAGAGAAGCCCAACATTTCCATGGCTGATATTTCCAAAACTAGGCAATTCTCAGCAGGACAACCTAAATGGATAGATAGCACTAAATTCCCTAAGACATATCTTTTTCAGTTTTGGGGGGAACTGTCCTGCTAAATTATGTAAAACTGTAACTTGAAATCTTATTTTGTTCATTTATAATTTGACACTGCACTGGAAAATGCACTGATATTGCATACAGGTTGCACAGGCATAGCTAGGAATTCTGGGCCTCCTGACTAAATTCCTGCAAGTATGATTCATGCATTTACGCATTCAGATGCCCCTGGAAAATGCTGGGACCCCTGAATCTGCTAGGCTCTCCATGCTGTGCTCCTGCCGGATTGCGTCTGTCTCGTGTCCTAGGATAGGTCCTACTCTGACCATGACCCCGCACTGAATACATAGCTAATGAGAATACAGCATTGCAGATGGAAGAAGTAGCATGCATTAGTCAGGCCATGGTTTTGCTTCCTCTTCCTGGAGAGTGGTACAACATTGGCTATTTGCAGGTATCCATCACCAATTAATGTCAGAAGCCCTTGAATCACAGTTAGAGGTTTGAACGTCAGCACAACCACAAAGGCAGGAATGTGAACACTACCTGTGCTAACAGTTTGGAGGTTCTCTTCTATAAGGTTCCATGAGGTTGGAGGTTCTCTTCTATAAGGACAACCATGCATTGCTGTATCCATAAGTGCTTGATATTATGGTGTGCAAGTCTTACTTCAGTGTTTTTTTTTTTTTTTACTGCAAGCCATATATATTATGTGCATTTCTTCTTATCTAAATAAATCACCTATAAATAAACATTTTGCAAAAAAAAAAAAAAAAAGTGGTTTTTCTGTCAGGAAGGAAGTTACACGATGAGTGTAACAAAAGCAGCAAAGCAGAAGAAAAACAAAAGACAGCTATTCTGGAAACACCATGAGGAAAACGAACGAACGAACGAATGAACAAACGTAGGGTCAGGCATTTAGGTCTGGACACATTTAATGGGACGAAAGAAAACAAAAGTCGTTACGTAGTGACTGAGAATGATAAACAGGGGAGCCGAGCCTGCCTGTTAGCAGACCTTACACCACCCAGAGAGATCCAGGAGCCTTCGCCTCTGATTTTAATAATATTTACATTGTCCCAGGAAAGGTTATTCAGAGCAACTGGACTTATTTAGTTCTTAGAAAACGTTTCACCCTCCAATCCAGAGGGCTTTCTCAATTCTGACTGACTGGTTAGAGTAGCAGGTTTATAAAACCCGCGGAGCCCTCAAGTCGTTACTGCCTGATGGTCACTTGATGGTTGTTGTTTCCCCTGGCTTTCATGTATGTCACTGTGCCCAGAAGTGCTCCTCTTAACCACTTCTACTAAATTTAATGAAACAATTGCCACAGGAAACTATTGACTTCTAGCCATGTAAGGGTAAAGGGGGATTGGGCGGTATCATCTGACATGACACATGAGTCATGCTTTTGTGTTTTGCTCCTCTGGAATCTTTACACATTTTATCATACCATCAAGTATCAACGACTTGAGGGCTCCACAGGTTTTATAAACCTGCTACTCTAACCAGTCAGTCAGAATTGAGAAAGCCCTCTGGATTGGAGGGTGAAACGTTTTCTAAGAACCAAATAAGTCCAGGTGCTGTTTCTGATGAACAGTAGCACAGAAGCCAGGCAGGCAGGGGAGACTTCACAGGTAAGCAATTATTTCTTCACTGTTGGACAAAAAACATTAAAGCTTGACTGCACTGATGTTGTCTTATTTTTGATTTGATGCTAGTATTAGCAGCTACCAAACATTCCCTGCTGTCCTAGCATGTGCTTACCAGCTCAGCTCACATACTAACAATGTAGCTTCAACCTCTGCTTTAGCTTTATTCTCAATGTCTCCATAATTTATTTGAAAGTTAAAGAATTGATAGAAAATGTGACACAATAAAATGCATATCATTGGAACGTATTTATGCGCCACCCAGTGGTAGACAGTGTTGTGCACGCACCTTTAAAAAAGTAATTAGTTATAGTTACTAGTTACTTCTCACAAATAGTAACTGATTTAATAACTGAGTTACATCATTATAAAAGTAACTAATTACCAGGCATAGTAACTATTGCGTTACTTTTAAAAAGTAACTAATTTAATATAACTATAAAATAAATATAAAACATTGTACACTAATCTACACTATTTTAATGTTGTTGTGGGACAA
>JAODJU010000119.1:14365755-14383194 GCA_026776725.1 Gnathonemus echidnorhynchus
TAGATTACTCCGTTACTGAAAAAATAACGCCGTTAGTAACGCCGTTATACTTAAACGCCGTTACTCACAACACTGGTGGTAGAGCTCGAAAGCCGGTAGATCACACACTAAAACAGCACCCATTATGTTTTCTTATTTACACACTTTTAATTTAACCAAAAAGGTTAACCAACAATTAATCTTAATAACGTCGGGAAAAGGAGTTTCATGTCATTGTAACTCCGTAAAAATTTCATCATGTTATCTTTGACACGGGTTTTTATTGGCTGTCCCTGCAGTCGGTGGACGGCAGGTGTCGCCTCAGAGCATTAAGGTACAAATTCGTTGTCTCGGTTATTCATAGTGGCATCCGGGGCATAGCTAGAACTTCATACCCCACCCGAATTTACATATAATTTTACGGATTCTAGGACCCCTGTAAATTCTGGGCCTCTAAATCTGCCAGGGTACATACGCCCCTACTGCGCCCCTGACTGGCATTGCACATATTTGTAACTTATTTTCCGTTTATAGTTTTATTTTGTGAATCCGTTGTGCAGTGTTAACTCTCATTTCTGACATACCCTGATGTTCTCAGAATGCTTATCTTACGCCATGCTACTTAAGTTATCAGCTATATCGAAATCTTAGTTAAAAATATAAATAAACGTAAATATGTTCCACTCCGAACTTCACGATTAGACGCGTGTTATTGACCACTAGGTGTCACCAATACATCGTATTGCATAATTCGGGTTGGGTTTTCGTTTAGTTAGTATTCATAGTTTTACAGGTTCAATTAAATTCAAACTGAATTCGATATTATGTTCTAATCGTTGGCTCGTCTGGTCAGTTTTTACTGCCCTACTTGTTTGCTACAAAGTCCTCTGTTAGTACTATACACCTGGAACTGGAAGTCGAGTGCATTCCTTTCTACAAAAGTAAGCGATATTTTGAGAATCCTGTCTTTTGATGTCGCCGTTGCCATTGCACTAGAAAAAACTTTTAATCCAGTCCTAACCAGTCGCAAGGCGGTCCCACCCAGGCGCCGCCATTCCATTTTAATGCAGATCTCATTCCTGAATACGCTCCCACTGTACTGCAGTCACTCAAATTGTTTTAAGATGTTTTTTTCCAAGCCGGATGAAAGACCTTCCAGCCGCCCACTCTCCCTACATACCATTCGATCCAGGACAACACAGAGAGCTTGTGTTTCGTCAGAAAGAGGGGGACGAACTGCAGCGGCAAATAATGAGAGTCATGTGAACCTCAGAAAGAGCGAAGGTTTGCTGATAATGTAGTGCAAATTGGAAAAGTTTTCTGTCCGTATTTTATTGTACTCTAACTGAATACACTTACCAATAAGTAGTTAAATACGCACCGTTCCCTTTCCGATCACTGTTTCATATAGAAAAATTGCACTTTTTATGCTTTGCTGAGACCTTTCTGTTACAGTGAAGATGCGTTTGAATTTCACCATAAACGTAATGCATTTTCTAAGATCAAATTTTTATTAAATAAAAATCACAGGAATAGAGCGGGCAAAAAAATTTCGAACATAATTTAATAATATCTTATATTAATATTAATAGATTAAGGTAGTGGTTAAACTGGCCAGGTGCTATTATTCTTATCATCATCATTATTAATAGTTCTATTAGTAGTATAATGATTGTTGTTTTGTATTTTCAGCCGTATTATGATGGTTCAGTGTACATTAAAACCAATTCCACCTGCTAATTTTAAGGTTCTGTAATAATTGGCAAAATAAACAAATATAAATACAAGTACTGATGTGGCTCCATGCACATTTTCTTTTTCTCCTCTTCAAATGTTCTCTCTTCTGGCAAAGTGACACCATTTATAAGATATTTGACACATAATTTTTAATTGTCCTCTGTGCCTGCATGCGTGTTTGTTCACGCAAATCGCCCAGCCTAACATTTGAGTGGGAGGAAATCTTAGTTTCTTTTGTTCGTCTCTGTACTGCTTGGATATGTTTTCTATCTTGTCACTTAGCTACACACAATTCCTAGAACAGCAATGGAAAGAAACCTAAATCATTTATTATTATTAAGTGGCAGAAAAATTAAATGCAGCACATTACACTTGCGAGCCATTTTATGTTTTTATGTGTGGCCCAAAGTAAGAATAAAGACCTAAAACTGCTCCTCTTAAGCACTTCTACTAAATTTAATGAAACAATTGCCACAGGAAACTATTGACTTCTAGCCATGTAAGGGTAAAGGGGGATTGGGCGGTATCATCTGACTAACCAGGACACATGAGTCATGCTTTTGTGTTTTGCTCCTCTGGAATCTTTACACATTTTATTCTGATGGTAAAAGGATAGGAAATGTAAGCTTTAGAGATAAAGATGGCTCTGACTCTTTTGCTGCTTTATGCCCTGAAAGTGTAAAATAAATGCACTGTTCCTTGCTTTCTGTGATGGTGGAGGGGAGCAAATACCCTGGAAGGGGTGAGATTTATTCCAGACAGGGTTTGGCAATGAAGGGGCGGTGGCTGCTAATTCAGAGGGAGTATCTCTTTGCCAGAAAGGTAGGCAAGGTTCATGAGGTGCAGCAGGTGTGGGTACAGGCTCGAGCTGGCCATCCGCATGCTGAGCATTTTCCCACCTGACCGATGGGTGCGTGGCCTGGCCATCCGCATGCTGAGCATTTTCCCACCTGACCGATGGGTGCGTGGCCTGGCCATCTGGTATGCCGGGCGTTTTCCCACTGTGGCGATAGGTGTCCTGGCCATATTGTATGCCAGGAACTTTCCCACTGTACAGCTGGGTGTATGGACTGACGAAATTTAATGATCTCTCCTTCCCCCAGTGGCAAAATGTATGACTCAGCAAGAGTTATCATGTGGGATTCCAACCGGCTTGGCAAAATGTATCATGGGGCTGTGGGGGACCCCAAAATCCTGGGCCCGAATTTTAATCTCAGACCAGCCCTGGTTGGGTGTCGGGGCAGTCATCTTCCAGGCTGTCTAATATTATAGGTAGAGAGAGCATAAGGCTTTGCCTGCTCTCTTTCACTTGCTCCCCAGCATAAACTTTTGGCTGCATAAGCAGGGCCTTTCATTGTGATGCTGGGTGTGAGGGCTCTGGAGTATGATGTCCTGAGAACACATTGCAGTAGCACACAAAGACTTCCCACAGATCCTGGAAGTGGCCCGAGGCCCTCCCCTATATGGACCTCCTGTGGAGGCCCCATGAAGAGGGCTGACGGGAGTGGTCGTGCTTCAGTCCAGTGCTTCAGCAGGTTGATGTGGTGAATCTGGTCTGAGGGCAGTGGCTGGGGTGCCTCTGGGATCGATAAAGTTGATCTTATCTTACCTTTGTTCAAGGGGTCTACCATTTCCACAGAGGTGTAGGACCCCTGCCAGAAGACCAGAAACTTTCAAGAGACATTCAGGTTGAAGACCTGATCACTGGCTGTAGGCCTGATGAGTGATGAGTCTGTTCAAACAGATCTTCTGCTGCATCTTTTAGACTACAGTGAATCAAGTCAACATCATGAGGCCATTCTCAGCAATAAAGCATCAACGAATCCATTTGAGCATCTGGCTGAAACACTCAGCGAGGCTCTCTATCTGGGGCGGTCAGCCACGACACAAGCATCATGCCCAGGCCAGTTGGGGTGTATTTGGAGATGCCCTCACAGCCTCTAGGCCATATTCTTTCAGGTTGGCGTTCCATGCATCACAGCCTCGGGACCCTGGTAACATTATCTATGATGACAAGGGTACATCCATGGCCTGGTGCTGAATGCCACTGTTGAAAATGGCAATATGTTGCAGAGTTTAATTATGGTATAAAATACACATATCTTTTAATGAGTATGTTTAGCTGCATTACAATACATTCAATTCAAGATTCAGTAGGTGTCATTGCAAGTCACTATGCATTTTGTCAAAAATTTCTTTAAAAAATTATGCATGATTGACTATAAGTTGACATCTATGGAAGAGGTCCAGATTAAGTTTAACCACAATGTTTTGCTTTGTTGTAGTAATGGCTTTAAGCAATTTTCTAAGGTTACAGCTAAATAACTATCTTATGTGCTAGTTTTAAAAGATGTGGAAAAATGTAACTCGATACACTCAAACAATCCGAAAGCACTCTAGTTTGTGTCTTGGGTGGTTCATGTCCCAGGTGGCTTCTGCTACTGTAATCTTGAGCAACTTGAACTAAGAGAAATATTCCATAATACTCAGCAAGTAGGTGAAAATCTCAAGTGAAATTAAATTGTAACCCTTGCAATTAAATATGGCTATTTAAGCAGTGTTAGGATTGAAACATGTCTGGCTAAGTGAATTTTAGTGATCCTGTAGCATGAAATTTTTTATTGTGCATCAGCATCACAAAATCCCTACAAAATATCCCACCTAAATTAAGGACTGAATGAAAAAATGAATGAATGAATGAATGACTAGAAAGTGTATAGCAGAAGTACAACTGAGAAAACATGGAAGGTACGATAATTTAATTCTGGAACCCTACAGTGATGAGTCATAGATCCATGACTCGTGCTTTTCATCAGTTAATTAGTAAGAACAAAGTCCTTCACTAGACTTTTGTACCTATCTCCCTTCATTTGCAGAATGGTCCTGCTTACTGGCTCTAGGACCACCCATGCCCATTACCAAGATGGAAGGCAGTTAGAAAGCAGTGGGCAGGCAGTGAGGTCCATGACTCTGGGTATGACGGGTTCAGCAAAACAATGATTTATTAGAGATACTACTTACATTAATTTATTTAGCAGAGGCTTTTGTCCACAGTGACATACAAATAAGGATCAGAGAGCAGGATAAACCAGTCCCATGAGAAATTGAGTTTAATGGCCTTGTTTAAGGGCACCAGAAGGCATATCACCTTTCCCACTGGATTTGAGCCGGAGGTCAGAGCCCTAACCTGCAGAGACACATACTCTCATTTTTTTTGTCATTCTGTACTTTAGTCACATGTTGAGCCATTCAGTAAGATAAACAACAAGGGAAGTGCAATGAAGGGTTTCTAGTGGATTTTTGGTGGGGGTGTAACTTCAGGCAGTCAGAAAATAGGCATCTGGGAATCAGCCACACATACATTGCTGCCTTTGTAGGCAGCCGTCTATTTTCAGATTGTCCACAAATAGATTTGCTGGTCGGTTACCTGAGAGGCGCAAAAAAGTAGTTTATTAATGATTCTATAGAGGTATCCATTGGAGAATTAGTTGAGGAAAAGATAGTGATACGTTCAAAGTGATCTTCAGACAGGTGTCTAACCCGTAATAAGATGGATATACGCTCAGATAGAAAGCCGGAATAAGGCCCTGTGGCAGACCCAGGACACGCTAGAGAGATTAAATCTGTTGGCTGGCCTGGGAACGCCTTGGTGTTCCCCCGGTGGAGCTGGAGGAGGTGGCTGGTGAGAGTGAGGTTTGGGCATCCATCCTTAGACTGGCTCCCCTGCAACCTATCCCCAGATAAGTGGCAGATAATGGATGGATGGATGGACCATGAAAGCATGGATCCATCCTGCCTTGTATCAACAATTCAGGCTGGTGTTGGTGTCTTGGTGAGGGGGATATTTTCTTGGTACACCTTGGGCTCCTTAGTCCCAGTTGAGCATTATTTAAATAGCACAGCCTACTTGAGTATTGTTGCTGACCATGACCATCCCTTTACGACCACAGTAACTTCTAATGGCTACTTGCAGCAGGATAACGCACCATGTCACAAAGCTCATATCATCTCAGACTGGTTTCTTGAACATGACAATGAGTTCACTGTACTCAAATGGCATCCCCAGTCATCAGATCTTAATCCAATAGACCACCTCTGGGATGTGGTGGAACAAGAGATTCATGAAGGCATGAAGGTGCAGCTGACAAATCTGCAGCAACTGTGTGATGCTGTTATGTTGACATGGACCAAAATCTCTGTGGAGTGTTTCAAGCACCTTGATGAATTTATGGCACAAAGAATTAAAACAGTTCTGAATGCAAAGGGAGGCCTATCCTAGGACTAGCAAGGAGCACCTAATAAAACAGCCAGTGAGTGTATATTTCTCTTATTTAGCACAAAAATTACCATAGACCTGCCAGACAAAAAAAAAGATTGCTGCTTCTGACAAATTTCTGAATTCTATAGTTAAATTTCTGCCACTTTTCACAAGACAATAAGTTGGATACTTAGCCTGACATTGTCAGTGTAAGAGCGTTAATCCATTTAAAAAAATGTCATTAATTTTGTAACTCACAGAAAAAAATACCCTTAATTGAGGAGAATCCTGCCTCCAGTCCTTCTGTCCACCTCAGCTTTCCTATTGCAAAGTAATAGTGACTGGTGTGATAATTGATTTGTTGTCATTTGCAGACATGCTCTGGCAGTTATGGTTCTTGGTTCATGACTCAAAGGGGAAAACATCCTTATTTGTGTTTTGGCCACTTCCCTTTGTGTGTGAAGCCAAAGATTATCCTGTCACATTTCCCTTTTCTTTTCACATTGGCACTTACCCGATGATGCAGGAACAACTCCCTCACAATGCTGATTGCGTCAGACAAAGGCCCAGACTTTCCATTATCAGTGGGTGGTTCTCCAAAAGAAGTCAAATATGATACAGTGGTGGCTTACCATTGATATTGTACTCAGTGAGGCAAGTGGTGGGTCAGCATCAGTAGAAGATTTGTTCCTGCAAGCCTTCTGGGGCCAGAACCACCAAAACAACAGACTAAGTTGCTGTTTCTTGCAACATCAATGGAGGTGTTTACAACATGAGATAACATTAGAAAATGTTATTGGTCCCAGGGGGAAATTCTTCAACATAGTGCGCATATGTGAAAAACTAAATTTTTCATTTGCATTGAAAACTTTAAAAATGAGACCATGAATCTATTGAAGAGTATTTCAGTTCTGCTTTACAAAGCCATTGGCTGGACAGATTACATAACTCGATATATATCAAGTCATATGCTAACACGGCATCAAAGCTAACATTAACCAACAAGACATCTGAAGTCATAATGCAACATATGAAACTGAAATAGTCGATCAAGTAAGTATAAATTTTTTTTTTCAATCTTAATTTACCATCTTAATCTAAACTATAAAAGTATTTAACAGCAAGCTCTAGAACACATCCAGATTGCCAATGAATTTTCTAGCAGCATTCATACACATCTGGGCCGTAAAGCAATATTTGATGATTATGAGTGCTTATGAAACATCACCTCTATTTGTTGGAGAATGAATTTTCATTTGAATAAATGTGGAATTTCTCATTACTGATAAATATTTAATTTAAATTCTCACCTTTAAAGCTCTTAGTAATATCCAACAGTCTATCTTTGGATGTTACAGGGAAGACAAAGATATAAAAAAGCACTGCTTTATGTTATACAAGTAAAGTGAAGACAGCCCCGCAGTGCATCATATGACTGCTTTGTTCAACACAAGTAAAGTGAAGACAGCCCCGCAGTGCATCATATAACTGTTTTATGTTACACAGGTAATGTGAAGACAGCCCTGAACTGCATCATATCACTGCTTTGTGATATATGATGTTACACAGGTAAAGTGAAGACACCCCTGAACTGCATCATATCACTGTTTTATGTTACACAGGTAACGTGAAGACAGCCCTGAACTGCATCATATCACTTCTTTGTGGTACACAGGTAAAGTGAAGAAAGTCCTGCACTGCATCAGATCACTGGAAGGATAATGCATTCAAACAAAGGCCCTTTCTTAAACTTCTAATACATTTGGAATTCCCCTTTAGATGTACGTACAATATATATACTGCAGTAACTACCTGCAAACTGTCTGAGCAATACGTTAAATTTAAAGAACGTTTTTTTTTCTTTTTCTTTCTTTTTTTTGGTGATAAAATCCGTTAAGACACAAAACGTTTCTTAATTACACAATTTATATGTAAATGCAGTTATAAACGGCTGTCTTGATCTCAGAAAACAAGTCTTGTCATGCATTGTCTCACCCATGCTGAATAGCCATGCTGAATCATGTCCTGGGAATGGCACTGGAGTTATTCGCTCTTCCTTCAAATAATTTAATTTACATTCATAATCATTTATCAGACAGGCACTTTTTTTCCAAAAGCAATGCACAAGTAATAACAAGCATACTGCTGCCGGGGAATCAGATTAGGTACAAATGTTGCTGGGCTTCTAGTGCCAAAGACTGATCAGAAACAAGTGCAATATATTTGTAAGGGAAAAAGATATAGATGATAATACTTAAACTGCGCGACAAATGCTGTAAACGTGTCATTATATGGGCAGACTGAGGTGCAGCACACAATCAACACACAAAATAAATCGCAAAACAGAACCCAATACGTCTTTTATATTAACACATGAGAGCCCCTTGTACAGTCTCAGAAATGAAATACCAATTTGTACCTTTGAGGGTATAATTGGTTGTCACTGGACCTGTACCCTCAAGGGTCTACCAATTGTACCCTAGCTGTAGGTAAATGTGCCTTTTAAGATGCAGAAATGGACATTATAGAGGACATATTTCTACCATTGGGGGAGCATTAACGTTTTTACCTTTGGGAACAAAACCGTATCAGAGCTGTACCCTTTTTTTCTGACGCTGTAGTGCCAGGAACAATACTTCACACAATCACGCAAGAAGAAAGGAAAAAAAAAACATAATAAGTTCGTTCTTGACGTCATAGATTACTAGGCTGATGTGGCGATTTCTTAAACCTTGTTACATTAGAAAATAACTGATATTCTGCATAGGAAGAAAAAAGGTATAGATATAATAATACAAATGAGTTTCAGAAGAGGATTAATTGGGGAGGTATGAAGATATTTGATATTTGAGTAAGAAGTAAAGGTTAATAAGAGTGAAGTGCTGTTTTTTTCCTATTTCTGGTATGACGTCAATCCTCCGAAGCACTCCAAAGGGAGCTTCCCCTCAGAAAAGAAGAATCGTCAGGACGGGAAGGACGAAGCTCTAAACTGTCTGACTAACATGGATTAATTTTTTGTTTTCTGATTGAAGTAGCTATTATTATTATTATGAGTTTTTTTTTTTAACGGAAGCATGAAGACTTTTTATTTTGCGATGAACACAATAATGAATAACGTAAGTAACTACCTTAGTGCATAACGCCCGGGAGTTAATCACACGAAGTAAACTTAGCGAACCATTTTTTTTTTTTATTTTAATTATTGGATACTTGGCAACAATCAGTATAGAACTGGACAGCGGTCTGGTTAATTTCTTCTGATAAAAAAATTCTGTAGTTGACCTCACTACGATAGTTATCAAGATCCGCGTAGAGTTTTTCACTTCCGTGATTTGTGGAAAATTAGTTTCCCCAAGTTTTATTTCAGTATGGTATCAAGCCATATTTGGGTCCAAGTTATATAATTATTGTACTTGACAAGTCGATTATATTTTAAGTGTTTTGGGAAATCCAAAAAATCAAAAGGTGGCGACCCGGCAATCCCGGGACATGTTTGCTGGAGTTCAGTTTCTTCCCGAAAGAAACAGCAGCTCATATTAAGTTTTAAGCGTGAGAAAATACTTTAAAATGATGGGGACGTAGCGCGCTTTACCGGACTTTGACCGTTAATACACTCACTGCTTTGGATATCCATAAATATGTGTACTGGAGATTAATCCCTCTGTCCTGCAGGCCGGTCCGTATCCCGACAATTTGAACGTCAGTCGCAGGGCACTTAAGAACGCAGTCTGCGGACACTATGGGCCATTTAGAGACATTGTACCCTGCCTGTGCTTCCTGGATTAGGCTCCGGAGTTAAAGCGAACGCGTAATCTACTACGTGGTAAATGTATGGAAGTATGAAAAATCGGAATCTCAAGGCTGATCTTTTAGTTTATTATAAATGCTCTGAAACGATCTTCTGCGGGCTGCCGTACGATACGGTTAAACTTTGACTCGAGTTTTACACGTAATTGGTAGAAGTTGTCACGTGTAGGCCTAGGCGTCCTCACGTACATGCATGTGTGTTAAGGTATGACGGTGTGTTGTTCACATTCAGAAAGGGGGGGGGGGAGAAATGGTGTGTAGGTCGAATTGATATCTTAATGTATGTTTGGCCGATCTTGCAGACATTCGAAGTGCAGTTTTAACACCAAGTGGATAAACTGTTAGTGTAGGCATATATATATATCTACAACTATATTTTAAATACACGTACTAACATATTAAATACATACTAAACTTAAGGATAGTTCCCATTTTTAAATTATGTTGTAACAAAATTATTGGTACTCTGTGCCCATAAATTTCAACTCATTTTAATTAAGTTAAATTCCATCAAATTGAATCTCCATTGCTCTTAGTCATGTATCAGATACGAAAGTCTCTAGGACTACATGCAATGACATCAAAATGTTGCTGAAAAGACCATTTTCATATATTAAGGGTCCTTGTTAAATATTCAAAGGAACCATTGTATCATTCATTCGTTCATTCATTCAGTCATAGAAAAAAAACATATTGGGTTTTGTGGCTTGGTGTATGGTTTCTTTTTGGTCTTTGGTATTTAAAGTGGACTCTTTGCCCTGAAGAATAGAATTCAAGAATAGTTTCAGAATGTCATAATGTGATAGATTGTGGGTCAGTTTGGGCTGTATATTGTAGTTGAGTTCTTGCCTTAAGGATGTGTTACTGTAGGTTTCGGGGAGTATTATGTGATACTGTAATTTGTCTCAGTGATGCTTTATTGTACTGGTAAATATTTTATCTAACTTGCACATCTTAGAATTTTAGATTTTTATTTATTAAGCTAATTATTTGCTGACGTTTAGGCAAAGTATTTTCTCAAGTATTTTGTGTGACCTCTGTGGACATATGATTAGATGCAATTTCCAAAACACTAATATTCAAGGTAAAATATGCATTTATTTAAAATTGCAATGGTACAGGTGCAATAGAGCAGAAGTATTGCATGATACATTGACAAAAAAAAAAAAATCATAATCTAAACCAATAAATGTCACGTGGCTCTTTAATTTCCCAGTTATATTATAAAAAACATGATATATTTTGTTTTGGTCATAGAATGTTATTAAATGTTTTTTGAGGTTGCATTGTACTAATTGTGTTGCAGACAACAGGTTAACATGAGGGAGGATATGCAGGAAATCTAGTAACTTGTCCATGCTTGGTCCAGAAGTTATAAATACCTTTGTGCGTTTTTGCTGGATTGACCCTCTGATCTCTGCATGGACCTTCATTGTATTTGAATTTCCTGTGTTCTGGTGATATGTTGTTTGCTGTCTGTTGATGTTCCGTGTTTAAACTCAGGTCACGGGATTCATTCCTGGATTTCTGATTTAATATCATATTCATAATTATTAAGCATCCTTTGGTCATTTCACTTAGTGTATTTGGGGAATTATAAATACCCAGTTTTAATCTCCTTCCCATTTCTCTGGATTTGCTAAGCATGTGGCTGTGTGTTTTTATCAGTTATTAATCAGAACAAAAACCTTTCCTCTCATTGTTACTTGTTTCCTTTTGTTAATATTTTTTTTTCTCAGGTATTGTTAAAAACGTATAACATCTTAGTAACAAGCACCACCATGACCAAAATCTCTAACAATATAACAATCTCACCGTCTTTCAATAATTAGAGAGGACTTGCATTTCCTTATCTGACACCTATGATTAACATCGTCTTTTGTAAATTAAAAGTAGGCCTACTGGACATTGTCCATTTTCTTACTAATAGGCTAAGTGTTCTTAGAAACCTAATTAAATGTTCTATACCATACCGGATTGAATTATAATTTTTTTTTAATCTGGAGCAATAAAATAAATACCACTTCTGAAAACTTGCCAAACTTTAAATTGCGATAAGCAAAAACATTCCATTGTTATCTTGTAGATGTTGTAAGTTAATATTGGGGAATAACATTAAGCTAACAGCTACTATATCTTCTTTATGTTTAGCTTTCTTTGATTTTTGACTTTAGCTCTGAGGTTGTGTGTTTGAAATGCTTAAAGTAGGGCAGTTTATTCTGTTTTCACACGGGTGTGTCGAGGAATCTGGTGACTCAGAAGTGAAGGAATGAGCAGTAGACAGGATGTAATGGAACTGGGAGGGGGAGACCTACCTGGCCTGACAGGCAGTAGCAAATACTGTGTCAGATATACAGCCACGTACTGCCCACCAGAAATAATGGAATAACAGAGCTGTTGGCTCCTTATTTGTGACCATGGCCTTCTATTCTGTTTAATTGGGGTGACCATACTTTTGTTATGCAAAAAATAGAGGACGCCAGGGGAGGGCACAAAGAGAAGCGTCAAAGCAACGCGAATATGCATACAAAGTATTTTGACTGTAGAAAGTAAATGTCAGCATGAAACGAAGCAAACCCCAGACATTTCAGGGCTTTTCAGGTCCCAAAAAGAGGACAAGTCCAGGACAAAGAGCATGTATGGTCCCCTTACTTTAGTAACTTTAGATGTTCAAAGAACAATGTATATTTTAGTGAAAACGTACAAGTAGTGAAGTGAGCAGGAGTCCATTGCACCATACAACTGCATCTGTTAAATGAAATTGTAATTAATTGGAGTTTATAGGCAGGTATTCTGACATTTTTTTGGGTATGTACATGAGGGTATCAAGTTCTGCTAGCCATGAACTAAAAATAAGGTTTTAATTCTGAATGCCAGACATTATTTAAGGTTTTTGAATCTGGAGATTGATGTTACTTGGTTTTTCCGCTGTTTCAGAGAAGGCCACTGAACCTTTTCCTCACTTTCCCCTGCACTTCCAGATTGTTTGGATAAATCAGAATGGTGTGATTGTTCCTGTTTTCCTATTGGTCTGTGTTCTTTACCCAGTCCTTGGAAATAGTGACGTTTGCCAAGAGAGAACCTCGGTGTTAGAGTCCAGGAAACTCCCTTACAGTAACAAAGCATGGCTGTTCCCAGGGAATGCCACAGGAGTGCTAGCAATAAAACAGTGCTGTTCAACTTATACTCAGGGCTCCTAGGGCTGAAAAACAAGGGCCTGTTTAATTCTGCTCCATTTATTAATTGCTGGTTTTTTAAAGAGTACCAAAAACCTATGGTTTGTAAAGCGTGTAACATAAACATTTAAAAGGTCTTCCAGAAGTGAGTAAACCAACCAATCATAAATACACATATCAGTTGAACCAGTGAGATTACATTGTTGTATAACATTCAGGCATAACTTAAAGGACTAAGGCTGGTAGAAAATGCGTAATATGTACAGTGAAATATAAGAAAATGGTATATCCTGTAACAATGTGTTTTTTTTTTTTGTTAATGACTGGATGAGTGCAAGAGTTGCATTTCTTTTACCAAAACATTGGAATGAGCTTGTTACTTTTCTGTCATGTGAACAATAAGTGTATAATAGGCCTAGTTTGCAGCGAGGTTATGGGACATTATTGTTGTGGCAAATTGGGCTTTATTCAATCCACTGTATTTCCAATTTTGTTGTATATAAAGTGGTCTTTTAGTCAAGTGTAGCCTTTGTCAGTTGCTTTGTATTTCTCTTTCCCCAGACCTCTTGCTTAATTTTCTCCTCTGCAGATGTTCAAATCAGATGTTTCAGATTAAACTAGTGATTGCTCATGTATGGTTTGTTGTGAGAATACTGACTCCCTCTATGCCTGTGTAATTGGGTGAATTTTCTGGCCTAGGTTGTGCTCTTAATCCTCACCGTGGTCCTCGTGACTTCTGCTGCTGAACCCAGCCGCAGG
The DNA here is from genome assembly GCA_026776725.1 of Gnathonemus echidnorhynchus. NCBI lineage: Eukaryota > Metazoa > Chordata > Actinopteri > Osteoglossiformes > Mormyridae > Gnathonemus > Gnathonemus echidnorhynchus. The sequence continues at coordinate 14,379,472 of JAODJU010000119.1, forward strand.
TCGGCTTTGTCAGAAGACAAAACTTGGAACAAGACATCCAGCCAGATTCTTTGCAAGGAAAACCAGGAGTACCTATATGACAATTTTTGCTGCAAAAATTGTGAGGCTGGTAAGGAAATGCGGAATAACAAACTTCCAAGTTTTCCTGTCCTGGGAGTGGAACCCATGTGTTCTTATTTTTTGTCCCAAATTAGATCACAAGATTATGCTACTTTCAAGTAATCATTTAGGTTGGTTTTATTGTTTGGATTTGTTTAGGTAATTGCTTATTTAGTTAAAAAACAATGTTGGATATTGGAATACTTTCAAAATCAAGTAACTATGAAATGCTGGAGTGAGTGTGTCTTCAGTTTATAACATTTTTTATTACCAATTCACCAGGATGGGAGTGCGATTGTTACAAGTGAAGGCTATAGATCCACCACATCTACTGGGGTTTATATATTACTGGAGTCACCATAAGCGCACTATGTCATTTTAACGTTTATTCTGCACAAGGTACTTTTTTTTGTATAACCACGCATAAGATGTTTTTTGATACAGGAACCCATGTGGAGACGCCCTGCACTGAAGAGGCAGAGAAGGGAACGTGCGCGCCCTGTGAGCCCAGCTCGTACACGGAGCACCCAAACGGCATGCCGCGATGTCTCCCGTGCACATCATGTCGCAACGGTAATACGCTAAACAGCACCATTTTTTTTGATTCAGCTCTCAGCAGAAGCACAGTTTATCCTAGGGCAGGTGGCGGTATTTGACTCTGCGAGTTGTTTGTTTTGAGTGCCTGTTGACGGAAAAGCCGTCAGTTCAAATTCCGCTGCTGGTGGACTGATGTCATTGGAGGACCCTTGAGCGCGGCCGCCGCTAACCACGGTAGCTAAAGAGACACTGGCTGGCCCGGCCCTCTGATCCTCACTTGTACATCACTTCAGACAAAAGCATCTGCTACATAAATAAATGTAATCAGATGGGTATTTCTCAGAAGACCTAGGTGTTCATCATAATTCCCAGCTGACGCAGGCCGCTCTTTGCTCAGGTTTTACTGGTTTCCTATTTCTCTCCCGGCGTCTTATGCATGTGCTCTGGTATGTCCTTAGATATGTAGATAATACTTTCTGTGCTTTCATTTACGCTCCGTTTGCTGCTCAAGAGTTATGCTAATCCTTTACACAAAGCTGAAAATGAAATGAAAAATGAAAAGGAGAAAAAAGGCTACATATAGTATATAGGCTTTATAAGATTCAGGTATATTGGAATGCTTCTCTTCACTGACCCCATCTTGCTCTTCATGGTACCAGGTAAGCTAATATGCAGCACGCCTGGAGCCGGGGGTTAAGGGCCTTGCTCGAGGGCCCACGGACATGTGATTGTTCTATCGAGGCCGGGGCTCAAACCACCGATCTTCTGATCACAGGCACAGAGACTTAGCATTAGGGCTGCCGCGATTAGTAGATGTGGTTCGATGACATCGACGTGGAAAATGCGTCATTTTTTTTCTTTTAATTAAATTACCGTAATGATTTCTAATACGCTTCATTTCATTAAAACAAATGTTTTCCTTTAACATCACTGTGTGATTTTAGGAAATTATCACAAAACAAAAAGGTGGCTTTACACTGAGCAAAGTGTGATAGCTTACCACAGTGACACTAGCGCTATACAAGAGCACCCGAGGAGAAAATGCACAGGCATCACAATATGCATCTTGTTAATATTTTTAGGCATTCTGCCAATCTGCCTATTGCATTGTGGGTGAAAACAATGTTCATAAAGTGTTGGAAAGCCCACGTACATTATCAAAGCCTGTAACGGCATACAGTTTGTTGTCGTCAAGGTAAAATGAACTTAAATGGTCAAGTTGATCTTCTGGAGGACAATTAATCATTTAGATTAATCAACCAATCGATACAGTAGTCGATAGATTAATCAATAGAAAAATAGTCGCTGGTGGCAGTCCTACTTAGCTTGCTGCGCCACTCGCGACCCTGATCTTTTATTATTATTATCATCATTATTATTATTATTATCTTTTTTTTTTTAATTAAACAAGCGTGACAGGCTGCTTAAGGCAACACAACATATAGGTTACATAAGGCTGCATACAACTCTTGCCCTAGTAACTGGATATATCAGGGGTAGGCAACTCTGATCATGGAGTGCTGGTCTCTGATCAACCACACCTGATCTCAGGCAGATAGAAACTCATCAGGTAGGATGGAAAACCTGCTAGATACCGGCACTGCAGGATCAGGTTTACCTAGCCCTGGGATATATGGCTGTGATCTGAATGTGGCAGCTGAGCTACCGATTGATTGCTTTGATATACTTTGGGTTTTGTGTGTGTGTGTGTGTGTGTGTTTAAAAACAGGCAAACTCACTTTGATTTGTTTAGCAATATAATATATTTTTTTCCTAATTCTTATATGTTTGTAGAAATTGGCAAAAAAAAAAAAACATTTTTGCTTTTAGTTGCTTTACTCACTGGATATTTAATTTCCATTTTCCTCAAACATCTTTAAGGATTAATCAGCTAATGTTACAGCTGGAGTTGTATATGCTCGTGTTAGACTGGACAAAGTACATTTGAAGAGGGTTCTGCTTTTTCACTGTAACAGAGTGTGTTTATGTGGTTGCAGCTCCAGGGCAGTAGGACACTAAGTTTAGCCTGTGCTCTGAATCTAGTCAATTTCACTTGTTTAAAGGAATCCAAACAATCCAATTAGACAGTGCTTACCGGCGTGTTCTTCTGTGAATAAGGCTTTTCAGCAGTCATGAATGTATCTGTATCAATCCCTCTCTGTTCGTCTCCCTCATGCACGATTTGACCAGTTGTAGAATTATGGAATTTATATACTGTATCCCACATTCTTTGTTTTTACCAGTTTGATGTTATATTTTTAGACTTCTGTTCCGTCAGGGACAAATTTAAATACAATTAGGAATATTAAAATACAAGAAATAATATTTAATGTACACAGCTACCTTGTTAATTACAGAAGTGTATGTTTCAGTTTGTTACGCAATCATGAACGTAAACTCTAATTTGAATTCAGATTCACGAATTAATCATGTTGATCTTAAGCAGTAGTGGAGATTGCAGATGATTATGGAACATGGTCAGTTTTTCAAAAGGATACAGTAATCTTCCTGCATAATTATATTCCCCCAAACACCACTGATGTTTAGCAAACTAGTACAGTTTTGCTATGAAAAGGAAAAAAGCGCCATAATTCTAATTTTTTAACAATGAATTATCAGTTGCCCCTAGTCTTCCCAATATCCTTTTTCACTGAGAACATCTTTTGTCAGGACTGGCTTCTCTGAAACAGCCTGCTTTTTGTTTCACACAGACCAGCAGATGGTGGCTTCATGTACCCGCACACAGGATACGCGCTGCCACTGCAAACCCAGCACCTTCTGTGTGCCCGAGCAAGCCTGCGAAGTCTGCAAGAAGTGCAGCAGGCAAGACATGCCAGCCACAATGGCCATTGTCCAGCCAGCAATCCCTGTATTGGGCTTATTTATTTAAGGATTTTTTTCTTTACAACCCTAATTTTAATAATAATAGCTGAAATATATGTATAATAATAATAGCTTGTTTGTTTGTTTGTTGATGTATATTTTTTTTGCACACCCCCCACCCAGATGTAAACCGGATGAGGAGAAGGTGCAGAACTGCACAAGCACGTCCAACACTGTCTGCAGGAAAAAAGGCGCCCCACCCCT
>JAODJU010000119.1:14393833-14406665 GCA_026776725.1 Gnathonemus echidnorhynchus
CCCCTCACATTAGGTCGACATCTACACTTAGGCTTTGGAACATCACACCCCCTCACATTAGGTCGACATCTACACTTTGGCTTTGGAGCATCACACCCCCTCACATTAGGTCGACATCTACACTTAGGCTTTGGAACATCACATCCCCTCACATTAGGTCGACGTCTACACTTAAGCTTTGGAACATCACATCCCCTCACATTAGGTCGACGTCTACACTTAGGCTTTGGAACATCACATCCCCTCACATTAGGTCGACACCTACACTGAGCATTTTTAAATCCAGGTTGAAAACTCATTTCTCCTTTGTGGCTTTTAAATAGCAGAAGCATCTTTCATTCATTTTATTGCATCTAATATTTTGTGCTCTTTTTCTCATGACTCATCTTTTATGTCGTTTTTGGATCTTGCATTCTGTTGTATTCTGTTATTGTTCTTGTTCCTATTTGTGTAATAGAATAATTGGATTTTGTGAAGCACTTTGATCAATCTCTGTTATTTTAAAAGTACTCCATAAATACACCTTGATTGTGATTGATTGCTTATTTCCACAGTTCAGGTAAAATGGTTCTTAAGGGATTCATTGCATAATTGTGTGCTATTTAATTCCAGCCTCACTGTTACCTTGTCATGATCTGCCTGTCATGTCCCTGTTTGGCCAGCAGAAGGCACAGGCCATCCGTAATCAACTAATTGTTCTCCACCTAATGTGTAAATCACCCACACCTGGCTTTTGTTAGTCTCTCGTTATTTGTGTATATGTGTGCCTATTCGCACTGTGTCTCACAGCTTGGTCATTGTTGCTGTTATGGATGTTTTGTGTGCTTCCTGTTCATGGTGTCTTCCATTCCTACAGCGCTTCCCTGTGTGCCAGTTTGCCCCGCTCCTGCCTCATTGCTCCTTCCTGACATCTGTTGAGACCCCTTATGGTCCTTTGTTTTCTGCTTCTCTGTTTGTCATCCCTATGAGGCCTTTTTCTGTTCACCCTAATGCTCCATCTGGGTCACAACTCTCCCATCAGGTGTGACACCCTGTACTGCATAAGTGGTTGAACCGGTAAGTTTACATATCATGTTGTGTAGATTATTAATGATAATTATTGTATTGTAATGTTTCTGATCTGAAGGTGTTTATGTATTTTTGGATTAAAGGGACATTTTGCAGAAATGAATGTGTGCTTTTGTGAGACTCTGTTGTATGACTATAAAAACATACAATGGTCACAAGAAAATTGTTGCCAAATGAGATTCTCCTTCACCGGCCTTGGTGAAACTGGAAGGCCGCACACCAAAACCCCTCACTGGATGCACCATGCATCACTGGATGTATCAACAGGGCATTAGGTATCATATCCATTGTGTTTCTGCTTTTAATACCTAATTTTCTTTTATTTTCTTTTATTTTTATAATTGTACCAAAACATACTGCACTGTTATGAAATCTGTTGTCAGTTAATAAATGCTTATTTAGCTACTTGTTGCACTGTCTGGCCTTGTAACATTTTTTAAAGCCCCAATCCTCACAGGATGAGGAGTGCCACTGTAGTCTTCACTGAGTCATATGTTTATTTGAAAGCTGCAGAATATGGAGATTGTTATGGGGGAAACGCTTCTTTTGATGCCCCAATGAGACTTATCTCCAAACCACTACTGCAAGTTAGGGCTTTCAAAGACACACGCATTGGTTTTTCCTAAATTAGTCTGCAGGAAATACAGGCGCTGATTCTGATTGGCATGATTATGTAACGGCTTTCAGATTTCCAGTAGGTTACTTGGGTGCTGTAAATTGGCCCCTTTTTTGACGCACCTACACAACGTGCTGTAAATATCTTTGGCTGTAAAATCCTTTTATTAACAGGGATTGTATAATCAGGCCGTTCACCTAATGATCCGGATGTGAGCTTATCCGATGGCAATAAGACTTCTCGTACTCAATGCACCATCTAGCGTACAAAACAGGCATTGCAAATATGAACAGAACTTGCAGCGAAGAACAGTAACGGCTTGCCATGAACGTGGAGTTCTTACTATTATTATTTGAAGTTCGCTTACGTGTATTTATTGTACTTTCATCAAAAGTAATCTTGTTTGTTGCACTGTGAGACTGTGTAATGTGTGTCTTGCATGAGACTAATTCCACGTACATTGTACTGCACTTGGTGTAAAAAGTTGATTCTGATTACACATTCATTCCATCACAATGGAAATGTAAGGACACATGTAAATACTCCTGATGATCGAATGTTTTAGAGTAATGCTTCAGAGGCTGAAGAAAAACCCTAAATCTGTACGGTTAGATATATAACAAAGTGTTGCCAAATAGCCTTTGTAACATTTACTAGTTAAATTCTTTAACGAATTTTAAGATTTTCCGCAATTAATTTTTTTCAGGTGCTCAAGTCATACTTTTTTCCTACATTTATTTTCCCGCATCCTTTTACTTAAAATACATCATTTTGAAATATTTTCCCTTTTCCATAAAAACGCGTAGCTAAACTCTAATTGGATGAAAAGCATTCACTCACTTCAGTCAGCCAATCAAAGTCGAGTGCGTTAATACGTCCCTACAGAAGAGGGGCGTCGTGGACATCAGGACTGTTCCGAAAGCGTAGGACGCGGACTTGTGCAGGTCGCAATGACGAAAGCACACAGCGCCTTCCCGAGACGCGACATGTTTCGCTTGAATAAACTAAGAAAAAGCCGATAGATTCCAGTCCTTGTGTTCGATTGCGACCTTTTCCACGGGAAATGGCGGCTTTTATTGTAAGTGTGTCAGCGGGTGAATTTCTAAGGGATTACAAGCCGTTGCAAACACAAATGTGTGTACTAAAAACGTACTGGCAAGGCCTTGTGTTTACGTTTAGCTACATACTAAGCTTCATTGCTGAAGTAGCGCTGACACTCGAGAAGTACGGTACACATGGAACTTTTGTATTTTCCAAATTATTTTTTTCCAACATGTAGGCGTTGTATAGGTGGTTCTACACTGAGAGGGTATTAAAATAAGCGCGTTTATGTTGCTGTAGCTAACAAGCTAGCTGAAGTTATTCAGTGGAATGTGCAGAAACACCGATGTTGGATAATATGGGCTTTCGTAAACTGCCCACACGTGCGCAAGATCTATTTACCATTGGCCTTTTACAAATGTGTATGGATATTTGTTACAGTGCTAAAAGCACTGAATATTTAGTAAGGTCTGCAGAGTAAACAGTACTGGGGGCTGGCAGATTATAGTGACATCCACGAATCACATGACGATCCACGTTGCCTTTCTTTACATACCTGTGTGTTGAGTGCACTGCAAGTTGAACTGATCTGTTTTTGGTCTTCCTGCTTAAAATTACTTTTTGGTGCTTGTGATTTTTATGATTTTTGCTGTTCTCTTTTTGATAAGGCACATCCCTCAGTAAGGATCAAAGGAACTGAGCAAATCTACAATCCAGTTCTGTGCCAGGATGAGAAATGCGCTGCCAGGGCTAAGGGCAGCCACATGCACTGTCCCTTCTGCAATGTTGCCGAGGCGTACCAGGACCCGGTGATCTTGCAGGCCCATTACAGAGTCAAACATGTAGACAAGGGCATTGATTTTGCTGGTAAGCTGTTACTGAACCCTTACCAAACAAATAAGCAGATCCATCCCCTGTTTTCTGACAGACCCTCTCAAAAACGTAAAGCATCTAGTAAAATGGCTTTTATTACCATATTTGCTTCTTCGGGTTATTGAACTAATTACATTTCTAAACAGTTGTTTTCAGGATTATTAAAAAAAGAAATCCTGTATCAGCAGATTGTAAAGGAACTAAAATAATTTGAATAAGTTTTTGCATGCTGTTTAAATGTGTTGTATTCTGATGTGTATGCATTTTGTGAAATTGTAGATTATGTCCCAGTTTATAGTAACCTTGTAATTGGCCTTGAATGTGTCTCAAAGGATGTTTTTCCACCGCACCAGGTACCGTACTTTTGGTACTTCGAGAAAGTACTAGAAGTACGATACTGCAAGGGGTTGGTTTCCACTGGTGTAAAAACTGGTACTCAAGGCGGGTATTTTGTACTGAATTCGAAAAATGGCCGTGTATATTATACAGCTTGGTGGTGTGCAGTATTAGTACCAACATCACATGTTATGCACATACAATTCTTACATCGCTAGTGAGCTTTATTAAAACAAGGCTTTTTCTTACTTTCAATCTTGTACGGACATAATAGCACATGGGGTTAAAGTTTCGCTAAAATATTTTTACTCTGTCATAGGGAAAAAAACTTTACAATTTTAATTATTCCTTTTATAGATTCTTATATGTTTAAAAATCGGTTTAAAGTTTTACCTAGTGCTGGATGCCTTCTCCGAGACAATCGTAATCATTTCCATCCTTGCCGTTTAAGTCACTTGAAGACGGGTTTGTGAGAAATTTATGAACTAATTTTTTTGTTTTATAAATACCCCAATATTTATCACAACAAAATCACATCGTTATATTTATAACAAAATCACTTTGCTAGGACAGCATGCTATATATGTGCAGTATTAGTGTATTCAACAAAATACTTTTTAATTTCTTGTCATGTCATCCGGATCTTTTTGTTGTATGTGTTCTTATAACGAAATCACATTTTTTTTTTTTTTACTTCATTTTTCATTATTTTCCGAGTTTGCATCTTTCAAGGTGGTGTCTGTATTGTGTTTTAGTGGCAGGCCATCTGCATAACCAATTGACAAAGAAAGCGTTTCAAGAACCCACCCCAAAGTACCAAAGAAGTACCCCAGCTGGTTTGGCACTTTCTGTACTGGAACTTTTGATACTGGTGATTGGAATTCAATGGAAACATGAAAGTACTAAAAGTACGGTAGTTGGTGTGGTGGAAAAGTGGCATAAAATGTGGTCTTTTTTCAATGAAAAGCCTTGTTTATTGTTATAGTTTAGGGAACATATAGATTTTAAATGGACAAAATTAAGTAAAATAGCTTTTGGTAGCTTTGAAACTGGCAGTATTTAGAAGTATGTAATAATTTTTACTCTGATATTGAATATCCCTATGCAGTCAGAGGTAGTACTCTTCAAGATTCTTTCTTTATTCGTCACATGCAGTTATAGCTGGTACAACATGCAGTGAAATGTTTTTCCCTGGCTGAAAGTACTCTCCGACTGTGCTGGGGATAAGTATAAAATAAAATAAGAAACCAATATTTATAAAATAAAATAAGGGGAGAAGAAAAAAAAACGAATTTATATACATATTAAAACAGAAATACAGATGTGTTTACTATGTAATAAATAAGAAATAAGAAATAATGTGCTGTAAGGTGCAGACGAGGTAAAGTGCAGATGTGCCATGAGGTACAGGAGGTGTTTTTCCGTTATGTGCTGTGTGTGTAGTTGTCCATCATGTTGTCCAGTTATGTGCTGTGGTTGAGGAGTCTCACTGCTTGTGGGTAAAAACTCCTCCTTCAGAACCACTTAAACTGTTGACTGTTGTTTTCTGCACGCCACTGTTGTACTGAGCTGTTAATTTTGCACTTGTGGCCTTCCTGTTAGCTGGAATCTGGCCACTCTCCTCTGACCCCTCTCATTAACAGGGTATTTTCAGCATTTGAAAATTCAAGGAGGGTGTAACTGAACCCTGATTGCATCATATATATATATATAAATATAAATATATGCGCGCGTGTATATGTATAACTAAGTAATCACACCCAGTAAAGTGGCCACTGCGTGCTGGTACAGGTAAAGGTATAATTTTGGCAATAAATATACTAGCCTTTTCAAGAAAGCCAAACTGCCGTAGTACCTACAGAATATGCTGAATGTGTACTAAAATGTTTTTTTTGCCTGCATTAATTCCTTTGTTCTGTGTATTCTGTTGCTACAGGCTTAAAAGTGCTGCGGTGTTGCAACCACTGTGAGATTGTTGGCACAATTAAAGGTGAGAAGAAGTTCAAAGGGGCCCACTGGCACTGTTACCGGTGCCGAAATGGCTTCAACCGCAGGGATGAGGCCATCAAGCATTACAAAACCCACTTCCGCAACCCACACACCACCTTTCAGATCCAGATCACCCAGGTATGTTCCGAGTGGCCAGGACAGGATCTAACCACCTATGGCCTCTGATAGTCCAATGTTTATTCAACCTAAACTAATTATAGTTATGAATCATTGCAATATTTATAATGCAAGCAGCTTGTTCCCTTGATATAGATTTGGCCATTAAGAGTGGGGTGTTTGGAGGGGGGCTCAGTGTTTAGTGCCACAGTCTCACACTCATTTATTTAGCAGGTACTTTTGTCCAAAGTGACATACAACTAAGCAGATGGTGTATTACAAGCATGCAGCAGTGCAGCAAAGCTGAATGATCAGCAACAAGTGCAAGTTACCATTTTAAGCAAGAGGTACAAACTGTTACAGACAAGTACCTATGCAATTACCTATTCAGCAAATGCAAGAGACCAGCTGATTACAGGTGAAGGCAGAACTAGATAGGGGTTGGAGGGCTGCTTTAGCTGGTCTTTAGCTGTGTCTTGAAGGTTGAGAGGGATACTGATGACTGGGGGTAGACGGGAAGCTCATCAAGACTTCAAGACTTTTTATTGTCATTGTACAGTTGCCTGGACAACGAAATTAGCTGGCAAGACTACAAAGATGCAAGAAAAGTGACAGTGTCAGTACAAGATATAAAAACAATATAAAAACACTCTATACACAATGTATAGGTACAAGAGACATTTTGGGGGGTATATGCAAGGGCATCATAAATGTAATAAATAAGGGAGGAAGGGCTTTAGTCAAGATAACAAATAATCTAATAGGCAAATAGTCAAATAATCCCACCATTTTGGAGCCACACACTGGAAACGCCTGGAGTCAGACTTCTCACAGAGTGCTGGTCAAAATCCATCACCCTGATTCCGAGCTGTGCTGTATACAGGAGGTGAACAACCGGCAGTATTATGAACAGAACGCAGAGGCGCATCCAAAGGCGTACGGGGGCCTGGCAATCTCCCCCGGCACCAATGGGGAGTGCTGCACCATTGGTTCAATGCTGGCTCAGACTGTAATTAACACATCAACAAGTGCAGAATCCCTTCTCAGAGAGGTGCACAAGGTAGGCTATGACTCAGAAATGGGAGTACCTCCGTTTTTGCAGTATTAATTATATCGAGCTGCTGCCTAAATAGGTAAATATTAGACACTGCTGATGCACTCAGTGAAGTCAGCATTTGTTTGAATTTTTTTGTTATATGGTGGTTTATTCCAATTATGGCCTGTGATTTCCGTGGTTGAAGGACAGCAGTGTGAACAATGGGATGATGGTGGGAGCCGAAGAGACGGTGGGGCCTTCCCAGCAGGCCTCAGGCCGCGAGACACTGGTACTGATGAATCCCAGTGGGGAGAACGACAGTCTGGTATTCGAAGAAACATCCAGCATCATTGCCGAGCAGGTACTATGACACAGAAGGCTGTCAGCCAACTCTAAAGATCAAAGAATGTTAATGAACTCTTTATTTATATTTTTATTTGCATAATTATGTAATTTTATATTTGTATTTGTATATATATTTGTATATACAGTGTTGGGTAGGTTACTTTTGAAATGTAATGGGTTATAGATTACTAGTTACCCCGTAAAAAATGTCTACCAAATGTTTTAAACTGGACTGTAAAGTTAAAAAGTCCCAACAGCTTTTGTTGACCTGTGTTGCCTGGAAATATGCCAAAAGAAGACATTTCTGCATGGCGAAAAGATGCAAAACAACAAAATGAATGTTATATTCTATGTTTGTACATATGATGTGACCCCCTTGTAATCACCAACATTTTAATTAGTTACTGTAATGTAATTGCATTTTTTTCTCAGAGTACAGATTACAATTACATTTATTAGTTATAAAGTTACAATAGAAGATTGTTCTTTTTTTAAGAATGGGTGCATGTGTGCCAGTAAAAATAGCCCTGTGGGGCAGCTTTCGCGCAGGTCAGCTCTAGAGGTGCGCTTGTGGTTTCCTTTAAAAATATGAAATTCATTAGACATGCGGATTTCTGCAGAGCAGGACGGCATAGCTGCAGGAGCGTTTTTGGTTTAAGGCTTTTCTGCAATGTGCTACAGGGCGGGGAGAACCTGGACCAGAATCTGCTGCTGGAACGGCAGCTTCTGGAACTGCATCAGCAGAACCAGGCACTGCAGCAAGAGAAGGACCTCATGGAGAAGAAGCTGCAGGCTGAGATCCAGCAGCTGAAAGACCATGTAGGTATCACAGTCAGTTCCAATCTGTCAAAAGGTAACATTTCACTTACTTTTTGAAGACCATTATAATCTTTTATGAGTGATGCTCTCATCAAGATGAAGAATGACATTTTCCCTACATGTGTAAATTGTGTCCTGGGAAAGGAACCACTAACAAATTGGGATCTTGAAATTCCTTTTTCTAGTATTAGAGTTTAGCACACAATAGAAATGAGTATCCCTGTCATTTGTATTGCCCCACACAGCTAATACTCGGACTGAAATGTACTGTGTGTGTTTGTGTATATAAACAATGAACAAAAGCAATAATATGAAATAGATAATGTTTGGAGAAAATGTTGAGTATTTAATAAAAACAATTCCTGCAAAAGTGTTATATCTTCAGAATAGTTTATCTTGTCAAAAACATTTGTGGCAAAATTATTTGCACCCTTGAAGAATACTATAAATAAGACCAAATAAATTTGCATCTTTGGGTAAAAAATGTTTCTTGATGTTGCTTTTAGTGTTTAGGAACTTTTGCTGTCTAGGAACTATTGTCTATGGCCATTTCCTGTTTCACTGGGGTATAGATATGAGGTAACACACAATTAAAATCATTTTAACATGGGTAAAACCAAAGTTGTCAACTCAAATGAGAAAAAAAAAGTTGTTAAGCTGCATGGACTTCCGGTCGAGTATCAGTACCGATAGTTCCAGTACTGAAAGTGCCAAACCAGTTGGGGTACTTCTTTGGTACTTCGGTACTTTGGGGTGGGACTTGCAAACGTATTTGCTGTTGATTGGTTATGCAAATAGCCTGCCGCTGAAACACAAAATACAACCGCCATCTTTTGAAACACACAGCGAACAGCGAGAAACGAAATAAAAAGCAGTAGAAACAAAAATATACAAAAGTAAAATGGAAGGACGGGCAGACGAGGAAACACAGGCTTTAATCGCCATATGGTTGGATGAACAGATCCAGTGGGATTTGGATGGCACCACTCGAAATAAAAAAGTATTTGCCGTAATAGCAAGCCGCTTGGAAGAAATGGGGCACACGTGAAACACTGAACAATGCCAGGTCTGGGGCGGTCACTGATGATGTCATTTGGCGCCGGTACCAGTTTTTACGGCAGTGGAAAGCCGATACAAAGAAGTACCATAGATTCGGTACTTTATGGAAGTACCGAAAGTACGGTACCTGGTGCGGTGCAAAAGCGCACAAAGAGGAGCCCAAAGATTAGTTGAATCTTGAGGATTCAGTGTTTCAAAGTCAACTGTGAGACTCCACCTCCATGACCAGAAGCCTTATGGATGAGAGGCATGAAAGAAGCCTCTCCTGAGACCAAGACACAAATCCCAGCATCTCTACTTTACCAAGCATCATTGGAGATGCAACTTGAATCTTGTGTAGTGGTCAGATGAGACAAAAATTGAGCTTTTAGGCCATGCATGCCATCGCCGTGCTTGGCCAGAAAAGGGCACTGCATGCAAAGCAGGGCACCTCATTCGGTAAAATATGCTGGCATCTCTTTGATGCTTTGGGGCTGTTTTGCTGCCAGCGGTCCAGGCGTTCTTGTTAAGGTCAGTGGCATAATGAATTTTATTAAATACCAGAACATTTTATCCGAAAATCAGGTTTCCTCTACAAGAAGGCTAAAACTGGGATGTGGTTGAGTCTTCCAGCAAGACGATGACCTGAAGCACTCATCAAAACTGACAAAGAATTGGTTGCAGAAACACAGAATCAAGGTTTTGCGATGACCCTCTCAGTCTCCAGATTTGAACCCAGTTGAACATCTGTGATCTCAGTTGCAGTTCACAAGAGGAAACCCAAAAATCTGAAGAAGTTGGAAATGTTCTGCATGGAAGAGTGGTCCAAGATCTGCTCACCAGTGTTCTCCAGTCTTGTTAAACACTATAGAAAGAGGCTGAGTGCTGTCATTCTTGCCAGGGGAGGCTCCACTAAATACTGACATTTGGCTTGCCAATATTTTTGGAATCTGCCTTATTATGAAAATTCATGTTCGTAAAGGGAAACTGACAGTAAAAGCGTGAGACTTGCCCAATTATTTAAGCACAAAATATCACCCATTACATGCATGGTCCCTTTTATATATTAATTTTTGCAATTTTTTTATGAAGAGTGACTTCATGTATAAGCTATAAATGTGTTGTATCATTTCTAAGGAAGGTCTCATCTCTGCTTATTTGTCAGATGGTCAGTCTGGTCCAGGCGAATGTAAAAATGTTTGAAGAGCTGCAGTTATACCGCAGTGTCGAAGGGAGTGAGGAGAAGATCGCTAAGCTTGTGAGTACTGCCTCATCTGGGCAGGAGTTTTAGTAAATTCTCATAAGCAACAGTTATTTTTAGGCATTTAGTCACTTTTTTGGCCTTGAGTGCAAATTTAGATTGTGAACAAAATCTTGTTCTCTTATTAAAATTCACATTTGCTTCGTGTTTCCCAGTGCCGGTCCTGCAGGGCCAGTCTGTGACGCAGTTTGCAGATATCCCTGCTGAGATGCTTATTCAGCTCACCAGCTAATTGCCAGGTTTAGTAGGTGTGTCTGAGCAGGGAAATCTGCAAACTGTGTTGCAGACAGGCCCTCCAGGACTGGAATTGAGGAACCCTGATGTACACTGTACTAAAGTTATGTAATGTAAAGGTAATAAGAAAATTTGTTTTCATTAACCTTTGACCTGAATGATTCAGTTGTTATTGCAACTTAATAGTGATTTCTGCTGAAGCTTATAGTTCCACTTTTCTACTGAAAAGTTAGTAAGCTCTAGTAGTAAGGAGGGATGGCTTGGTCTTTTCCTAATCCTGTCTTCCAGGTCATGCTTATGGTATTAGGGTTAGCGTAATGCTGCGGTCCTCTCCTATGCCTGGATTAGTTGGTAAAGGAGACTTGTGCTGTGTGCAGGTAGAAAGCCTGGAGGCCCAGCACCACGAACTACTCCAGACCCAGCTAGCCACCCTCAAGAAGGAGATTCTGCAGCAGCACAACGGGCTGACGGTCAATGGGCACCCAGGGGAGCACCTTGGCCTTCCTGTCGAGTGCCAGGGCGCGACGGGCGCCCTGGCTGTGTCTTTTCTGAACACAGAGCCGTCCGAGGAGCAGGGGGGCGGTGCACTCACAGGAATTGAACTTGTGGAGGTGCAGCTGGGACCGGAGCAGGTGCAGCCTGCAGCTAAGACTGCAGACCTAGTTCCTGCCACCAGTCCTGTCTGCTCTGCAAAGCTGGCCCCGGAGCAGCAGGTGGTGCTGTCTCCCACGAAGCGCTTGTGTGACGCTGTGCCTGAAGTCGAGGCCAGAAACAAACTGGCACGCACAACCTGACTTCTGGGAGCACCTTCGTCCTCCATTTCTCCTCATGGGTGCAGATCTGTTAAGATTTGTCTTCGTCTGCCTCCTAAGGATACCACAGCTGAACTGATGGCGGAACCGCTCTAGAGATCTGCGTATGACTGTTGGGGGGGGGGGGGGTGCTGTGGCTCTCTCCCACACTGAGCAAACTGCTCTGTACCAGGGTACTGCTCTTTGGACACTTTTTATACCTGCTAGTATAGTTTTGTAAGCGCAATGGTTCACGCTGTATTAAAGACGTTTCCTGGACCGGAACCAAATTATTTATGTCACTGTATTTTAATTGTAATTCTTAAAATGTTAGCCTTACACCCTTCCTCTCTTCCAAATTATACATGTTATTAGAAGTTCCACTGAGCTAGGAAGGATCGTCACTACTGTTTTACTAATAAATCCTCTTAAGCAGTCTGATATCTATTTAATGGTCCAATGTGAATAGTGATACGTCATTCATCCTTCTGGGGATATTGTGTAATTTACAGGTAAGAGCCAGTTTTGGGGTCAGAGTATAGAGTTGGACAGGATCCAGTGCCTTGGAGCAATTAGGGCTAAGGGCCTTTCTCAGGGGCCAATGGTTACAGTGTGCTTCTGGCTACAGGATTTGTGTAGGTAACCTTCCAGTCCCAAGGTACAGAGTCACTGTGTGAGAGACTTAAAGCAGTGGACTGGTTATCAAACTGAGCATTCAAAGGAATGCCATGAAGGCTGACTGACCCGAACAGGGGGTACTGCTCATGGAGGACCGGTTATCAAACTGTGAGCATTCAAAGGAATGCCATAAAGACTGACTGACCGGAACGGGGTACTGCTCATGGAGTGGGCTGGGCTAAAATAAAATACCAAAAGGTTGCATGGTTTGTTTTTTAAGGGGCTGTGAACAGGAGCATCTGAAATGGGAGATCTTGCAGTCTGATGTTGCACATATGATAAAGTTTAAGCCTTATTTTAATGGAAGGAAATTTGTCAATCTTACAAGTTATTTGGCAAATGTGTCTAACATATGATAAAACACTATCAATAACAGAATATCTGACTGAATCATCCAGAGTCTCAAAACAAGAAATCAAACTGACTCCAACTGTTTGATTTTACTTATTTTTTGATGGTTTTAAATTTGCGTATTATAAACCAATATGAGAAGTGTGTTGTACAGGCAGAATTTACACTGCCCGTCCAAAAAAAAAGTCGCCATTTGAATTTATATCAGCAAATACTTAAGAGCCAATGACTGGATCATT
>JAODJU010000119.1:14408996-14422804 GCA_026776725.1 Gnathonemus echidnorhynchus
TCAAGTAAGAATTGCATTGTAGTATGACTCGTTTCCTGGCGCGTACAATTTATATTAGGTCAGCGTTCACGGTTCGATTTATGATATTCAGATCGAGTTCTAGGTCAAACTGGTTTGTTCGACTTTCAAGGAATTCAAGTTCTAGTGAGTTCGAGAACCGAGGTACCACTGTATAAATAAATAGAACTGAACCCATAAATATTAATATAAGTGCTTTAACTTGTGAATTAATAAAAACAATATCAGCAGTTCAGAGCTGAGACTAGGAAATCCACCTGAAGCTAAGCAGGTTTGGGCCTGGCCAGTACTTGGAGGGGAGACCAACTAGGAAAGCTGGGATGCAGCTGGAAGAGGTGTTGGTGTGGCCAACAGGGTAGTCCATCCTGTGGTCTGTGTGGGTCCCAATACCCCAGTGCAGTGTTGGGGACACTGTGGCCAACAGGGTAGCCCATCCTGTGGTCTGTGTGGGTCCCAATACCCCAGTGCAGTGACAGGGACACTGTGGCCAACAGGTTAGCCCATCCTGAGGTCTGTGTGGATCCCACCGCCTACTGGGTACAGAAGAAGGATGGATAGATAATAGATTATATAGAAAAGTTTAACTGTTAGGCAGGGGAGAGGGAGGTTCTGCAGAATACAACTCCACTACTTTGAACAGTGCATGACCATATGGGTTTTGTTGGATCCAGGGTCATTGTGGACCTATTGAAGATGAACGTGGCCCCGCTGGCTGTCTTCCAGACCCTGAAGGCCATGTGTGCGGGCCAGCGCATTTCAGAGACACCAGCCGGGGACAGTTCTGCGACACCTCAACCTCCCACAGCTCCCCCAGAAGCCAGAGGTCAGGCTTGTGTCTGGGGTTGGATGGCAGTAGCTGTGAGGGCCATTGCAGTCCTAGTTATTAGCCTGATTGCATTTGTCCCTCTGCCACCATGATCTGCACTGCTTTGCATTTCAGTCATTGGTATTACATGAGGTGAGGATTTCATGTGGCAGGAATATGGGACTAACCCTGTATCCATAGTCTTTGCGTCATACAAGTATTTAGGCACACATAGCTTTGGCAAATAGCATTAATTTTCATGTATGCTGTGTGTGTGTGTGTATATACACACACACACACACAAAGAATATATCTTTATTTAAGAATGAAAAATGACATCAGGTGTGTTTATACCTAGAGAATGAATTGTATTTAGTGTAGACCTATGCAGTGTTGTAGATTTGCTGGTGCTTCACTGATAAAGCTTTGCCTGACATGTTGCAGTCCTACTTGCTTTCCTTTTTCTGCTTTGACATTGTCACATCGCTCAGCTCTGCAGGGCTGCTTTCCTGTTGTGCTGCTTGCACTGCTTCACAGCTGCTATCAGCTTACATTTCATCACAGGTTGCATTGGCTTGAAATAATGGGCAATAATGTTATTAAATGTAGATAGCCCACCATCTCTCAGTCCAGTTACAATTAACAGCTGCACTATGGCTAAATGTATAGCTAAAGTACATTCTGGGGAATACAATAGTGTTTTAGTGCTGCTAAAAGTGTTTTTATGTCTAAGCTACATTGCAGTTTCTTTTTTGCAATTGAAAATAAAAAGTGATTTTCTTTTCTTTAACTCGTTACTATAAAAATCATTCACTAAATGGGATAACAAAATGTGATGTAATTTTTGTATATCAGGAAAAATGAGCTGTTAAATTACAGACTGCATCTGTAACTAGAACTGATAAAATGCCACGAAGGATATTTAACAGTTTAAAAATAATCTGTACATGTGTACATGTGCAAAGCATTAGCTTAGACTGTATGGGACTGTGCTAATGTGTTTTACTCTTTCTTTTTGTGTGTGCATGTGTGTATGCTGCTGTGTTTCTTTCCTTTCCAAAAGTGGACAGCTCTGTTGTGTCTGGCAAGAGCAGTAAAATCCCTGCACCTCTCCCTCAGTCCTCTGGCTTGCGGCCGGCGAGAGTAAACACAAAGATTGTGGTCTACAGCCCAGCTGACTCTTGCTCGCCTCCCTCTCAAGGTCCCCCCGGTTCTTTCCACTTTACTTGCTGCCTGTTCTCTCCCTTTTCAGGTGGCACTTATTAGTTTATCTACTGGGGCTGGTCCCATCTGCTGTCA
Organism: Gnathonemus echidnorhynchus; assembly: GCA_026776725.1. Lineage (NCBI taxonomy): Eukaryota > Metazoa > Chordata > Actinopteri > Osteoglossiformes > Mormyridae > Gnathonemus > Gnathonemus echidnorhynchus. The sequence continues at coordinate 14,411,119 of JAODJU010000119.1, forward strand.
CACCAGAAGCCAGGCTCAGCTGTGTCTGGCTGTGGTGCAATGAAGTGCAGAGTCCAGAACATTCCTGATTGTCATTTCACCACAGAACTGGTGAAATTCCATTTGTGGTTGAGAATTGCTTTTGGTTTGACAAATCATAATATTTTCTCCCCATGTAATTTTTTCATTGCCTGTATCAAATTCTATGAAAGTTCATATGGATGATTTGCACAAAACAGGAAGTTTCTTTAAGGCAACTTTGATCACCCAAAGTTTGCTTATACCCCTAAGATTAATAAAAGAAGCACCTTTTTCCTTGCCTGGTTCCAGGTGTGACTGGACAATGTGGATGAGATGTTGTCAGTGTCACGGTTCAGAAAGCAAGCAAGAGAGCAAATCCATTCTAAGATTGATTTCCAGTCCTTTGACAACCCACAGGTTAATTTCCTTTTAATATTAATCTAATCTGATTCTGAACAGTTCTGATTTATGGAATGAAATATTGAAAAAGATATTTCATTTAAAAACAATTCTATCCACCCCTCTGATCATTACACAATGATAAACTAATAATCCCACTTTTTCCTTCTGAACTGTGCTGTAGTGGTTATTTCCATAATGCCTCACTGTGCCAGTGAACCCTGTCCCCCCCCCCCTCCAATCTGAGTTGTGTCGTGAAGTGAGTTTGTTTAGTGTGATCACTTGCTGTCCTTGTGCTTGCCTGTCTTTCAGTCAGCCGTAGAGACATTGTCACTCAGCTGTGTGCCTTCAATGGCAGCCTGCTCTGTCTCCTTGCAAACGTTTTAAAAACATTTAACTAACTGCTGTTTGTTAAATAGATTATGAGGTATTTGCAGTCGGTTTCCTGTCAAGGAAAAGGCAGGCTTTCTCCGGGTCACACGACACATAATGCTTTGGAATAGCAAACATTGATGATTTTTGAAAAATTATTTCCCAGATGATCCTTTGTGCGAAGAAAGATTGATTTTCCCAGTGACAAAAAGAATCGATTGCTGGGCTTTCAGGCCGTGCTGCCACACTGTCATTGCCATTTTCCATTTTCTTCACGCTTGCTGCACCATTCTGATCTTATCGTCTAGCATGAGCCGCCACCTGTGAAAGCAGAGTCTATGGGCATCTGTCCTTGCATTGAATGCTGTTCTGAGCATCTGGGCTTGTTTTGTTCCTGCATTTCTGGTAGAGGACATCTTACTTATAAGCATTCCCGCAATTTTGTGTCATGAGTCAAGGCTGATATTTTCTGAAATGAATGTTTCAAATCAGGTTGGTATTTATAACCAATATAACCAAATTATAGGTTGTATTGGTATGTATGATTTATGGAAAGTTTACAGCTGCAAAATGTGTGTGTGTGTGTGTATATATAGGTATATTTATATACAGTATATACACATTAACAGTTTTCTAGTTGTGTGTACATTATTACAGTACTAAAGATACCTTAAACAAACCACCCTATTAATAATAATAATTTCTGTTGATAGTTCTTTAATGGGTGCTCTCAATGGCCCTGTTATGTGTTTTTACTATATAAAAACAGCTGTGCGCAGCAAGACGGGTCAGAGCCACGGGGAGAAGAGTGCCCGGGACGGCTCCAGCCAGAGGGTGCCCCGCCAGCCCAGCGCCTCCCGGGGCCCGAAGAGCGGAAAGAGTTCTGGCAGTAGCAGCTCCTCCTCACAGCTGACATCCAGCTAGGGCTTCCCTGTATGAGCGCCCCCCTCAGCTTCGGTGGTCTCATTGCGATTAGCCCGAGGGGCAGTTATCCTTTATTAATTAGGCCAGTACCCCTCAGAAAACCACCGTCCAGACAGTTTGAGTGCACAGTGCATTTGACTGATCACTGTTTTTTTAGGCCAGTAGCGTGATTTACAGAGCCGGGGTTGCCTGTAATCTGTCAGCTTGCCCTCCAGTTTCTGCATTTTCCATCACAACAACCAATTATATTTCTGGCTTATAAAACTGTCTAGAAAAACATTAAGGTCGTATTAAAAACCAAAAATGATTAATTATGCCTCCCCAGGGCCTTGGCTGACGCAGCCTGTGTTCAGTATTTGGTCATTCAGGCTACCTGGTATGGTAAATTCCTATGCTCATGAACACGTCTCCTTTTATTACATGTGAACGTTTTGAAGAAGCATGTTGATTTTCAAAATACACAACCCTGGCATAGGGGACTCAGCTTTTACTTGGAATGAACATTGCATACTATGACTTTCCCTTTACAGTTCATATTTTTATGTGTCTTGTTTTATGTGCTTTGGGTAGGTCATTCAGAAAATAGCCATGCCCTTTGTTTTTTCAAAAATTGCAAGCACTTTTGTAAGATATTTGAAATAAACATGAAGTTTCTTTGTGCTTTGGTGGATTCATTTTGCCTTATGTCTTGGACATAATAGGCAATAATAGACATAATAGGTGTTTAACTGATAGGAGGAGTTGTAATATGCATCGTGGTGGTGGTGGCACAGCATTGATCTGTAACATAAAAGCTGATTAAAAATGATACTTCTACTTCCAGGTGGAGTGCTCTTGCATTGATGTGCCACAGGCAAACGTACAAAGTACCAGTGCCTGCAGAACAGCAGGGCAGGTTCATTAATATTCATAAAGGAAGCACTACCTGACGGTCAAGGTGATGATCTTTGAGCTGCAATGCTTTTGGGAAACTTGCCCGTTTTTGGTTGCTGAATACTCTGTAATGGTTAAGAAAATCATTTCACCACAAAACTTTAGGAAAATGCCTCTGTACAGTGCAAAAAAATCATTCTTTTTGTGAGCTATGGTAGCAAAGCTCAAGATTGGGGTAGGCAGGTAAAAAGTAATGTTAGCGATACATCACTTAGCATCGATATTGGCCAATATTAAATATTAAAAATCAAGATATTGGCTGACGTGTTAGTCTAGGCTGAAATTGCCAACCTATGCTTTAACTTTATCAGTATTTTACATTAGCAGAACCAGAGCTAAAGATATAACTACTTAAATAATGAACATGCATCAGTCAATTATCCATTTTCCACAGTAGAGGACCATTATGACTGCTTCATATTTGCGCAAAAAGAAACTAATTTACTGGTCGCTGTCGATGTGTGCATACCCTCTTTGTAAACAATGTGAAAACACCTGTGTGGATGGAGATCATTTTCTTTTGAAAACAGTGTGGGCGTAGCTTAAGATGGAGGTGGTGAAGTAAAATAAAAGCAGAGGCACAGATTGAGAGAGAAAGGTACACATTTTATGAGTAAGACAGAATTGTGTTATCAGCAAATAAAAATTTACAGTGCAATAAATTTATAAGTAAAAAGTACACTACTTGTATAATTTTAAGCTATATCTGTACAATCTGTAATAATACATTACAGTACAGTACTTTGTGATGAGAATAAGTATGTCAAAATACATTTACTTAAAAATTAAATATTAAAATGACAAAAATATATACTAAAACATAGTTTAAAATGTACTGTCAAAAATGAAAATCAAGTATAATTCTTCCTAATATAGTACCAATCAAAATTTTGGACAGGCCAAGTCACCTACAAATCAGAACAAAGTCACATGACCTGGCTACCTGACCAAAACACAATAGAGATGGTTTTGGAGGAGTTTGACCAGAGTAAAGGAAAAGTGGCCAGTGAGGACTCGGCATATGTGGTGACCCGGGAATTTGAACTGGCAACCTTCTGAGTCCCAACCCACAGAGCTCCAACAAATTATTACTTTTTTGTTTCATACTTTTTTGGTCAGTGCATAATTCCGTATATGTTATTTTATAGTTCTGATGTCTTATATATTTATTCTAAAATGTAGAGAAAAGTATAAACAACCATTTCTATGGGCAGGTGTGTACCTAGTAGCTGCTAGAAAAAGAAACCAGAGGAATTATGTTATTAAAAGAAATATAGACTGTAACACGAGAAAGATACACTACTGACGTAGACCAATTCGTTTATGAATGTCTTAACAGCGCCACCAAGTGCTGCAGACCGGAATTCTACATTAAGGACTTTCACGTTCTTCATTTTGTCATAGCAGCAGGTAACACGGCGCGACTTACTTTTACAGCCTGTCTTTATTGTCACTAGTTTTCGCCTTTCAAGACTGAAATCTTACATTTACATGTAAATGTAAAAAGCTGCACCTATGACAAAAATAACTGGATTTATCAATTATTATCAATGAAACGCCAGTTTCGGGTAAACTGCTGCTAACACGTAGCCCCGTCGGTCTATATGGCAGAGACCGTCGTAAAACGTCTTATATACATTTCACTTTGCAATAGGCAGTTTCCCTAGTATAATATTTTTGGAACGATTATTCAGCCGTTAGGCTTGCCACATAGATAAATATAAAGGATAACTTCATCCGTATCCAAAACCACAATTTGGAAACACGACACAAAAACATCGCTATAACAAGCTTCACCGAAACCATTCATACTTCCGGGAACACAATGGCCGCAGTGACGCAACTACACACGAATGATGATTGGTTAACAACTTAAAATATTCAAATTAACAACGCCATAGTCAACAATTTCGTTATAAACGTTTACCAGATGTCTTACTTAATTTTTACACAGTTAAATGAAAATTAAATTTAAAAATAGTAGCTGCATATATTTTCATCTACTATTTTATTCATTTACATAGTAACATTTGTATGGCATACCGTGAGTGAAATATGAAAGCCTACTATATGGTATATATAACCTTTTACCGCCATCTTTTGGCGTGTTGTATGAAAGGAGAGAAGGTTAGCACTCCCCTTGACAAGGATGGAAGAGGTCCTAGTGGCCTTCAACACACATATGGTTAAGGCATTGCCACCTACTTCGTGGCATCTCTAACCAAGTTTTTTTTTTCTTTAGCATACTTTATTTTATAAATATTCAATTTACAGATCTAACAAAAAAATAATAACGATGTTATGGACATACAATAATTAGAATGTGCTTTAAAAATATTGCTATCCGTCAAGTAATGGATCCATTTACGTTCGAGGCCACACAATGACCCACTGACAACATCTAACCTGTAACAACAGTAAATATGCATACAGTAATGTATATGTGAGGGACAGCTACAATAAGCTTATATATATATATATATATATATATATATATATAGCATACGTTTCTCTCCATAAAAAGGCATTTCTCTCCTGCTTCAGGCGCCGTCTTCTTTCTCAGTTCCCATTATTTGCTACTGCATCTTATGAGTTCATAATGCAATTCGTGTCATAGATCTCTTTATTATAAAGTGTTGTAATTTTATATTTACCTTGTTATTGATGTAGAGCGCTGTTTGTATATTACTGTACTGTACTTAATGTCTTGACTCTCCCCTATAACCAGGGGCGTTGCTAGAGATTTTGGGCCCCCCGGTCCAGACCAATCCAGTTATTTTCCTAATTTTCTAGGCCCCCTGTCACTCAGGGGCCCTTGTATTCATCCTAACTTTCTCCTGCCTTATGGCGCCCCTGAGTAGAACTATCAAGATCTGCCTGAAGTGACTTGCTTATATGTCTTTACTATTTGTGTTTAGTCAGCATTTTGCATTAGATTTTCCTTCTGGTAGTCTGGTTTACTCCTGCATTATACAGACATGCAATTTTGTGATCTGGAATTTCCAGATTCTGTGTGTTAGCATATGTCCCCCTGAGCTGTACCCCTGCCTTGGGCCCCTGCAATGTTCTCCTAGCCCTCCCATAACCTGGTACCACCATAAGATGGCAGTAGAGTTACAGCTGACAATTAAGTTACTGCAACTAAATAAACACATGGCTACTTCAGAAAGGAAAAAAGGAAAAAAGCCTTAACCTTTGTTCTGCCAGATTCATTATTTGGCAGAATATACCGTGAGAACAAACAATATAGTCAGAAGTGATGATGACCATGTGCTATGGATATTATACGATGACTTTACCCAGCCAAAATACTACTGCTCCAGAATCTTTACCGATCACAAACAAGCAAGCTATGTTTAATACAATACACAAAGAATATGGTATAAACATTTAAAAATCGCAATTTAATTGTAATTTATAATAATTTGTAATTTATAATAATTGGTACACAAATAATATTTGGCACTAAATCTAATCCCCTGCAACACTGACAAGACTTAGCAGTTAGAAGATATATTGATAGATATATGGATGGATGTTAGATGAAGGAATGGATGGATATATGGATGGATGTTAGATGGAGGAATTAGATATATGGATGGATGGAGGAATGGATATATGTATGGATGGATGGTTAAATGGATGGATGTTAGATGGAGGAATAGATGGATGGATGGTTAGATGGATGAATTGATGGATATATGGATGGATGGTTAGATGAAGGAATTGATGGATGGATGGTTAAATGTAGGAATGGATGGATATATGGATGGATGGTTAGATGGAGAAATTGATGGATATATGGATGGATGTTGGAGGAATGGATGGATGGATGGATCAAAGCAAAACACACATGCATAAAGTAATCATGAATTACGTGACAATTTCTGAAACATATGAAATGTAATTGTTTTGCATACTAGATACTGTCTTGTGCTATACTGCATTCACATAACAAGCTGACTTTGTGAAAGTATTTAAACAACAGTGTGAAGGGTATAAGTATTCCATGGAGACAAGCTATTAATTGTGACCTAATTTCAGGAAAATAAACTACATTTACCTCAGGATGGAAAACTTTTATTAAACAGCACCTCTTGGTCCAGAAGTCGGACTATGTCACTGCGAAAACACTGGATGAGTAGCCACCTCTCACTGTTTCCATCTGGGCCTTTCTGGCAGTAGGTAGTCAAAAAAGTCAAATTTATATATAATATAGACGTTCTTTGTGCATAGCATGACTTAGTTATGGATAAGAAATAAACTGATTATCTTTGATGATGGATTCATATAATGGGAATATATATGATAACACTTGACACACATATTTATGGTAATGCTTTACACACATGAATATCACATTGTGTGATTATGATTATACAGTTATAATGTTTGCTATTATAGTATGTTTGTCTGAGGTATATTAAAGCTGCTTAGGTATGTTAGGATGCTAAGGTATATGTACATGTTGCTTATGAATGTTCTATGAATGCATAATGAATGCATTATGAAGGTGCACTGAATGTTGTAAGAATGCATTATAAAGGCATTATGAAGGTGCAGTTAATGTGTGTTTGGTTGTTTGTGTGTGTGGATTGGGTTTATATTACATTGCAGGGACCAAATGTTCCCCACAATGTGATAAAAACCAGTTATTTTGATGTTGTGGGGACTATTGAGATCCGACAAAGATATAATTACAAACCTCTGTGTGTGTATGTAAAGACTATGAATTGATCAAAAATCTAAATAGTTTAAATCTACATCTATGCGTTTCTACACTCTGACTGTACCTATTTATTCTGTATTCCCCTTTATACTTTTCTTCTCCAGGAATTCTGCTTTTTCCTCTACTTAACAGTAATGTCTATTGTCCCTAGGCCAGATGTGATTTCAGTTGAATGAGCAGCGCTTAATCAGTAAATCTAGCCAGAATGTGACAAAATGGTAACAGGAAACCAGCAGGTTTACATACTAGTAACAATGACTGCACTCAAAACAATTCTGCTGAGACCATGGATTACCACTTATACTATAATCACATAATCTTAAATAAACAATAAAAAATACGCTGCCTATGTTCCTGGTGTTGGGAATTATAACTGAAACATTGAAAAGACAAAGGACAAACAACATAAATATGTATATCTAATCTGTGGGTGTTATAGGAGCTGGTGTTTAACAAACTAAGTAAATGCAGAGGTACAGGTTATTAAAGCATCCCAAAATATCCTTATTCCAAAAGCTATTTTAGTATTTTCAATGATGTTGGGAAGCTGCATACCTCAGTAGTCATGAAATTTTGCAATAAGGATTCACGTATAATATTCACATTGAGTGGATTTGTGTCACGTGCTCATTCATCTTTTTGTTGGATCCCACAAAAAAGCATTTCTGTGGTTTATGGATGAAGAGCCTATACAGTAGGAAAGAAGTAAGTGGAACATTTGAAAGTATGTTAATGTTTAAGCCATGAATAACAATCACGACCTGAACAGATGACTGCAAGAGAGTAGCTGTAGCACAAAGACATGGCTGTTTCAGGCAAATGTGTGTAATGCTTTGACATTTTCCCCATAAACTGTTAAGTTCTACTGTAAAGCCACAGTACAGGCTCTGTCATTTTACCATGTTTGATACTCCGATGTGTTCTATAAAACCAGGACAATAATACTTACGGAGGTAAAACAGTGTCTATCGCAGCACATACTGTAACCAGATTCAATTGCCTCAAAAATAGATGGACTTGTGTGTAAAGTGTGTAAAGAGAGGGAAATATGCAGACTAATCTCTCCCCTAAATCTACCCCTGCTGAGAGCCACTAGGTCAATTTAAGGTTAAGTTGTGGTACCAGTGCATGAAATTGAAGAGCGTCCTACAATGTAATGTCTTGCACACCTTTTTGGATTTCTTACATTCCAAGAGAACCATTATCGTTTGCCTTTTACTGTAAGTAAGCAGCAGGTGCTCTGTCCCATCACAGCGTGTCTCAGTATGCTCTCATTTGGCTTGGCCGCATCCCTTTTTGGTCTAGTCAGGCATTAATTAAGAAGTTTGCAAGCACTCCAGGCTCGTATATGAAATGTATTCTGAACGTGCAACAAAATTTATTTTATTTGAGGAAATGGGAACGAATTATACAACTGCAATATGAATGCACAGGCAAAATAATTGTTTGGTACAACATATTACTGAAACTATGTTTGATAAAATATATTTACGAAGACTATATATACAACTGTAACTCATATTGTTAAGTTCACTTTCACTCATTTCCACAAACAAAACATACCTTGCATATAGTACATAACAAAACAAGTATTTGTACAAAAAGGTTTTTCTTTGTCAGGACAATAAAATTAGTCTAAATCAATTGGTCATACATGTTGTAAGTTGGTCTTTAATTTGTGACATTTTAAGATCACTCACTAAAAATAGCATGACCAGACTAATCTGATTAAAATTTTCTAACAGAATCAGTTGTCAGGTAGTTCTGAATGTAAGATCAGGGTCACTAAAGTTTAATCTTTATTGAATCTTTATTGACTTATATATTCTGGGATGTTCACTTTACTGGGGGCCTATATCACAAAGCCGGATTTCTTGCTTAGCTGAATAACTTTAAGATTTAAGGTAGTCTGGGCTAAATGTAAGTGAACAAAGATAAGGCCTATTTAAACTTGGCTACCTTAAATCTGACAACTTATCCAGCTAAACAAGAAATGCTGCTCTGTGATACAGGCCACAGGAAAAGAATTACTACATAAACACTTGCACAAGATAAGGTATCTTGTGTTGTAATAAATCAAACATCCCTTCATTTTCATATTTAGCAATTGGCAAAGGATGTATTATCTCAGCCACAATTCCTTGTCACATGATTCCAGCATTTAATTTACATGCAGCTCTTTTTAAGTTCTTACATGCCACTGTGGTATTACCAACCCTTTTAAATAAGGCCCCTCACAGAGCATGTGATCAATATTAACTATTCAGTTCTTTATGGTTATGAAAGTTTAATGGCCATTGTTTTATGAAATAAGGATGTACTTGATATGGATTTATAACAGTGTGGGAAAACTAAGCTAGAGTGTTTTAAAAGGCCTGTTTTTGGGAGGGGTTTATCGTATACTAATGGGTTGTAAATCTTTGTACTCTATGGCTGGCAGAAAGGGGCATGTGACAAAGGGACATACAAGGAGACTCATTCAGTACACTGATGGAAAAGAATAATGGAATACCTTTTCTACAAAGTAAAAAAGAAAAAAAAACAAAAAACAGAAAGTTTAGGGTGGCCCTGAAGTGCAAACCACAACATGTTAAGAAAACACAAAACTTTGAGAAAGGACATAAATTCAGCAAACAATTCTTTGTTTATGTTTTTTTTTTTTTTTTGTATTTTTGCTTTGGATTTTCCTTTTTTTTGTGTTTTGCACTTCAGGGCCACTGTAGTTAAAAAATCTCTTTTTTAATAGTTGCTTGCCATGTACTCTAGTTCATTAGTGCAAGAGATATGTATTTTGTGATAAACTGGGGGGGGGGGGGGGGGGGGGGTTTACATGGTTGAATAAATTGGGTTCATAATGGAATGCGAAGTTTAGTCACCGGAAACCCTGCTGACTTAGACGGAGCGCAGTCATGCTTTTTCTTCACACATCTCTGTTTCAACATGCCGTCTGGGACAGACTGACCCTTCAGTGACCCCTCATCCCCTACAGAGGAAGTCAGCACAGACCATGTCTGCCTGTAGCCTTGGCAATCATCTGAAACGAAACGGCTGAAAAGCTACAATAAGTAACAGTAGGTGATCTGTGCTTTGGCATCTCTTACATGGTAGAGCTGCTGGAGGCTTGTCTGAATACAGGTAAAATGAGAGCACAGGAAGGAGGCCAGTAGAGTGAGTATGGTCTGTTTGATGGCTAGGAAATCTTATTCCACAGATTTCTTGTACTTCAACTCCAAAAATGAATATTGCCTTCCGATACGCAGCCCTGATTGCCCCTCTCATCTCCTCAGATACAATGCCCTGTAATTGTATGCTTGAGATACACATTAACAAAATGAATTGCAGGTTAGGTAAGGGGTCTATGCGGTCTTCATGTCTAGGAATGCTGTCCGGAATAGCTCTGTCCACCTGGATGGATCTGGAGATAATTTAGGTAATGGGCAAGTAATTGAATGGAGGTAAATGAACACATAAGCAGACATAATATGCCATGTATCAGCAAACAGCCTCTACTGCTAATCGAGTAATTTGGGGAGGGTACACTTATTGTCCTGTTTGCACCATTGATTTTGATTATAAAAAACAGCCTTTTCGAAGTTTTGCTGGTCTTAGGCAGAAAAGTGTGAAACTTTGCTTAAAACTTCAGGCACACGATTGTAGTCCTCCAGTGCTCAGCATGTCATTTCCTGGAAGTCTTTTGGATCATATGTTCTTATGTTCTGTGTTCTTACCAAAAGCTGGAATCCAGCTGGTAACATTTTGGCTGGCTGTTTACTGGGGTTGAAGGATTTTTGCATTCATGAAGAACACATTTTAGCCTCACAGAATACATATCATGGAGTTGAGCGGAGTCTCTGTAGATTGCACTAGTGCTTCACATCTCTAGGGCCGTGGGCCTGAGGCTTTGTGTGTGGAGTTTGCATCTTCTCCCTCTTTTACTGTGGGGTTCTCTCTCTGCAGTATAAAAAGGTACAGCTAGGCAAAATGGTGTCAGATTACCTTTACACTGAGTGTGTTCCATGCAATGTGAACTGCCTGTATTCTAAAAGCCAGGGTTGCCTAGTTCTGGTCCTGGAGAGCCAGTTTACAGCACAGGGTGCAGAGTTCCCTGCTCAAACCCACAATAATCAGCTAATTGCCAGGTTTATGAAGTGTGTCTGAGCAGGGAAATCTGCAGACTGTGTTGTAGACTGGCTTTCCAGGCCTGGAACTGGGGAACCCTCCTATAAGCAGTAAGGAAATGGACTGATGGGTAACTGGATGATTACATTAGTTTATCAGGGGCATAACTATCGGTGGACCAAAGTGGGCCTGACTGACATCTGCCCCGCC
>JAODJU010000119.1:14436036-14446692 GCA_026776725.1 Gnathonemus echidnorhynchus
AGAAAGCGCTCACACCACCAAAGGAGAATGTGTCACCTCCACACACACAGAAAGCGCTCACACCACCAAAGGAGAATGTGTCACCTCCACACACACAGAAAGCGCTCACACCACCAAAGGAGAATGTGTCACCTCCACACACACAGAAAGCGCTCACACCACCAAAGGAGAATATGTCACCTCCACACACACTGAAGGAGCCCACATGTCCCTGGGAGAATGCGTCAGCCCCACTCACACAGATGGAGCCCATCACCCTAAAGAAGGATCGTCACTGAGGCACCCAACCACCAGTCAGAAACCACGTCTGTTTCATTTTCCCCTCATATATGAATCCTCACCTTCAGCTTTTATTACTCCTTAAACAGTTTATTACAGATTCTATTAGATTTTAATTCATGTTTACTGCCTGCAATCAGCAATATGGTATGAACAGTAGTTCTTTGATATTGCTCATTTTGTTTTTATTGGTAATCATAGTGAATATTTTCAATAAGAAAATAAGAGTTGAAAACTCCTTTTGAAAACACATATTCTCCTTTTGTCTGCTAAACACACACTACTGTCATTGTTGTCCTGTTCAGCGTGTACCCCAGCCTAGTGCCACGGCTCCTGGAACGAGCTCCTGACCCCACATGATCACGATCGCAAGTGCAAGACCAACGGTCTCTTGGCTGCTCAGCTTTCTTTCTATTGGATGAAAGAAATGTCATCTTGCTGCCATAGATCTCAGTGAAAATGTGCCCACAGACTGAAATGGCAAATATTCTGCACAATCACTTACCAGTGGCTCTGTTAGTATTACAGCTATGTCATCTGTAAAATAACAGGCTGTTCCACTAAATGTTTTCCCCTGACACTTACTGAATCCTTGAGATTTTTGACTAATTTTTTCCCCCCCACTTTTCCCCTGTGAAATCTGGCCTGCTCCAGAATCAATATACTGTGTGAAATATATTGCAAGCAAGGAGCTGTCTCTGTTGTAAAACTGTCAATCGTAAAATATCTTTTGCAATAATACCCATAGCCTATCTTTAAATGCCCTTGCTTGATCGATGTGTCATGTTTACTGGGAACCACTGCTATTATTTAGAGGGATGTTTCCGCCGTATTCGCAATTCTATCCATTTCTGTGGATAAAATAATGCAGATGTTCAGCATCTGTCTATTTTACCTCCAGACAATCTGAGAGATCAGCACAGAAAAGTACAATAGTCACAGTATGGCTGGTTCTCTTCTGGTACAACAGACTGCATTAATGAAAACCCAGCACCATTTGAAGACGTTTTTCCAAACTGTACTATGGAAGGAAGCTGTAGTCATGTTTTGAATGGAAACATTTATACTACAGGGAAATCTCTCCCTTTAATAAACTTTTCTTTTTTGTTAACTTGCGCGAAACCTCTGAAACCACTGAAATCTCTGGAAAGACTGATTCAACTTAATGTATATGAGTCCCACCTCCCCCATTCATTATCTTGACAAACCAACTCGACTCTATTCAGCTGTTTTCTGCACATATCCAATGGGGCTGAAGTGGAAAGAATGTTGCCGGCAGCCGGTATACAAGTTAAGGAGGGGGAGCGTAAAGCAGCTCTTCACTGACTTTGCACCCTGCGTCCCCCTTTTCTGTTTTTGCCATCCAGACAGAGGGGTGTAAGGAAAAGCCCAGACAGGCAAGTGGTCTGTTGGGAGGCAGCAGCGTATGTGGGAGGGAGGCTGTCTTGTGTCAGTTTTTCCACATTCCTGGATTGTGACCAAACTCTGGGACAAAGGGGAATCGTGGGTACCCTCCATGTTTGAACCCCCACGTAAATGGCAGAGGGCACTTTTTAGATGTCCTCCAGAGAGATAAAGAAACAGGACTACCACATGAACTGAGAGTGAACAAAGTTTTTCTTCAATGTCTTCATTTCCAATGTTACCAAGATGATTTTCTGTTTAAGAAATTACATTCCCTTTTGTATTATGAGCGATGAAACTCTTATTCTCAACCCTTGATGCTGACACATAAGTAATTTCTCTCATGTTGTTGATCATGAGTTGTTACACTGGACTGAACACTATGTTTCATAAATTAGTTACCAAGCCAAATACTGAATTAAATACAGAGGAAAAATGGCTGTTTACCTCTACATTGAATTAATTGCTGATGATCATAAGTGTCAGATTAACATTCAAGCTTGACTTGGAGTTCTGATGAATCTAATATGTTTTAGTAAGTTTTTTATTTCATTTAATGTAGTGGGTTTAGAAATATCTAGTCAATTAGCCTTTGTCTCGATATTGTCTGCATCTGCAGAGATTATTATGTTTGTTGAAATATGGGTCACAACGGCACAGATGAAGCAAAGCAGAACTACAGAAAGCTTAGAGCACAGCCCTGTTGTGTAAACAGAGCCCAGCCAGTGTTGGTCTCCGCACGAAACAGTGGGTTTCAAACCAGCTATTATTTCGCTCTCCACCTGTCCTCCCTCAAGCAGTTGTTTCATCTCACATGTCAGTGGAGGAAACTCTTTGTAATAAGTGACGCAACTCTAGAGCAGAATGTGAGTAGTTCAATGCTCATGTCTGCCTTCCCATCTCCACTCTGACTAAGGTGTTTTTTTTTATCACACAAGCAGAAAGTTTCTTAATGCTACTTTGATTATTCACCGTATGTAAAATGCTTGAGTGCATCCCAGTTTAATTTCATAGCAAGTAATATTTTATATTTAACATCTACAAGTACTTGACATGCAGAAAATAATTTGAAAAAGTGAGAAAACAAGTTTGGGTGATTTCAAATTGTATGATGTTTCATGAATTTTCATGTTCATATATATATATATATATATATATATATATATATATATATGTGTGTGTGTGTGTGTGTGTGTATGTGTGAGTGAGTGTGTTCAACAACGCTCAAAGTACTTGAAAAGTAACCAGTAAGGTTCACCATTTTTATTGGAACTTGGATGGAAACACAAGGACACCAAGTAACAATGGACTCCAAAGCATTCCTGTACAAGATTACTACTTTTATGTTCAGACCTTCTGCTGAACAATGTTCACTTTGGGATCAATTACTAAACTACATAATCTGTTGCTACCATTATCATGGAGTACAGGTGTACAGTGATGTTCTTTGTGTATTAATATCTGGCAGCAGAGCAGTGCAGTGCTAAAAGTCATCGCTCGTTTTTCTTGGAACCTGAAGCTTCTCTTCCATGTTGAGCAAGAAACCTTGTCTGGATTTCTCCACTACAATATCCAGCTATAAGATGGGGTATTTGTAGCTCCTTTGGGTAAAAGTGTAAGACTATAAACCTGAAGTGTATGGGTGGGAATGCAGACTGAGCTTTTTTGGGTTATGTAAGGTTCTATAAAACATGCAAATGAGTTGACTTCTTATTTAACATAGAAATTAGCAAACATACTTTTCTAATGATGCATTGTATACCTAGTCCTTACACTTCAGCTGAAATGACAGATGCAACTTCATTTTGAAAGTGCTGTGTCATGTTTAATGTCTACTAGAGCAAGAATTCAATTGATGCCACCAGTAATTCATCAAAATTATATTTTTGAAGCTGGAAAATTTTAAGGGGGAAGCCAATATTCTAATATGGATTGAATTTACAAATGTACTTTTAACAAACAAAATACACTGATAAACAGATGACCATCAAGAGCAAATATGTTTGGTGTCAAAACAAAATTGAGAACAATGCAGACAATGTGCATAATAACCTTAGGTAAAAGGGAACAGAAATTATTATTTTTTCTTCTTTTTGAAAATAGAATACAAGTTCCAAGTCTATGGGGCATGAAAAGTAATTTCCTCTGGAGACACAGTACATTGTCTGGCGAAATGAAAAAAACTTTTGTTTTCAGTTTTATTTCCAGAGATTGTCCTTAACGTATGTGGACTGTGAATCCGGACGGATAGCATATTCCCATACAATTTTTTTTTTATTTGTAATTTGTTTGACTAGCTACTGCCACCCACTTTGTTTTCCACCATTTACTCCCAACAGTAATAGTAAGTCAGTCTAGAAATGTATCATTATGATCAGTGCAACTGAGCTACTAACAAGAACCTACCATACAAACAATTTCTTTGACAACCACTGTTCACTCTGCCATGCATCTGGGTACAAAGAGTATATGTGTTCTATTTCTTTAATGTCTGGTTCTGTGTCTATGTAACACTGCTCTATGTGCCTCAAATTGCCCCTCGGGGACAAATAAAGTTTTTTGATTTGATTTGATTTGATATTTGATTAAAGCAGTGATGAACTGCTGGAGATGGATCTGAATACTCTCACAAGCCTTATAAATAAACAGCCTGGTTTGTGACCCAATCTATGGCACTATGCTGGTCATTACATGCAGTCTAACAAGGCCTTATTTCTCCAAGGTGTATGTTAGCTGTCAAGGCTGTTGAGTTCTAACTGTCATATATTTATATTAGGGTGTACCTAATGAGTTTATAAAAAAAAACTAGCTTAAATACAGAATTAGAACAAATTGCTACTTCCTTGGGCCTGGGCTGGATTGACAGCTGACCTGAGAGCTACCCCCCTTTGGGAACATGGCCCCTGTTTAAGCAAGATGACACTGAAACAGCCAATTAGAAACATCATAATTTCACAGATATGTGCATCACTGGAAGTTTGCACTGTGGATATCAGTTGTTCTGCTCTTTGCATGGATTACATTAGTTGAACCCATAGTAAATTGCACCACATTTCTCACGCATAACCATCACTACTGCTTGTAAACAGACCACATGATTTTTAAGGCATGACGTCCAGAACCCTTTCCATACCTTTAGGGAGGATTTGTTAGTATTATTCTTTATATACAATACGTTGCTGTCACCTGAACAGCTTTCATCATGTCAGTGAGTTAGTCACATGGCATCAGAATCAGGAACTAAAAATCACTGGGAAAGGAAGTTTAATACCTCCCCAGCAGATATTACTACAGACATTCCACAACCAAGAGAGAAGAACCAAAAACTGTGCAATCTCATGCTAAAAAAGAGGAGGTGTGTACTGCAAACCGTACGTGTCTGACCAGTGACACAACTAAAGGAGCCAAGCCAGAATACGTACAAAGCTAATGATCTGAGGGACAACTGGATGAAATGAAATTTCCTGATACAGTGGACTAATGCAGTGCTGAATCTGGCAATCTTCTCCAACCCACATAGTGCTGGCAGAAATTTTGAGAAGACAACCCAGGCCCAGGCTGAGAATAGTCTTTAGCCCAGAGGGGAGATGTTGCAGGTACCACCTGAGCCCGGTGCCTCACCACCCCTATAATCCAAAGTAAGGAGATGTTGCAGGTACCACCTGGGCCTGGTGCCTCACCACCCCAATATTCCAAAGTAAGGAGATGTTACATTAGTGCTATAATTCATTTTAAGTCTATGAAAAACAAGGAAGAATTTCAAACTTTTCATGTATCATCTTGCTAAGATCTTGCAGAATTTCATGAGATGGAGTGTCTTGCAGCCAGCAAGGAAGAACTTATGGCCATTGAAAGACAGAGTCCTGTCAGTATTGGAGAGACAGTTCTATTAGGCCAGAGGGTGAATGCTTTTGCTTTGGGGATGTCTTATATATCATTTTTTTTCTTATCTTTTCTTTTCTAGCTTGCAACAAGGCCAGCTAATGGATTCAGGTTATATCCCCTAAAGGGTCCAGATGTCCTAAAATCCCCTTCAGTTGGCAGAAAGATGCCTGCAGGTGCTACCAAACAAAGCTTTGAGCAGTTTCCAGATGGTCTTACTATTTCTAAGCATACCCTAAGCATGGAGGTCAAACTGGCACATCTGGGGTGCTACTGAACCGTCGTATTAGCTGGAGCTCTCTTTTTACTTTGAGTAGGCCTAGGGGGCAGATAGTAGACTCTTGTGTTACAGAATTGCTGGCCTGGTGACACAGAGAGAAATATTGATCAGGGTTTCTTTGTCATATGTATACTTGGGTATTAGCACACCACTACAGTTCCTTAGAACTAACAGGGAATCTCCCAATTGCCTCCTAACCAGCTGAAGAACTCCTCAAGGTGAAGAACCCCAGCCTTTTGCTCAGGTAGGGCACAGGCCTGGGCGAATGGAGTAAAGCAACCAATGGTCATTCCCCTTCCCAGATTTGGGGTTTCAGTGCTAATTCTAGTGCTCTAGGAAAGCAGGACACCGATTTGTATGTCCCTTCCTCCCTGTCATCAGTCCGGAATAGAAATATTGTTGGAGGTGGTTTAATGATTTCTTTAAATAAATGTTTCCTTTTGTTTCAAGATGTCCAGCATTTCCTGAAGCTTCTTAGGCACCTACCTTGCCTTAGAAAGTCAAGGTGTCATACTGGGTCAACAATGTGCAGTGGAAGGAAATGTAACATTTTCAAAGCATGTTTGGTAATGTCTGAGATCCAGATTCCTATGTTTCTTATGATCTCCAATGAGTGTGGCCTAGAAGAAGGAAGACATGTAGGTATATGAATACCTATTGAATCCAAGCTTCCTTTAATGGTTTTTGAGTACATTCTTGATCCTTAGTTTATTCTGGTTTGTTAATTGGACAATTGTAAGATTACTTTATTATCTTCTCCGTGTTAAGCTTATATCCATGTTTGCTTTGATTATAATACTCTTCTGTTGCCCTTGACTGATATTATAGCTCCTATGAAGGGCTGGATTCCTCACTCATCCTTCCATTACGTGTAAATCCACTTGGTCTCCATTTCCCATTTCATTTCTTTCGCCAGCTCATCCATTCTCCCCTGCAGTCTTTTCCACTCTCCTTTTGTGGCCATGGACCTGGCTCTGTGTCCCATATTTAATCACTAAACATACTGCGCACAGTGGAGAGACAACCAGACATTCTGCATATCAGGAAACACAAGCTCTCAGCTTACTGATACTCAGGTAATGTTGGATGTAGTATATGCCAGTGATTAAAAGCAAAAATCTGAAATGGGGACTAATGCACCTCAGCCCCTGATATAGTCCATGACGCACTAACTCCCCCCAGGTTGATCCTCTGGTGGGGTGGGGTCGGGGATGGGCTCCATCAGGTAGGGGGATAGGGTGAGGGGGGGCCTTAATGGGCAGGGGGTGGGGTGGTGGCAGACAATGCTTTTTTATGCCTTGGACCAGTTAAGCTTACTGGTAATGTGTTCCATCTCCCCTTTGTAAATAAATATTATATAATATTATCCACACGATTCTCCTCTCATTGAAGCAGGATGACTACAGTTTTCAAATTGCATGTAGACAGCAGCTGGTTCAGCAGGGCCAGCATCTGAGTTGTGTATAAGTTGCTGAAGCCTTGAGATATGACTGGGGAGGATGTCATCTTATGTAACTTACAACTTAGGCCCGATATACAACTGGGATCTGATCCACAACTTGAAATTTAGAACAATTACAGACTGTGCTAGGCCGTGCCGTCTGCAAACTTTTTTGATAAACACAGCTGCCTAAAAAATATAGCCTTCTAGCCCACAAATGATAACTGTATTGTGAATAATGTATATACAATTGTAAACTTATAATTAAAGACAAAAAGAAATCATTACATGTTTCTAACAGAAAGAAGAAGAAAACTTTCCTGAAATGGTGTTAAATAGTTCATTGGTTCTTATCATGTATAAGGTATACTTATTCCTGTAGTACATTACTATTCATAGGACTAAGTCTATTGCTGTTTTTAGCAATTGCTTTTGGATATGATCTTTGATAATGGCAGGTTAATGTGTAACAGTTTATTATATCCATTAATTTGCACCAAGAGATGCAAAATGTGCAGCTCAGCCAGTTTCTGAATTACGACAAGCCAATTCACGTGGAGTGCAGTATGGGATGAGAATATTTCCTTAGATATTGTTATTATAAACAACAATACTGCCACTGCTACTACTACTACTACTACTACTACTAATAATAATAATAATTTAGGGTAGCACAGTGCCCATGTCACATGGATTCCTTGTGCTACCTGGGATATACTGCCAGTGTACTCCAGGCTAACACTAGGTGCTCCTGGGATATACTGCCAGTGTACTCCAGGCTAATACTAGGTGCTGCCTGGGATATAGTGCCAGTGTACTCCAGGCTAATACTAGGTGCTGCCTGGGATATAGTGCCAGTGTACTCCAGGCTAACACTAGGTGCTGCCTGGGATATACTGCCAGCGTACTCCAGGCTAACACTAGGTGCTGCCTGGGATATAGTGCCAGTGTACTCCAGGCTAATACTAGGTGCTGCCTGGGATATACTGCCAGTGTACTCCAGACTAACACTAGGTGCTCCTGGGATATACTGCCAGTGTACTCCAGGCTAATACTAGGTGCTGCCTGGGATATACTGCCAGTGTACTCCAGGCTAACACTAGGTGCTGCCTGGGATATACTGCCAGTGTACTCCAGGCTAATGCTCCATGCTACCAGGGAAATACTGTCAGTGCACTCCAGGCTAATACTACTTGCTACCAGAGATATACTGCTAGTGTACTCCAAGCTAATGCTCTGTGCTGCCTGGGATATACTGCCCCTCCCGCTCCCCAGCCAGGATTTGTGGATCAATAATAAGCTTTCTGTTTATTTTTCTTAAAAAAAAACACAGTATGGCAGATGCGAATTTTATTCTAAATGCACTGTGTAAATATTAGAGGAGTCTTAAAAAAGACAAGCAGAAAACATAAATCATAACTGAAAACAACAGGTAGAAACTATTTTTTCCTGGCTCATGCTCGGTTTGTGGATTTCAGCAATGTCCATGGCTCTTGATCTAGTTGGTGCAGAAAGACAGACTTGGCCAGTGCAGCACATTGTAGAAAAGCTGAAGAAAACAGCTGGCGGATCACTGCCAAGCAGCATGTCACACGTGCAGAGGTATCATTAGGGAGTGTCCAGGGCAAAAGATCTGCAGACAGCAAGAGGGGCAAGACAGCGATCAGAATAATAGGGGGAACATTCAATTCATTGTAATCTAATAGATATTACACTGGTAAAAATTTTAGAAAGAAAATGTACCTAAGCTGCTTTCCTTTTCAGATTAGATAAAAGAAAGGACACTTGCATAATGTTCATCATAAATCAGATGTAATGTTACACTGCCTGACATGAAAATGAAATGTATCCTTCTGAATAATCTTGGGTAATGCTGGAAACTGAACAGGCAGTGTGAACGCCACACTTTGGAGGAGTTATTTAGGCAGGTTTTAAACACAGCTTTGCACGCTGGTGAAATGCTTCAAAGCCACAAAAACTTGATTTAAGGGGTTGTTTTCGTTTCCAGACAGAAGCAACAGTTCCTGGCAAACCTGCAGCATCTCCACGCAAGACCATCCAGCTCTTGGCAAACCTGCAGCATCTCCACACAAGACCACCCAGCTCCTGACAAAGCTGCAGCATCTCCACGCAAGATCATCCAGCTCCTGGCAAACCTGCAGTATCTCCATGCAAGATCATCCAGCTCCTGGAAAACCTGCAGCATCTCCACGCAAGATCATCCAGGTCCTGACAAACCTGCAACATCTCCACGCAAGATCATCCAGCTCCTGGAAAACTTGCAGCATCTCCACGCAAGACCACCCAGCTCCTGACAAACCTACAACATCTCCACGCAAGATCATCCAGCTTCTGGCAAACCTGCAAGATATCCACACAAGATCATCCAGCTCTGTGATACATATTATTATTATTAGAATACATATTATTATTATTTTATTATTATTATTAATATAGTGCATTATAGATGAGAGCTTCATAGAGCATTCACAATTCTACATCTTTCGAAGGTCAAACAGAAAGCGTTATCAAATGAGACGGTTTGGTGTATGGATAATTTCCTATTTGTGTCACCAGCTGAATCTTGGGATATGTTGGGCTGTGAAGGATTCATCAGGTGCATCCTTCAAGAAGCAGTAAAAGAAGGATGCATTCCTAGGCCGCATTTGAAGAACCCTTTGAAATAGGACAGCCTTGTTGCATGACTGTGACCCACTCTGTCTTCCAATGAGGCCTTAGATGCATGTAGCTAGATGGATCTAAATGATCTAAAGGAATATTTATGGTCTCTATTAAAATCTGTATTCATACCATTATCCCATTTGGTATCAAAACAATGCATGCGTTAATGCAACTTTAAACTTTACCTACTCGTGTTAACACGTTAAATGTCCCAGTTAATGTTGAATTAATAACGTAATTTACATAGCACCACATCAGGTACACAGATATTCCTATTCATTGTAATACACTTAACATGCCTGTAGGTGACATTCAGCTGCCTCTTGCTAATCTGCTCCTCACTGGAAATTCAGACCCCTCCTCTATTCTTTCTGACAACACTCTTGAGAGTGAATTACAGGAGCTATTTTTGTGGGCTGTTTTGTCACAACTATTGTGTGAGAGATTCTGTTACTCTGTGAAGTTAGACAATGATCCTCAAATCTCTCTGGCTGTGCTTTATTGTAAGAGGTGGACAAAGGATTACTATTAGTACAAAGTATCCTTAATTCTTATACTGACTATTATAATGTATTACGAGGGTGTCATATATAATGCACTATAGACAGATTTGTTGGGTTATATCTCTAGGTGTGTGGAGTTTAAGTCAAGGGAGGTGATGTTACATTTATATAATTCCTTGGTAAGA
>JAODJU010000119.1:14463277-14474158 GCA_026776725.1 Gnathonemus echidnorhynchus
ATAGGGTACGCCGTTGGGTACGGCATAGGGTGTGCCGTTGGGTACGGCATAGGGTGTGCCGTTGGGTACGGCAAAGGGTGCGCCGTTGGGTACGGCATAGGGTGTGCCGTTGGGTATGGTGTTGGTAACAGCATATTGTATGGCGCTGGGTACGGTGTAGGGGACCGCTTACAGTACGGCATAGGGTATGGTGTTGAGTACGGCGTAGGGTACAACATAGGGTACGGTGTAGGGGACCGCATAGAGTACGGCATAGGGTACGGCATAGGGTACGGTGTTGAGTATGGCGTAGGGTACAACATAGGGTACGGTGTTGGGTACAGCATAGGGTACGGCGTAGGGTTTCTTTGTAAATATCCAGAGGTGCTGTATGCCCAGAAAAACAAGTACAGGACACCATTTACTCATGCCACACCCCAGCAGACACACTTGTGGTATAGACTATATTGTACATGTAATAAATCAACTTCACCTTACTGTCGGAAGTATATATGGCCTTTAGTTGGTTATACATGTACGGTACAGTAGTAACCTTGACCTCATTGCTCACTGCATCCCTCCAGCTGTGAGCGTCGTCTGCCAATCAGTGTTGGCTGTTGTTACGCCATGACTACAGATGTGATTTAAAGAGAGCCTCAGGAACAAATCTTGTTTGTAACCTGGGGACTCCCTGTAATCATGCATCAAAAATTGTATGAGAACTATGATGAGAAATAGAAGGTTTGTTTGGACATAAACAGAAGGGTGTTTCTACACATGCAGTCTGCTATGGTCTCACTGTCTACTTTGTCTTATGGCAATTGCTCTTTCTTTGGTACTGAGAAAAACTGTTTCACTATAAAGAGAATCTTTAATTTAGAAAGTAATTTAAAGGATCATCCTAGCTATATTTGAGAACCCAACAAAAAGTTTGTTGATTGTATTTAGAAAGAACTACTTAAAATGGCATTTGGGAAATGTGGGTTTGCCTTAAAATTGTGTATCATGGGGTAAAGTCACAACTGAAGTAAATTCATCCATCAGAATGAAAAAACTCGTGGGAGTGTTTGGCCACTATACTAAACATACTCCCATTCACGCTTCACCAAGAGTTGATAGTGGAGAAGTTGTTGTTGTGGAGATATGGTTTCTAAATGATATGGTGATGTCCTACATGGCCTCAGAATTGAATCTCAGTAGTCAACCATAATTTCAAATGACAGGCTTTGTCTGTGATTGCAGATGATTGAGATGAAAAAGAGAAAGTACCGGGTGCATCTGTTATATATTGTAATTAAAGGACCTTTTTTCAGTTTGCTATTTCTGCCTGCATTCCAGGCCTTTCCACACAAAGCTACAAATGCACAGTGATAAATTGCTTATCTCAAGCTTATTTTGAATGAAAACAGCACATTTATTTTCATATTTTGGAAAAGAGTAGTTCAAATCCAAACTGGCTATCATAACCCGTTCTGTGTCCAGCAGAGTGTCCATGTTCCAATTCCTGTGTGAGCATTTCCCTTTTCCTTTACAGTAAAATCTGAGGAAGGTTCCTACAATATACCATGGAGGTGCTTAAGTTTAATGGAATCTGTTGGTAATAGGTAATATTCCTAACTAGAAATGTTAGTCACCATGAATGTTAAAAGAAGAATTGTGTTTGTGTAAAGAATTAGTACCATTAGTATGGTGCAGTGACAGCATTAATACTGCTCATTACTCCTCAGCCTGGCTTCTTAGTTTGACAGAATTAGTACCATTAGTATGGTGCAGTGACAGCATTAATACTGCTCATTACTCCTCAGCCTGGCTTCTTGGTTTGACAGAATTAGTACCATTAGTATGGTGCAGTAACAGCATTAATACTGCTCATTACTCCTCAGCCTGGCTTCTTGGTTTGACAGAATTAGTACCATTAGTATGGTGCAGTGACAGCATTAATACTGCTCATTACTCCTCAGCCTGGTTTCTTGGTTTGACAGAAATAGAATCATTAGCTTGATTTTTCCTAAAGGTGCTTGAAACCTTTTTCATTTTTCTGTTGAACAGACAGAGACAATTATTCTTGTGCCATCTAATTTTCTTTGGAAAACAATACTTATCACTGAAAACAAGAGAAGAAATTAGTCAAAATCAGGGACAATGTCATGTCAGTAAAAAAGGATCTTGTTATTAATGCCAAATCTGCTATAATTGAATATCCCACAGCATTTAAGAAAAACAAAAGACAATACAGTACATGATGAAGATTTTTTTCTTGTACAGCCTGCTCTTCCACTACTTCAGTGTCCATTAACCTTAAATTATTGGCAGCCAAATACAGATTGCAATAAAGTGAGATAGCCTTGGGCTTTGGCACAAACAGGGAAGTGAGGTATTAGAATATATAACATGCACAAGCATATACTGTAGAAATGTTTTGTATGACAGAACCTATTTGCTGAGTGTTTTAAGAAAAAAGGACTGGGTCTTAGTCAGTGGCGTTGTTCTCATTTTCGTAGCAGTGTCTGTACTGCATGTACTATGATAAATGGGTCTGAAAAAGCTGGGATACATTAGCATTAATAGCTACAAGCTACAGAGTTCAGCTACATTTAACTTACTCTTCCTGGAGGGTCACTGACTTACTGCACATCTTTGGCTCCCGATTATCCTGCTGGCATACTGTGTCTGCTGTGTCCTCATGCTGTGGGAATGAGTCATTTACCATCTGGGTTTTAAAAAATGGCTATTAGAAATCCCCAAAGACTGAAAGGATGTATTTCTAGGTTCAGCAACTAATATCCATCAGAATGAGTTGGGCAAATACCTTTAATGTTGCATTTGAACCTAATCTCTTCTCTTGAAGAATAAGCCACAAGCTGTTATATATATCTGATTGTTAGTTTTGCAGTGTTCTGTCATTACCATTTTAAGCCACAAGATTAGCTTCATTATTACAGAATCAGGTTTCGTATTTCTTTTTAAACCTGAAAGCACAAAAAAAGTCTATGAACATGCCTTTGCTTATTGATCTGATAGACCTATAATGTATATTTATTGTAAATATTTGTTTCTGAATGTTTAATTTTGATTGGAGAGTTTGAACAGAGTAATTTTTAAAACCCACTCGGAGCACAGCTTGTCTTTATCCTGTATGCCAGAAATACATAGATGTAGGAATGAATACAAAACAATTATACATGCTAGGGATGCTTACATTCTGTTGGAAAATTCGTGATTACGCAGTTGTTCTGTAGCTGCTGTGTAAAAAAGACAGACGTGTCTGTAGCTGCGCCTGTAGTGGTGTCTTTCTGTATTTATGGGACAATGGTTAAACCTGTACTGAGTCATTAGCTTCACTCTGGGTTTCTATATCAGCAGAGTTTACTTCATGTGTGGTCTGAGGTTAAGACATCGTCACCCTGCCTGCAGAGGTTTATATATGCTGCTTTGTTATAAAAGTGCCTTTTTCAAAAGCAACTTGACAATGTGTGCAGTCATGCATGGTCTTCATTTTAATAGGACTGAAGGAATTCAGATTAGGCACCTTGCTGCAGTTTAGTAAAGCAGGGTCCCTTTGATAACACCTTCTCCTGTCTGCACTGCCTGACTACACTGCTGGCTCCCTGGCATTCAGTGCTGAGATCGCGGGAGACTCCTCTGTGCGTGACTCAGAGCAGAGCACGTGCACCCTGCTCCCCATGTAGCCTGCAGGCCCTGCAGCTGAAAGACACAAGCCTGCAAAGTTACAGCCCCAATTTTCTCTTTTTTATGCCTTTGCCTGCTAGTTCATTCACTTGTGTAAATGAACATCGATTCATTGGTCGGTTGCCATTAAATGTATGACGTTAACCAAAAAATGATGCTGATTTTTATTATGACTGTTGAAACATACATTGTGTGCTTTGCTTTAACGTCATGGCAATGTGAAGGGGCTGTGCAAACACAAGCAGGCACTAATAATAAAAGTCCCATCTCCAGATTTGCTGCTAATTTACTTTTTGTCTTGCTTGTGTTTCTCTATGGGCTATAGAGTCTGTGTTGATTGCTTAATATTCCATCAGTATGAAAAAAAAGT
This sequence comes from Gnathonemus echidnorhynchus, assembly GCA_026776725.1. NCBI lineage: Eukaryota > Metazoa > Chordata > Actinopteri > Osteoglossiformes > Mormyridae > Gnathonemus > Gnathonemus echidnorhynchus. The sequence continues at coordinate 14,467,317 of JAODJU010000119.1, forward strand.
ATCAGGAGAGCTTTTCTGTAACAAAAATGAGGACAGGGTATATTTGTGTTCTGTTCCTGCTTTGAGATGTTTGTTTGTCTGCTCTTGTTCTTCCCAGGGAGATATCCAACAGTTGATGATTGTAGCAGACCACCGAGCCGCCTTTGACTACTGCGAGCATTACAGTCCTGACTGCGACATGGCTGTCCCAGATACGCCCCAGAACCAAGATCCCAACCCCGATGAGACGGTGAGCGCCTCATAAAAGCTTTGCCTTCATTGATAGAATGTGACAGACTAGTGCCTCTTTGCCCAGTACCCAGTTCAGTGGCAGGTTATGTTAGGTTCCAAAGTTTCATTCCGTGGCACTCCGCTGGGGATTTTTCGTCAGCTGGATAAATCCGAATAAATTGGGCGCTGAGAATGGAAGGGATTTGATCGAGAGCCACAGGCAGTGGGAAATGCTGACTTTAATTTCTGAGTGAGATGACGCATTGGAAGCACTCAGATAAAAGCCTGTTAGCGCCTGCATCCCAAGGCCCCCTCTCGTAAGCGGGGCTGTGTTTTCGCGTCCTGCGTCCTGCTATATCCTAATTAAGTCACGGCGCCTCAGCTAGTCAGCGGCCTTGACATGAAACACACTCCCCGCAAAGCGCAGCTGCTTCCACCGTGCCCCACTTTTTTCCGCCCACTGCTGTCCCGAAGATGACCTCACCGCTCCTTTAATCCAGTCTAGACTAGTTTGGAGGAATCCAGGTTCAGTGTAGCAGGATATATTTTTCGCAGTATGTTAGTCTTCAGTGAATTACAGCGCTATAACTCATCAGAGGGTTAATTACCAGACATACATCAATTATTTGCTAGATTTATGTACATATAAATGCACAGTTCTTCCCTTACAGAAGACCAATTTTACTATTAAGTCTTGCGAGAAAGTGATTTTTCTAATGTCTGTTAAGTCAATTACAGTTCGACTTCAAAGTAGTTTTGTCTAGACTTGCCAGTATTTGAAAATGCTGCTTGTTTCAATACATGTTTGTGGCCGTAAGATGAGCAAAAAAAATTAGGGTTTATGGTTGAAAATATTATTGTTACTGTATGAGGGATTTAAAGTTTGTATTTTGGAGGTTTTATGCTCTTTAGGATATTTTGAAGTTTTGAATTTTTTCAAAACTAATTTCTATTGATGAGTACATGCCCTGCAGTGGGTTGGCACCCCATCCTGGGTTATTCCTTGCCTTGTGTCTGTAGCTTCCGGGATACACAGTGGGGCTCCACAACCCTGCATAGGTCAAGCGTGTACAGAAAATGGATAGATGGATGGATGGATCAACACGTGTTTGTGGATGGTGAACAAAAATTGCATTTTATCCTTATCCTCTCAGAACCCTGAGAACGCCTATTACTACGAGTATCCTTATGAGTACTTCGAAAAGGAATCTGAGGAGGTGTCCTCCCTCAATCCGGACATGGCGACAGGGACTGTAACGGAGGACAGCGAGGTATGCATGTTCTGGGTTGCCTATAGTTCTGTGTCTGCCACGTTTGCTCCTTGTTTTTTGTCTTTGTCGCATTATTGTCCGAATGCATTTGCTTGCTTGTTTCAGGTAGAAGCTGCAGCTCCAGACGACAGCCAGGTGGTTCCATCGACTGTAAGGGAGGTACCAGGGGAGGCAACAGGAACCGAGGAGCACACCACAGATATCGGAGACTATGGCACCGAGGATTCATACGCCTACTACGAGGAACATATGTCGACTCCCGAGCCATCTAGGAGGATCACGATTAGCGGCAGTGTGGGCCACGGAATGACTACTGATACTGAAGTGGACCTGGAACTCGGGAGCAGGATTAACTTGGGCTTTGGAGGAGAGCTAGAGAAGAAGGTCATCACAGGAGATGGGCACACGACAGTCACCATCACAGAGAACAGCACCCATGTTAGTACCAACCAGCCCTAAAGCAAAGAGTGGAAGTAGTCAAGAGATTGGGATTATGTTGTTGATGAACCTTACCTAGGACATTTCCTAGTTGTGTCTGGGTAATATATTGTTATATCCTTTGCTCCCATCCGCAGGTTGACAATTATGACTACTACAAGTACGACTACGAGGAGTACAATCCTGAAGGTGGCATTTCAACCAGCAGCAGTGGTGCTTCGGTCAGCACTGGAGGCAGTTCTGTCAGCATCGGAGGTGGTTCTGCTGAAGGTGGTTCTGTCAGTATCGGAGGTGGTTCCGCTGGTGGTTCTGTCAGCATCGGAGGTGGTTCTGCTGGTGGTTCTGTCAGAATCGGAGGTGGTTCTGCTGGTGGTTCCACTGGTGGTTCTGTCAGAGTTGGAGGTGGCTCTGCTGGTGGTTCTGTCAGCATTGGAGGTGGTTCCACAAGTGGTTCTGCCAGTGTTGGAGAAGGCTCATCAAGCGCCGGTGGTGGTTCCAGGAGAGCAGGAAGCGCTGCCAGTGGCCATGAAAATTATGAAGATTTCACGGAGGAAGCCATAACAACCGAGGATTTACACACGTCCTACGATGACGTTGATGACTATACCTATGAGCTACCTGCAGTCACTGATGAGCAACATGGCCAGGTAGGTTCCTCAGCAGGTCGCTTGAATGTACACTGTTTCGTAGGGCTCTTTATTCATTCAGTAAAAAAGAACACAAGAACAAGTCTGTGAATGAAGAAATGTCAAATGAAAAGCAGTCTGATATTTAATCTCTACATTTTTTTCAAGGACAATAAATATAGGACAGTAAACGTGCAGGGCTACATTGAAAATACTATAGAGTGATATCTCATTTTTGTGTTTCCTGTATAAGGTTGATGGAATAAGAGGAGAAAAGGGTCAAAAGGGAGAGCCAGCCATCATTGAGCCGGTAAGTATCCATCCTAAAACACATGCAGAAACAAAGACAGCACAGACAGAGAGGCCATTGCCTCACACATACACAAACCAGCGGTGCTAAAATCTAAACATTTAAAATGTCACTTCGTTAGAGGATTTTTCATGCCAAAACAGACAGAAGTTTGAATAAACACAGCCAGGAGTAAACTATGGAATGGCTGACATCAAAAATATCTCAAAGGCTTTATATGGTTCACAGAGAATTGGGTTATAAAGGAACCGCAAGGTTCCATATGAAAAAAGAGCATCGACCAGGCACATGATGCTGTACATGTATAAATGATAACAATGTCTGTCCATATCCTAACCTATTGTTTTTGTATAATCGACTGACGTGAATCACTTTAATCTTTTTCCTAAATTACGTTTTATTGTATATTAAGCTTTGATTTTTATTTTTAAATTACCTTTCGCGCAAAGAGACTTTTCCTAGCAGGAGGGTACTAGGTGTACCGTGTTTATTTGTAACCATGCAGCATTTGCTCTGCTGGCGAATAAGCAAGTCAGAGCTGCACTGGGCTGACGTTTCTCTCTATAAAGGACCACTGAGCTAAGATGATGACCTGAACCCTACCCAGCCTTAACCTTCACCATAAGTAACCACTGAGCTGTTTCCCACCTTCCATTAAAGACCAGTTGGTTCAAAAGAATCCAGTCAAATGACAGAGGAACAGGCCTCTGCAACTGTCCATAGATGATCTGCTTGTGAGAAGGTTTGCTTATTGATGGCTGGTTCACATGCTAAAGCTAATGCGTGTTGATCATACCTGGAATGGATTTTCTGTATAAGAGAATTTCAAATGTCTTACTGTTTCTTGACCACATGCTTCCTTTTATAGTTCCGCATTCATAATGCCACCCTGTGAGATATCCAGCTTGATACCCTCCCCATCATTTGCAACTTTATAGCAAAAAAACTAACAAATAAATAAAACCATGTCAGAACGCCCACAATCAATATTCCCACTCAGAAACTTTATTTAGGAGACAATGAAGATGCCGCAGTAATATCTCAGTAGCGTTTGAAAGAGCTTATATTAGATAACACATGACACACACACTTTTATGTTGGAGGCGTAACTACATGCGGTTAGGTGGAGATTTAGAGTCATACTGCTCTACCTGGAGCCGCTCATTTTTCCTGGAAATGCATCACCTTGTTGTGCATACAAATGAGTAACAATAAAAACTATATGTATGTTTATGTATTTGTGCACATGCGCTTTCTGTCCAAGGCTTATTCATCTTAGTACTTCCCGTCTATTGTCCTATGATGCTAGCTGCTGCTAGATGGGAAAAGAGTCATAGCTATTGACCAAGCATTTCCAGTTAGCATTTCCAGTTAGTATTTCCAGTTAGCCATGCTGAATGGTCACAAATGTGTCAGGATTTTTCCAGGATGATGCCGAATAGATCAGAGGTTAAATAAAACCACAGGTAAAAGAGACTCAAAGGGGAAGAGAACTGTTGCTTGGAGGAGGGGTGAAGTGACAGATCAGCTGCCAGTCTTGAGACACCCCCCCCCCCCCCCAAACAGACTCTCAAGGGACTTCATAACTTGTGGGTAATTGTTTTCAAATCAGAAGTAGAAATCGTACTATTGTACCTTTAGGTTACAGTAAGCTAACATTAATTGTTATGTGTAACATTAAGGTAAAGAATTTGGGTACATCAATTTGGATGACATATGCTATGGGGTACTTAGCAATTACTTTCCCTAATATATCTTTGCACCTTTTTACTTTCACCATTTATATAGTAAAAAAGACTAGGCAGCTAAGCAGAAATGTAAGTGTGGTTTGTCTTCTAGAACTGATGCAAATTCTCTGGTCGTTTGCCATTTGCTGTCTTCCTCAATAATGAAATAAAAATGGTCAGTTTCTTTTGCTTTTTTTTGCAGGGTATGCTTGTAGAGGGCCCCCCCGGTCCCGAAGGACCCATAGTAAGTGGTCCTCTCAACAGCTCCTGATAACTGTTCCCCCAGCTGTGACACCCACCCCCCTGCTTCAGTCCTGCACATTGTTAGACACATTCATACTTCATTTCCGCAGTGACTGTGGTTTGTCAAAACACGCTGATTGAACTTTATAAACAGTGACATATGGAATAGAATTATTTTTATCATCTAATCTACAACAGAGTCACTGTGGAAACTGTGGATGAAAATTATGTGAGTGGCATTCTGCTGGGAATGTTTGGTGATGTCTGGATTTTCTGAATTATTTACTGCAAACTCTTGTCATCCATTTGACCCAAGTGGTCCTTGGGAATATGGATCCCAGCAGCAATAGCTAAAAAAACTCAAAGTAAAGTAGAATGGGATGGTCCCACACTTATTTCTGCTGCAATAGATACTGTAGACCTGTGGTTATTCCCACATAGAATCTCCTTTGGAAGTGAGATTAGCTTGCTTGCATGGATATGTTGAGTATGATGAGAATTTGAGAGTCTCGTTGTCAACTGTCCGATGCTTGAGAGCTTACATTAATGTGATGGCAGTAATCCTCAGTGTTACATAAGACATTCCATTTCTGCCTTAGTGAAGGTATTATCTATGTTCAAAATGGCTGTTTAACACCTAACCCTTGTGTTGCACAAGTAAGTAGTCCATGCCATGCAACAGCAGTTGATGTGGTTTTCAGGGACTGCCAGGCTCCCCAGGACTGGCTGGCCCCCCAGGCAGCCCCGGAGATCCCGGAGAGAGGGTAGGGGCTCTTTATTATTATACTCTTAATAGAACACAAACAAAAGATAGTTGATTACCATCCGATATATCAGACAACATTTCAATGCATTGTTTGGCACTCTGGACAGTGAGGTCCAGGGTATACCATGACAATATAGACTATTTATTTACATTTTCATGAAACACCACTTATTATTTGATGTAGATAAATGTTTACTAAAGACATAGGCAACAAGTAAATGCAATAATCTCCTATTACAACATATGAGAACAGTCTTAAAAATATTATTGTTAAATTCTAAATTGTTTATTAACTTGTTATATAACTTTAGGATATAAATTGTATCCTTTTCCTGTCGTTTCTGTATGTGTGGGCTTTGTGCTGTAGGGTCCTTCTGGCAGACCAGGCTTGCCAGGTGCTGACGGTCTCCCAGGCCCCCCAGGGACTGTCTTGATGCTGCCTGTAAGTAAATACATATCACGCCAATCTCGTATCACGCCAACACATTGCTCATGATCTGGCTCTATAAATTTTCCGTGCCCTTATTTATTTTTAAAATGTATTTTCTACTGACATAATAGTGTTAAGTACTCTAGCTTGCTTAGGATTGTGATTGGGTGCATGTATAGACACGCACAAACAATCACACAATTTTACATTATGTATACAACTTATATTTAAAAAATATGCATACGTACACACACACACACACACTGTGGGGACTCTGCATCCATTTCTATGGGAAAAACTCTTACCCTAAGATGATGACCTGAACCCTACCCAGCCTTAACCTTCACCATAAGTAACCAGACAAAATACCAGACTTTTTGGCAAGTTTTTATTTTCTTTAGCACCACCTGGTGGATCATTTGCTTATGCATTGCAGATGTTGCATATTATTAAACACAGCAATGTTTTAAGGGTCTTGGCTTGCCAGGTTCCTCATTCAGAAATATTGAAGGAATTGGATTCTGTGGGTAAACATGTGGAATAGGAATTCTTCTTTTGTCCATGGATTTTTTTTTGTTTGTTTTGGGGTAAAGAATTCTTCCTTTCCCGATGTGCCACAAAGGAAGTGTTGACTGCATAACACAAAAAAACCCAGTGTGTAATATGAGGAAGCACTGCTTATCCCCAAAATTAAACGTTAGAACTTTTGGCTCATCTTCAAAAAGACTTCAGAAGTTGCCTCTGAAGATATCATTCATAAAATCAAAGTGGGAGTTAGTCATTTTAAAATGTGCTGGAGGATATCACATTACCTACTGATA
>JAODJU010000119.1:14480423-14510438 GCA_026776725.1 Gnathonemus echidnorhynchus
GGGTGGTTGAGGGTCCAGGAGAGGTCAGCTGCCAAGCGTACTCGAAGGAATAAGGTCCTGTTGACCAGCTCTACTACAGAACCATCAATGTGCAGTGGGGATGGACAGCATGGGCCTTATTGGTTGCGGAGGTGGTGTTCAGGGTCCAGGTGAGGTCAGCTGCCAAGTGTACTCCAAGGAATATGGTGGTGCTGACCAACTCCATCACAGAGCCGTTGAGGTGCAGTAGGGGTGACAGTGTGGGCCTTCCTGAAGTCAACAATCGTCAGATCTGAAATATATCTTATAATTTGGCAATGTTAAGCTTTTCTTGGGGACATGTATTAAATTAGGTAAACTTTATTAATCCCATGAAGGGAAATTTCTTGTGTTACCAAAGCAGATATAACAGGATCAGACAATACAAACAGCATAAGATTACAGGACAACCAAATAGTAGAAGTCTAAGACCTGGATGGTACCGTACAAAGTGACGAGTGTGAAAATATATAACCAGGCCATGAGGTTACGTGGTTCAGTAGAGAGATATGGCGCATAAACGTTATGTGAGGTATGGCGCATAAACGTTATGTGAGGTATGGCGCATAAACGTTATGTGAGGTATGGCGCGTAAACATTATGTGAGGTATGGCGCGTAAACGTTATGTGAGGTATGGCGCGTAAACGTTATGTGAGGTATGGCGTGTAAACATTATGTGAGGTATGGCGCGTAAACGTTATGTGAGGTATGGTGCATAAACGTTATGTGAGGTATGGCGCATAAACATTATGTGAGGTATGGCGCGTAAACGTTATGTGAGGTATGGCGCATAAACGTTACAGTATGTGAGGTATGCCGCGTAAACAGTATTTGAGGTATGGCGCATAAACATTATGTGACATATGGCATATTTAAGGACTGTCTCTCTTGTTCTAGGGTCGCGCTGGAGCAGATGGGGCCAGGGGGATGCCAGGACAGACCGGGGCAAAGGTAATGCCTGCAATCCATTTGCCATGAGCAATTAGTATAGGGCTTTAACCAGAGATGCTTTTCTTCATACCCTCAGTGTTCTGACTCAGACCTAATGGACAAAATGCTTTTAGGTTCTGGTGAAAAAGAACAGTGCTGTTTTGGTGGAATATTCATTTATGTAAACTTGAGTTATCTGCTGTCTCCTTTTTTGTATGGAGTATTCTAATGTAATTTCATTACCATAATTACGACCAAGACTTCTGTCTCTGGAACAGGGTGAGAGAGGGTTTGATGGATTGGCTGGCTTGCCTGGTGAAAAGGGCCACAGAGTAAGAATTTGTTTCCTCTCCTTGTTTCTGTTTGAAATTCGTATTGTCTTTTGTGAAAGCCACACCCCATTCTGTGACGTTTGAAGAAACACAGATTATTCTATTGGTATAACAATACCTAATAAAAATGTTAATCTGAACTCTATCAACAGGCCTTTAATCTGAGAAGCTGTGTGCAGGCCGAGGTTACTGAGAGACAGGAAAAAAATGTTTTATTGAATCATTATCATGAATATTTTCCCTCTGTCAGCTACACTAAAAGAGAACAAAAGAGCATATGGCAATTTGTACGAGAAATTTTGTTAGCAAAGCTAGCTATCCTTTTCTCATTCATTATGTGTTTCCATTTTTTGTCATTCTCCAACAATTACTCATTTTCAAGATAAAGCCTATGCTCACATTTGTGGTATGTGGTCCAGTAGGAACAAAACTACAGAGCATTCAAGACTGAACGAGGCTGACGTTCTCCCTAAGATATGGGGACTGTCTTCTATAAAGACTTTGATAACTGTAATAGTGAAATCTCTACAGAACTTGAAATAACTGTCAGTCTACAGTGGTCTGTTGTTTCTGCCCTCATGATTGATGACAGGGGGTCGCCGCACTGCTGCAGTAATGAACATCATTCACAACCTTGATTTTATAATGAGAGAGGAAAAACAGAATGTTATTGAGATTTGTCTTGTCCACATAACCACTATTCCTCTATCCGGAATGAGGTGATGTTTGTTATAGTGCGTGAAGTCTTATAGAGGTTTAATGGCGGTTGCTGTGTCTGCATTTGCACTGTAGGGCGAGTCAGGTCCACAAGGCCCCCCCGGACCTTCAGGAGAGGATGGTGAAAGGGTTAGAGCGCCACCCCCCCCCCCCCTTAACTTTATTCATGCATCATTGTCTCCAAAATGCTGTTTCTTCCGCTGTTTTCTCATTTTAACTTTCCCTGGCAATGCTTTTTGCTTTTTAAACTCTCTGTTCTTCTTAACAGTTCTTTTCCTATTTGCCTACTTTTCTTTTCCTATTATTGTCCCCATAATCTTCATTCCTTGTCATGATCGTACTTCCTGCCTCTGCCTTTCCCTAAACTCTAGACCATGATCAGTATCTTTAAGTGTTTCACTTAACTGTGATAATGATGCCAAATATTGTTTGAAACCATTACGATATAATATATTGTATACAGATTACTATTATACTGCATTACTTACATGCAGTAAGCATTACTTTATAATAATTAGCGATTCCCACCTTTTGCAGGGTGATGACGGTGAGATTGGACCAAGAGGGCTGCCAGGTGAACCTGTGAGTGACTATTACTCAAAAAAGCTTCTTCTCAGATTTTTTTTAATCTTTCACTCAACTTTGGTTATGTCTGCCATTGCATCTGATTAACAACTGCAGCCTTTGATCTTAAAGTAATTACACAGCATCATAAGCTTTTTGCACTTAAATTTGTTGCTATTTAAATTCTAAACGTTTCAATTTTCACATTTCTGTAGCTTAGAATCTTTCTGGCCCAGAGAAACTTGTTAAATATGCATAAGAGAGTATTCTTGAATGCCCTTGTTTATACCCATATTTTATGGCTTTTCATTGCCTTTGTGATCGTGATATAAATTCCACAAAAACACACAGGAAGGTTCATACATATAAAGCCCAGTAATGGACTTATCAATGTTAAATCCATTCTTTGATTTCTATCATAAGCACAAGATATATTCTTATAAGATTATATGCATGAATGCTTTTGGCATGTTTTGTTTTTCTGATTGTTTATGCTTGAAAGGGAAGTGAGAGAGGAAGCTTCCTCAGGAGAGGCTGCCCCTGTGGTCACATTGTTAAAAGGCAGAAATTTCCCTTTGCAGTACCAGCAAATATCCATCTGAGGGCAGACTATGTTTTGTTTATACTGTAATCACTGTATAATATAATAGACAGACCTCTGTCCTGGTGCTTTATAACATGACACTGACACGAACAGTTTTCATGGCTGTGACTTCATCCTTGCAGCAGGGTGGTGCTGTGGGTTGGATGTGGAGAAGGCAGGGAGGAGGGTAATGCTGCTCCGCTTGGAATAGGAAATTACAGCTGCCCAGATGTTCAGCTCGCTTTTCTAAATGTACTTTTTAGGGGCCTCGTGGGTTACTGGGACCAAAAGGACCCCAAGGACCTTCTGGATCTCCAGTAAGTATTTCTTTAATTCTAAATGCAGTTCTTCCAATAAACAAATAATAACAGTGGATTCCTTTTTCACATGAATATATACTGTGGAAATTGCTAAACTGGGACGATTTCTGAAATTTTACTTTCTCACTTTAAAATATGATACTATTTATAAATACACATTACAACATAAAAGTATTGTTGAAAGCTCAAGAACTGAGCTTAAGTTAATAGAGGACAGTGGTGTACAGATACAGTGAATCAAACATAAGTGTCCTACTTTACCCTTTGTCCCACTTAACCAATATTCACCCTATAAAATAACACACGTATATGTTATATTTCTGTATTTACTTTAACATCATAGTTGATGAAGTGAGAACTTCCTGCTTGGAGTGTCCCTTATTACAAGGAATCGATTCCGTTCCGCAGAGGTATCTGAAACCTTGGTATATATGAAATACCTTATTCTGCATTTTATTTGCTGTCTATTTCAGGGTGTATCTGGAATGGATGGTCATCCTGGACCTAAAGGAGGCATAGTAAGTATGACTTTAACAGAAAGTTCCATTTAACACAGCATATGTAAACAGTCATGCACAGAGCATAGACTGGCAATGTTCAGTGTACACAGCACATGCACAAATAGGAAGCCCTGCTCTGACTGAGAGTGTAGTCATAGTACACATTATGAAAAGGACTTACATTTTACTTTCTGTGCCAAGCATCAAGGCTTAGTGGAGGATGGTTGGATGGATAGATGGATGGATGGATGGATGGATGGATGGTTGGATGGATACTGTAGATGGATGGATGGATGGATGGATGGATGGATATCTATATCAGGTCCATGCCTGAGTTTATAATCGGCTTCGAGTTACAGGGTCATCCTTACATGCATTATTTATACTCACAAGGATTTTTCTTTGTCATTGTGCAAAAGGATTATTCAAGTGCAAAGAAATGTAATAGCTGCCTCTGTAATGACATAAATACTATACAAAGAGACATACATGCATATGTGCTTAATCAACCCAGTATTAAATGAGTACTAAACAATTGGACATGGGAATATACACGACATCAGCAGTGGCAGGTGGAGTTCTGCCTTGCACGAGCTTTGGGCTGAGTCTGGCTGAGCCGGCATGTATGTTACTCCATCTTTTACCTGATGGCAAAAGACTGAATAGGTGATGTCCAGGGTGGGTGGGGTCTGAGGCAGTGATGTCCAGGGTGTGTGGGGTCTGAGGCAGTGATGTCCAGGGTGGGTGGGGTCTGAGGCAGTGTTGTAGGTCCTCCAGAAGCAGAGGTCTTGGTGAATGCAGTTTCCTGTGGCAAGGAAATTAAACTGAGTAATCTTCCATTGATACATATGTGTCCACTTTGTATTAATAATATCATTATTAGTAATAACACACAAATATCAATTACATTTACCCATCAGAATAATTACCAGTCCCTCTGTTCTTAAGACCCATGTCAGGCAAACCAAAAATAAGCTCTGCTTGTGTCTGAGGCCACAGTGCAAGGCCTTTGAGGCCTGTCAATAGCAAACATAATCTTGTAGACTCAGTGCAAATTGTTGAGAGATGGGCATGAGAAAGGGCCATGTTTATGTCTGACAAAGGTGAGTGTAATGGGATTATCTTGTTTTAAGGGTCCACAAGGAGAACCCGGACCCCCGGGACAGCAAGGAAACCCAGGGGCTCAGGTAAGGTTATGTTTGTCCAAGTTTAATCCTGAGCTGTCTCCTCGCCCCAGCAGGCGACTTATTTGATCAGAATGACCGCTTATCTCAGTGTGTATTTTACCCAGAGTGCACTGGGCAGCCAGTCTTACATCCCTTGGCAAGCAGAAAAAGCAGTAGAGGAGATAAGTGCTTCTGGATAAGTGCTTTCTGGCGCAGTATATTTTATGGCTGCCCATCGTTTCCCTTTACAGGGTCTTCCAGGTCCTCAGGGACCCATCGGTCCACACGGAGAGAAGGTAGGCCAAGTCCCGCTAGATAAAATGATAAAAATATACGGCTCATAATAAGATGAACATTTTTGTTAATAATATACCAATTTAACTATAATTACAGGTTAATGCAGACTGTCAAATTTCAAGTTAATCACAAATGCTATGCTATTCTCTCACCCCAGGATGATATGTGGGTACTTATTGCTCATCTTCAGGATTACAGATTTTTATGAGATACTTTTCGTGTTTGTTTTGCCTCTGGAATAGTCATGGGGTAGATGACAATGGCAGTACATGCCTGCATGAACAGCTCTATATAAAAGCTTAATTGTGCCAGATGAATACCAAGTTAATCGTATTTTTTACCGAATGACCTACATAGTAAACAACCTTCCAGTCAAAATTCTACAAAATATATTTTTATAGTAAGACTTTATACCTGTGGCTTGGAATAGTCTGTGCATTGTGCTATTGTTATTTATAGACATGTTATCCTGCGCTCTTGTAAAAAGCACTATTTTAATTTATTATATTTTTTGCTGCAAGATTATATAACGCATTTGTGGTCTCCTGCAAGTTTATTCCCCCTTGGAAATCCGTGTTAGTGTAACTGTCTTTGATTGAGTAGTATAGCTCTGGAATTAATTAAGAGACCACAGAAACATTTTTAGTTTCACATATCTCTCAATTTATGTGTGTGCTTCTGTGTAAAATATAACTTTCTCTTGCAAACTGCAGCCTGGTTCTTCCCTGTTTCTCATTGATGAAGGGCTTCTCCTTTGCTTTATGGGACTTGAGTCCTGCTTCTAGGAGCCTGATACGAACTGTCCTAGCAGTGCACTTCACACCTGCACTTAATGTTTCCCATTACTTTCGAAGGTCACTTGAGGTCATCTTCCGAATCCTGAGGCACTGTTGGATAAGTTGACAGTCCTCTCTAGAATTAGAAAGTTGCTTCTGCCCTCTGCCTAGTTTTTGGTCATCCCCAGTGTTTCCTGCTTGACATTGTTCTTGTATACTGCAGTCTTACAAATTTTGAGCTTGGAAGCAATCTGTTGCTCAGTGTAGCTTTCTGCCAGCAGAACCAGGATTAATTCAAGATTTAACAATGCAGATTCTTTAAAAATTTTGTCCAGAGCTGTATATGTTACTGATGGTGGTTTTCTGCTCTGCACAGGGTCCTACAGGGAAGCCAGGCCTTTCGGGCATGCCCGGTGTGGACGGGCCACCGGTGAGTTTCTGCCTTCAGCATGCACCCGATGTACCTGCTGATTGGCAGGCGTGCCATGGTCCCCTGCAGAGGCGAACGGCGTGGGATCGGAGGAGTACCAGTGCAGAGACACAGAGTACAAACCTGCTGCGCTTCGATTTGCAGGAAGGCTTTGCTTCCTGTGGAACACTATGCTGCAGCTATGGAGCAGCTGTCTCCAGGTCTAGCTGGCAGAGATGGCGACTCGCATCCCAGTCCATGTTCTGCTCCTTCCAGTTATGCCGCGGATGTCGACCTCTCCTAATTAAACGACTTTGACTCCTACCATTGATCATGCTCAAATGAGCAACACAGCCCAGGAGAGAGCATTGAAACAGATGGTGCTAACAAATAAGCAGCAGCTCAGGAGGAAACCAATTCCTCTTGAGGACCTCTTTCATGTCTTTTCCACACCTGGTTCTCTTCTTAGGGGCTGACAGACAAGTCGCCGAATCCCTGATAACCCCCCCCACCCCCACCCTGCAAGGAAGTCATTATTGATAGTGTTTACTGTTGTTTGTTTGTTGTTACTACCACACTACCACATAGCAATGGCGAGTAATGAGCAAGCTATGCTCAACCACATGTCTCAGAGGAGTAGAATTCATTTCCTCCACCCCTGAGACATCAAGGGGTCACACTGTGCATATTAACCAGGGTTTAGTGGCTTTCGGAGGAGTAGGGTTATTGTATCATAATTAATAAAGATCCCAGAACCACATTCTGCTAAGAATCTCTTGTTAGTCTTCTTAATGACTGTTTAATGCTTTTGTAGCTGGCTGTATTTAGAGTATTAGAGAAAGGATTTCTCAGTTTGAAGCTTTAATCCTGAGAGATTGTGGCATTGTTTTCTAAAGCTATCCAGCTCTACCTGTCATCCTTTGTAAGATATTTATATGTAATGAATGTAATTGCATAACAAGAACTCCTTGTTTAATAATTTATAGGGTCACCCTGGAAAAGAAGGACCTTCTGGTGAAAAAGGACACATGGTAATTTAGTTACTATAAACCTTTTATTAGAATTTTAAATAATAAGAATGGCAATATGAAAAATGAGTTTTCATTTATGTTCCTTTATTTTTTCCCCCAAGGGTCCTGCTGGTCCTCAAGGTCCAATTGGGTATCCTGGATCAAGAGGAGTAAAGGTTAGTTTATTCTGCTGTGCCAGAGGTGAAACATACCTGATTAATTCCTTGAATGCTTCAAAAAATATCCTTGGGACAAAACTGCTGCTTTTATAATACAATAACCTGAGTGTGATCTTCTTATAGGGAGCTGAGGGAGTCCGAGGCTTGAAAGGAACCAAAGGTGAAAAGGTAATTAATGAATAAGCATCATTTACCAGCATCTTTCCTCATCAAAAATTGTTATTTCTGACAGGGTGCTTATGTCTACAAGGTTCTAGATTAATTTATACACATTACAAGATAGAAAATCAAATGTCCCATGTGTGAGGGCCAGAGTGATAGATGTTATGTCTAATTTGCCTATTTTATTATCTCAGCCGATGTGAACATTTAAATACATTTATATTCCTGACATGCCACTTAAACCATTGAATTGATCTTAGATATTTGGGTATTTTTCTTACAGTTTTTCTTATTGTTTCATCTCTCCCAGGGTGAAGATGGATTTCCTGGACCTAAGGGGGATATGGGGATCAAGGGTGACCGAGTAAGAGCTTTCGTCTTTTTCTGTGTAATATAAATATTAGGATATGCACAATATGAGTCATCTATAAATAATTGCTGTCAGAATTATTGAAGTCTGAAGGTATTGGGTCCCATCTGCTTAACTGCAGTTACTAAACAATGTTATACTTCAGAATGGAGTCTCGTTACATTGATTACATTTGTAGGTTCTTGACACATGTAGGAAGACAACTGACAGTTACGTCATAGGATACATTGAAAATATTTACTATTTCTTGATTGCTTATTCATTCAACAGCAATATCTCTCATGAAATAAAGACCTTGCTTGGAGTTAGGGTCTTGATAGTCTAGAAAATGGACGCATATTTTGACGGTAATGTAACATTCACAGGGAGAGCTAGGTGCTGCTGGGCCCAGAGGTGAGGACGGTCCGGAGGGCCCCAAAGGTCGGGGCGGTCTCCCTGGGGACGCCGGTCCAAATGGTCCAACTGGAGAAAAGGTTAGGCCAGCATGTTCATCACATTTATCTGATTCCTTTTAGCAGATTTTCAGTTTTAAAAACAATATTTCGTCTCCCCTTTATGCTTTGTATTTAGCCAAGGTATAAAGAAGAAATTGAAAACTGTGGTTTCAATGTATAATGTCCACATTGTTGCCATATTGTTTGATTCAACACAATGTTCCCCTTACTATGACATTGATGAGCACTGAAAAATAGTGCAGACGGAATCATTTTCAAAAGTGCACATACTCCAATAAAAGGAAATTTACTGAAATAAAATTTAATAAATAGCATCCGTAGTTTATCCATCGCAAATATTTGTTCAATTACTTTATTGAAATATATTTTGAAGGTCTTTTGCTAATGTTATTATTCAAAGGGAAAGCTGGGTGTCCCCGGGTTGCCTGGTTACCCAGGACGGCAGGGTCCGAAGGTAAGCAGCCTCTTTTAGTGCTGAATATGTCATTACACCATCAAAGGTGGCTTTTTGTCTGTTGAAGGCCAGAGTCAGAATGTTATCAGGTACTTACACTTAAATGCACCAGTGTAGGTAGTGAGTATGCTATTGAAGGTCGCTGATTAAACATGGCAGTTTGGGCGTTTCTGCTAGACCCGTGGTCCTCTTTTGACAGCTCAAACTTTGAAGCTAATGCTGCGTAGGTTTGGGCTCTTGATCAAAGCCTGTTTCTGTATGCTGTGTGGTGTCAGTTGAGCTCCTAGTACACTTCACTGTTCCCCAAGTACTTTATGCTACTTTGTCTTTGCAGGGTTTGCAATTAAACCTCTTCCTTGTTTATGACTATTTTAGGGTTCTCAGGGGTTCCAAGGATTTCCAGGGGCAAATGGCGAGAAAGGAACAAGGGTATGTCAAATAACATAAGCTTGTAAGCTTTCAAAAGTTAAATAACTGAAATACAAAATACGAGACTTAAGAATTATTCTTATGTTGTGTTCAGCATAGTTACATAAGTTATAAGGTTTACCATACAGTTTTTCAGCTTAGCATACTTGTTGATTTATTGCTATATTGTAGTTTCTTATATACTTATTTACGTATGTATTACCATGACAGAGTTAGCTTTGACCTTGAATGGCTACAAAGTAACAAAAATTCAGTTATTGAATATGGTTCTCTTTATCATAAGTATCAGTAGAAACATTATGATTTGTACTATACCCAGGATTTTATAATGAGTGTGTAGAGTTTAAGTAAATTTCTGTAGCTATCCATTTTGATATCTTCTGCACATAACATAACATAACATAACATAACATAAGAGAAAAAGCGTCTAAATGCCTTGTGTTATAATATGTCAGGGAACAGCAGGAAAACCAGGCCCCCGTGGACAGAGAGGACCAACAGTGAGTATTCCTATGGCAATATAGACATGTTTGCACTCATTGGCCTGTTTATTAGGTATATACCTGCTTTGCAAGGCAAACATGCATCTCTACTAAGCAACAAACCATGTGGCTGCAGCTAAATGCATCCAGATATAGAAAGGCTTGGTTACTGTTTGGCTTTGCATTAGAATGGCTAAGATGAGGACCAAAGCAATTTTAAATGTGCTATGATTGTTGGTGCATGATGTCGTCATTTCAACATCAAACAGCCATCTTCCTGGGATTTTACCACAGCACAGAGTCCAGAGTTTATAAAGAATGGTGACATCCAGTCTGCAACAGTTATGCAGGACAAGGCATCTTGTTAATAAGAGATATCAGGGGGAATAGCCAGAATCACTAAAGCTAACAGAAAGACCATAACAGCTCAGTGCAGCAGTGGTGAGCAGAAGGGCTGTTTAGAATGTATTACTCACCTGCCATTGAAGAGGCTCTAATAAAGAGGCCACTCAGCGTATGTTTAAAGGGGGACTTTTTTTTTTTTTTATTATTATTATTGTTATTGAACATTGTTTAAATGAGGACACTTGACTAACAGCAGGTTATAATTATTACAGCAGTAACAGTAACAAGCAGGTAATGATTTTGATATATATTCCATCTCTTACCCTTTTTCCTGCTTCCAAGGGCCCTCGAGGAGAAAGAGGTGCAAGGGGTCCAACAGGAAAGGCAGGGCCAAAGGTAGCGTATTCTGAGCGATAACAGCAGTTCCGTAAGACATACTGATTAAAGACTGACTGCAGTAAGTCCTTCCCTATTCCCGATCCACAGGGTGCTTCAGGCAGTGATGGACCCCCAGGACCACCTGGTGAAAGGGTATGAGCTCTTACTTAATATAATAGCAGTAAAGCACACTATATCGGGTCAAAATAGCCAGCAGTTCATCCCTAATATCAATGTTTTCTTTTTCAGGGCCTTCCAGGACCTCAGGGTCCAACTGGATTCCCTGGACCAAAGGGCCCACCTGTAAGTTCAGAAGTATATGGCGAATTGCCACATTGCATTTTTGTCAGCATTTTCAAGCATATTTTGCCTTTTTGTTCCCCTTTAAGGGTCCAGCCGGGAAAGATGGATTGCCAGGGCATCCTGGGCAGAGGGGTGAAACGGTCAGTGCTACAGTACATTCTATCAGACATTGGCTGCTTATGCCTGAGTCTAGATGCCCTTACTTCTCTTTGGTGGGGAGATGTTAGATCCCTACTTATGCCTCAGTACAGATATCTTTACTGTTCCTTTGGATGGTTCTTCTCTTTCCACAGGGCTTCCAAGGCAAGACGGGACCCCCTGGTCCTCCTGGTGTGGTGGGCCCTCAGGTCAGTTACATATATATGACTCCTACATTGCCATGGATCTTAACAATGAGATTGAAAATGTATGCATTTAAAACAAACAAAAACAAATATTGCCCCCCCATGAATAAAGGGATAAAATACATTATATGTATGACTTGATTTGCAAATAAAATTCAGTAATATTACTTTTTAGTTTGCTGGGTAGCTCGTATTTCGATTTAATGCATGCATGAAGTGGATGGACTGCCTTGAATTCCTTTCAGTATTGTTACTGGTGTATTGCATGTACAATACATCTATTCTTTTATCACTAATAAAACCTTAACAGACACGGTAAACATATTTCACAGACAAGTGGCACATATTGAGCTGTTTGCATCAGCAAAATGATTAACCTTTTTGGACTAAATTCCATTTAAAAAGTTCAGTGTTTTGCATTTCCAAATTGCAAATGCAGGGTCCTACAGGAGAGACTGGGCCAATGGGAGAACGTGGCCACCCGGGACCCCCGGGTCCGCCTGGGGAACAGGGCCTACCCGGAACCGCCGGCAAAGAGGGGGCCAAGGTGAGCTGATATCGTTTTAGTCGAGTCCTCTGGCAGATCTGTCATGTTGTCAGGTGCTGTTTTGGGGCTCTTCTCTTATGGAGGTTTCTTTGGCTCCATAGGGTGACCCTGGCCCGGCAGGTCCTGCTGGTAAAGATGGTCCACCAGGCCTGCGAGGATTTCCAGGAGAGCGAGGCCATCCTGGTCCTGTCGTAAGTACATTTTTATTTTTATTTGTAAAGTTATTTTAAAGTTTATTTTAAATACTACATTTATTTAAAAATACAATAACAAAGTATATTGATTAGTAAATAGGTGTGAATGAATATAGGACCTCATTTGTCCTTTTTAATGGGAATTCATAATCTTATTTCGCAAAGAAAGGTGATCTTCCAGACTTAGCCATTCACCAGGTTCCTCGGTGTAATGCACTACAGGACATTTTTGTAACCAGTGAGGCTCCTATGTGAGGCTGTGTATGGACAAAATGGATTTTAAGTGCTTATTTTCACTCCCATTGCAGGGAGCTCCTGGTTTGAAGGGCACTGAAGGGCCCCCCGGCCCCCCTGGACCTGCTGTATGTACACACGGATGCTTCCCCTTTCCTGTTTCACGCATGCTCTACACATGTCAAGCTTGACAGTGCTTTTTTTGTGCAGGGTTCCCCAGGTGAACGAGGTCCTGCTGGCCCCGCTGGGCCTACTGGCCTCCCGGGACGTCCAGGACCACAAGGCCCCCCAGGTCCAGCTGGAGAGAAAGGTGGACCTGTGGGTATTGGTTTTGCTTCAGTACAAAGTCTAAATCTCACTTGAATAGTGTGATGTCTGACCGTATACATTTTTTCTAGCCCCTAAATACATGTTATGTTTTTCCAAGTTAAATTGTACACATTATAATATCTGTAATGTACACATTTTATTTTTAGACTTGGATAACACTCCCCACGGCATCTTTATACTCTATCCAATATGTCCATCTAATTTCCCTCGCAGCAGGAGGGAGTCGTATTTGAGATACTTGTTCTCTCTTACAGGGAGAGAAAGGTCCTCAAGGTCCAGCTGGGAGAGATGGTATCCAGGGTCCCGTGGGCCTGCCAGGCCCCGCTGGCCCCGTTGGGCCTCCGGGAGAAGACGGGGACAAGGTATCCTAAGAATGGCTGTGACTGAGTGGGCAGTGCACGCTAACCTGAGTAAATGATAAATTACAACACTTTTCTCAGTTCTCTAACTTATTGTTTGACAAACGACATAAAAAAAAATGCCTATCGCCTATTTAAGTAATACATCTAACATAAATTTTATCTTCATTTTGAATATGTACTGTTTTTGAATGTAATTTATATCAGGTAAAATTTAAAATTGTTCCGGAAACCCAGATATAATATTGCATCATTCTGTTTCTTAACTGCACTCCTGGGCAAAAAAAATGGGCCAAACCCAGCAACTGTGAAATATCTAGCTTCTGTGGTCTCACAGCGAACAGCCAGAAGATATTTTGGAAAATTTGTTAGTTTGAGTTTTATATCAAACATTTAAATCTTTTCATAATTTTATCTCTGCATACAAGGAGACCATGTAAGTGAATTTCCCTCTTTCCAGCTTCTCCCACAGCAGTTCACTGCAGCAGTGACGGGCCAATGGCTTCACAGGTCTCGAGAGTGCAGTCTTTTAGTTCTTGCTCATTATCTGACCAATGATTTGTTTTTAAGACCTTTAAAAGCTTAATTTTTGGCAGTTTTTGGTTTGCTGCTCTTTTTTTTGCCCAGGAGTGTAGGAATAACAGCAGCGCATCACTTTCCATGCGGCACATAGTGTGATGTTGGTGCGTGATGCATGCAGGGGGATGGAGATATGAGCGCAACTCTTAACAGCCTTGGTTCCCTGTAGGAAATGTATCCTTACGGATGTAATATAAAAGCATATCTCCCAAATTACATATAAATGCATTAGACCTTAAATGTAAGATTATGACTTGGTCATTAATAATATTCATTTTTATGTCCTTCTTTACATAATATTACTTAGCAGTAGGATCACTTGTTAGCTGTCCTATTAAATCATGTACATAATTTAAATTCATTGCAAATATTGTCATTTGTCCTGTAGACATCTTTGAAAATGAGTCATGATATTATTAAAAATTCATATTTTATGTCTCTCTAGCAGGAGAATAAGCATAAAAAGTCAATCTGTTACTCCTGGAATGGCTGAATAGCCTGTACATTACATTTCCACTAGGGGGAAATTGGTGAGCCTGGACAGAAAGGAGGTAAAGGCGACAAAGGAGAACATGTGAGTGTGTTTTGTTTCATTGGAAATGTTGCGTTTCATTCACCACTGAGTGCTGTTCAGGCTGACATGACCCTGGTCTTGTTCTCACATTTAGGGTCCTCCTGGTCCCACTGGACCTCAAGGCCCCATAGGACAACCCGGACCTCCTGTAAGTTTCTCTGATGATCACGGACTGTGTGACACCCTGTTTCTTCCTGCTTGCCATCGCTCCCTTTCTCTGTGCCCTTCACGCCTGTCCGTTTGCTTTTCAGGGAGCTGACGGCGAGCCGGGGCCACGAGGACAGCAGGGACTATTTGGCCAGAAGGGAGATGAGGGACCCAGAGGGTTCCCTGGGCCTCCAGGGCCAGTCGGCCTGCAGGTCAGTAGATCCTACAACTAGCAGTATGTTTTGGATTAAATACACAATATTATATTTTTTTAAAATATGTACATGATTTGTGTGTGGAAGGAAATGATTGCAATGAAAAAATCTATCTTGTAAAAACAGGGTCTACCTGGCCCCCCAGGTGAAAAGGGTGAAACTGGAGATGTTGGCCAATTGGTAAGATTCACTTTGGTGTTTTTAGTTATAGTTGGATATAACTTTTTAACCTTAAGGCCGAAAGCCACCCCAAAAATCTGATCTATGCACTATCCCTGTCAGGGTCCACCAGGACCACCGGGCCCAAGAGGCCCTTCAGGACCCCCAGGAGCAGACGGCTCCCAGGGACCCCCCGGTGGCATCGGCAACCCGGGACCTGTAGGAGAAAAAGTGAGTATGCGTCTAAAACTCATGCTTTCCACACAAACCCCCAGCCAGAATTAATATCTGCAATTAAGCCGTAAGGGCTGGAGTCTGTGGGAGCTTATGTGAGCTTGAGATTTGAAAGTCTGTATGCAGCTAGCATGCAAAGTCACTTTTAAAGAAAATATTCCAACCAGTGTGGCTATTATTTGCAGAGAAACTGTGGTTTAATTCCCCCTTTCCATTCTAAACCACTGAGAAGACATAACATCTGCACAGGTGAATAACTACAGGAGAATAACGTTATATTAACATTTTTTAATACCACCATTTACTTATAATTGTTCTATGTATAATTATTAAATCATTAATCATTAAATGTTCAGTTGTTTAGCAAGTCAGTAGAGTAAGATTAATACATTTTGCTCATTTGACACTATGTACACTGGACCATGAATCAATCAATTAATTAGACATTTACACAAACCAAGATTCATACCATATTGTAGCATCACATCATATAATAATATAATTATAATATAATAATAATAGTAATACTCATTCATTGTCTTTCACACTTACTGTGTGTGTGTGTGTGTGTGTGTGTGTGTGTGTGTACATGTATGGCGGCCGTGTTGTCATTACAAATAGTATTTTTCTTATTAAGTATTTAAAAAGACAAAATCAAAAGGATATCAAATGAGCGTGACGTTAGCTTCACGGACAGTTAGCCCTAAGTGCACTAAAAATGTGCTTAAAACATCTTTTTACGGCACCCCTGACAGAAACCAATTTATGTGACAGTGAAAAATGCAGGGTGCCAAATGCAGAGCCCTGGATAAATGCAGCAGCAAAAGATTTATGTTGCTGGGCCAAGTCCATAAAGGTGAAATTTTATTTCTGTGCAGGAGCACCCTGAAACCTCTTATATCTTTTTATTTTTTATTTTTGAAGGTACATGGATAACATTGAGTCTTTGTGATTAGATGTCCTGTCCTATCGTATATGCTGAGTGACTGTGCTGAGTTAATTTATGCATACAAGATGTACAATCATATTCCCTCTGCCTTTTTCACAGGGGGAAGCTGGTGAAGCAGGAGAGCCTGGACTTCCAGGGGATAATGGGCCACCAGTACGACAACATCTCAGAATAATCTATTTCATTTTTGGATTCTGACATAGCGGGGCCAACACTGTCTTCTGTTAGCATATAGCCAAAAAGAATTTTTACACCTAGAAACCAAGACATCAAGGTGTAATATAGGGGTAGGGATACAACCCAGACATGATTTCAAAAAAGCACATGGTGGCAGCACATCAAGGTCACATACATGAATGAATTAAGCATTTTTTTCTAGTTACATTTGCATCTCAGCAGCATTTGCTACTAGCTAGAAACTATTACCAGTTTAATATCCATCCACCTTCAAAAGAGAACATTCAAACTCTACACATACAGCAGTCGTGTTACTTGAACCGCCAGCTCTGGAAGTGTAAGGCAGCAGCACTAATCACTGCACTTGCATGTCACCCATCATAGTTTAACACATATAAAATTTGTCCTTGTCCTGCATTAAGGAATTTAAGTAAAAACAAAAAACCCAAAATACTGAAGCTAAGCAAACTGTCAATGAAGGCAACCTAAAGCACCACTAACAGTGACATATTTCAGGAAGCTTAGTAACAATATGTGAGGAAGCTTAGTATCAATATGCGAGGATGCTTAGTAAAGCTTTGTGAGGAAGCTTAGTAACATTAAGTGAGTTAGCTTAGTCATTATGTGAGGAAGATTAGTAACGATATTTGAGGAAGCTTTTATAACATTATGTGAGGAAGCTTAGTAATGAGAGTGATATTCCACAGTGATCTCAGAAGGGGCCAGATTTATTTATTTGTTTCCTTTACTGGAGTAGTAATGAAATAGGCCAACAAAAGCTGACTAAACAGGCATAAAAATGCCATTTTCAGCACACATCTTGCAGCAAGCTTTCTGGGATAAGAAACATGCTAAAATAATCTCGGCAAACCATTATGATTGATTACTCTCCATCCTGAGATGTTCTCACGGTGTCATAGTCTTTGTGGTCCCAGAATATGGTAATATCATTATCACTTTGTAAACGGTACTTTTGAGGCCTGAGAATGCATCTGTCTTAGGGCCCTAGAGGTGAGCGAGGAGAGAAGGGTGAAGCTGGCCCTGCTGGTTCTCCTGGACCTCTAGGTCCTAAAGGTCCTCCTGGAGATGATGGTCCCAAAGGTAGCCCTGTAAGTACAAGGCCAATTATAAACAAAGTCATAGTAGTCAGATGGTTTCTTGGCCCTAATTATGTGTATTGGTTTAATGAGAAGATGATATCTACATATCTATGGACATGTATTGGTTTAATGAGAAGACGATATCTACATATCTATGGACATGTATTGGTTTAATAAGAAGATGATATCTACATATCTATGGACATGTATTGGTTTAATGAGAAGACGATATCTACATATTTGTGGACATGTCACAGACGCCAGGTATATTGGGGTCATTTTTATGCTTAATAAATTGTATAAGTGTTGAACGAGTAGAAAAATGCTATCAACCAAACTAAAACCATTTTAGTTACATTGTCAAAATAGGAGAGATACAAGTGCATCTATAATTTATTTTTTTAGGGTCCAACTGGTTTCCCTGGAGATCCTGGTCCCCCTGGAGAACCTGGTATTCCTGTGAGTTTGTATTCAATAACAAAAAACTGGCATTATTGCCAGACAATATTCATCTGTTAAATACTATACAAACTATATACTGTGGTTATACTGTACATCTTTGTCACATTTCCTGTGACCCTTCAACCCCAGGGACAAGATGGCCCCGCTGGAGATAAAGGAGACGATGGGGAGGCTGGTCAGCCAGTAAGGATGCTTCAAAGTCTTGTCTGAGACCCAGTTTATGTATTTTTTAAGACTAAATATAATTTCCTTGTTCATTAGGGCTCTCCTGGACCTACCGGTGAATCTGGACCTACTGGTCCCCCTGGGAAAAGAGTAAGTCCTTTCGTAGTATCGTTTTATACTCCTTCTTCTCCCCTGTGTCATTGAGGGCTTTACAAACTAAACTGCACCCCGGCCTTCCTTCACAGGGTCCCCCCGGGGCCATTGGACCTGAGGGAAGACAAGGCGAAAAAGGAGCCAAGGTAAGTGAAGCAGGCCCATCTGCAAACACTGTACTTCACTGGCATCTCCCATGCTGCCACCATGTGTCCTAAAAGTATCAGAGCATTCTTTGCCTGAGTAAGAAAGTATTGTGATGTTTTTGCACAGGGTGAGTCTGGTCTGGAAGGCCCACCAGGCAAGACAGGCCCAGTAGGTCCACAAGGAGCTCCTGGCAAACCGGGATCTGAAGGTCTTCGGGGTAATCCTGGCCCAGTTGTAAGTATTCTTTTTATTTTTAACTATCTGTGTAACATGGTGAATATGCTTTTATGCTTTCATATATATTTATATTATTTTTCATACTAAGCTTAAAAAAACATTAATTGGTATTTTCTAGGGAGAGCAAGGTCTTCCGGGCTCAACTGGACCAGCGGGACCACCTGGACCCATGGTACGGAGAATTACTCTAACTTAATTAAACTAGTTTGTCATGGTTACATTTGCTGAGGTTACATTCTCTTTAATTGTATATCCTTAGGGACCCCCTGGATTGCCTGGTTTGAAAGGTGACTCTGGTGTTAAAGGTGAAAAGGTAGGGCAAGCTGATATTCCCAGCATTATGTTCGTTATAATTAATAATCATTTTAAAAAATCCAAAACTGGGGCATTCACTGGAAGTGTGGCCAGCCTAGCCGCACTGAAGCCTACTTGACTCCTTGACAGCACATGTGTTTGTAGTGTGCTATCAGTCTAACTACCTGTAGTCGCAAAAGAGTAGACTATGTAAATATGTAGAATGGACATGTAAGTATATAAATGAGCCCTTAACCATCTCCTTAAAAGTAATTTACAGTGTTGCTTACATTCCTGAAAAGACTGTTTGTTATTTGATTTTATAATTTAGGGTCATCCCGGTCTGATTGGCCTGATCGGGCCTCCAGGAGAGCAGGGAGAGAAAGGCGACCGGGGCCTTCCTGGTCCTCAGGGAACAGCGGGTCTGAAAGGCGACACTGTATGTCATCCATTTTTCACAAATGTATGTTATGGAGTAAAACAGCATGTGCAGCTCTCACTGTAACAGCTTTAACCTGCTCTTCTCACAGGGTATCGCTGGTCCCTCTGGGCCTCTTGGCCCCATTGGACCCCCAGGATTACCGGTAAGTGTAATATATAGATGCGACATGTGTTATATGTACTTGTAGTCAGCTAGACCTGCCACCCAATGTCTTTCTGCACCATTTCTATTTATAGAAAGAAATTAAGCACAATAAATGTCTCTGTAAACCTAGAAGAATAAATCATACTGACATGAGTTTTACTACAACCGAAATGCTGAGAGCTACAAGTCTTTGAGAAACTGGGAAGCATCCAAGCAATCCAAACCTTATAGATCATTCCATCTGCACCAGATCTGACATAACATGACATTCATTCCTTCACAATATAAGATAAGGGTGGATGGAGCCGAAGCCAAGAGATAAGATTAAGTTCATTGTTTTCATCCACCATTGATTTTTCTTTTTTTTAATATATATTAGCCCAGTTTTGTTGAATGTCCATCCTGTCATATCATCTTAATTTTTTTAATGAAAGCATATTGCCTACTCTGTGAAATTTAGAGAGGAGAGATGACAGGGCACTTTATTGATCAAGAGGAAAACTAGGAGTGAATAACCAATAGTAATAGTAAAGAAACGATTGCAGATGATCAAATGACACTGGAAGTTTGCAACAGACTTGTCAATAAAAATTAATACTCTGTCTCAGCTTCAAAATGACATGATGTATTATTTGTTTTTCTATTACAGGGTCCCCCAGGTCCAAAGGGTGCCAAGGGTTCGACTGTACGTACCGCACTAACATAGTGGTGATAAATCAAACATTAAGGAGAGCCAGCCGTTTTTAGCTATAATGTAGACGTTTTTCTGTTTAGTTAGTGTTTAAGTGTTTTTTTCAAAGCATTTGCAAAGTTCCAGTCTAAGGATCTTTTTGTTTTTTCCTCTGTTTAGGGTCAAACTGGTCCTAAAGGCGAATCTGGTACTCCTGGACCCCCAGGCCCTCCTGTAAGTCAGTGATAATGTGTGGGATTTTTTTCTAGCATGGATTTGAAGTAAACATCTGCCTCCATTAAGCTTCCTGGTATGGCCATTGTGACTGAAACCTCATTAAAGAAGATAGTTGGAATGTGTATCTTTCCCCATTCATTTTAAATAAAAAAACTGCTGTTCCTTCATACAGGGCCCCCCTGGAGATGTCATCCACCCCCTGCCCATGCAGTCCAGCCCCAAGAGAAGCAGGAGGAATATTGATGGCAGCCAGCTGATGGACGACCCCAAAGCTGATGGATACAAAGACTATGATGACGGCATGGAGGAGATCTTCGGCTCTCTCAACTCACTCAAGCTGGAGATTGAGCAGATGAAGCACCCACTGGGCACGCAGAATAATCCTGCCCGGACCTGTAAAGACCTGCAGTTGTGCCATCCTGATTTCCCTGATGGTGTGTTATGATCTTAACAGCACTATGCTTTGTATTTGTCTGTGGCACAGTTTATTTCACTCACATTAAGCCACTGTACTCCCTGTGTGATGGTTAAGAGCTGCAAACAGCCTATGCCATATTTATATTTATTATAATATGCCATATTTTTTCTTAATTTAGAAATACTTTTATACCTGTTTGTTTGATGTTGTCAAATGTACTTTCACGTATGTGAATAACAGAAGTCACTGGATTTTGGGGTCTGTCGTTTCAGGGGAATACTGGATTGACCCGAATCAGGGCTGCGCTCGTGATGCTTTTAAGGTTTATTGCAATTTCACAGCTGGTGGAGAAAGCTGCATCTACCCAGACAAGAAGTCTGAAGGAGTAAGTCATTGTGGCGTATGCGGGGGAGGGAGGGGGGGCACTGATATGCATAGCTTAATGCACGGCTGTAATCTGAAGTGTGGGGGCACTGGCACCACAGATACCCCAACATGCATAGAACTTCACAGCGTGTCAGTATGAAGAACAGATACGGTCCAAACTCTGCACTACAACACCAGCATACATCTATACCTCTGCTGGCCGGCTGATGGGGCCCATCACTGTTTGGTCACATCCGAGTTCCACGTCACATTCGACTGACTGCAGTGTCTCTCCCTGCTCTTTGAAGGCTGGCTAATCATCCATTACACTCCCCACTAGGCCCAGTGATCTCTTTACTCAGCACAGGTCCATGGTGTCTGCATCACAGGTCCTGGTCACCCGGAGGAAAAGCACACAAAAGCTCACTGATGGCAACCAGCAGCTTGATGCCGTGGCAGTTCTGAAGCAGAGCCAGGCCAGATAAGCTGGAGGCTTTACCACAAGTTTCCTAGAATGAGGAAATAATATACTCTACATTTCAGCATAGCAGAGTGTCCAGCCCTAAGGACAGAGCCCAGACTGAGGCCATGCAGTACTGCCGGCTCATGCAGGGGAGGCGTGTCCACAATAAGTGGGACAAAGACGTCTGCTCTTAACGATCATTGTATCGATAGTCGTCCATCTATTTTCTAACCACAAGGTCAAAGAGACACACACGCAATCATATAATGCAGGCAGGTTAGAAATGCCCAGTAACCTAACTGAATGTCTTTGACTGTAATCATAATTTACAAACCAACCAAAAAGAAACATCAACAGTTGTGTATTAAAATCTATGGTTAATAACAAGTTTAAATCTAATGACAGAAACGAATCTGAAATAGTCCATTCTGACAAATTGCATGAAAGTATTTCCATTAAGTGTATCACAGTCCCTTTATATTCTCTTTTTGCCTCAACATTGATATTACTTTTTATTTTTTTTTTACAAATTGCTAAGCCACAGATTCTGAATATGTGTTTTGAAGTGTACAAAATCTTGCAAGGAGACAACATTTAAATCATGAAGCATCATAGCAATTAGCTCTGACTCTGTGTTTCAGCATTTTTCTTACATCTGACAGCAGAGCAGTAACACTCAAAATAACGAGAGCTAGATCTCAGCTGGTGGTATATTTATGGTCTTATGAAGCTGAAGCTCAATGGGGACTGACGAGTGCTATCCTCATAACTCGTAAACGATGTGGCCCTTTTGGGGGTGGAGAATGAGCTGTACTTGGTGCTCGATCTGAGCGGGATGAAACACGCTGGGGTGCATCGCGAGGGCATATCATTTGTATTTGTCATGCCTCTGCTGGGCATTCAGATTTGGAAAATGAGGCCTAAGTTACTTTGTACAAAATCCCCAGGCTCCCTCTAAAGTGAGCTTGCGTCTCTATTGGATGCGTAGCTTTTCTGGTATATTCATAGACGGTGTCCCCTGCACGTGTCTCTCTGCTGTAAATGGTCTTACCCTTAAGCTCCACAGCCCCTTGAGGACGTTACTGTTTTTAACAAGCGTTCTTTCCCTTTCTGTCCCGCCCCATATGCCAGGCTAGACTCACTTCCTGGGCAAAGGAGGTTCCCCGGTCCTGGTTCAGTGAATTCAAACGTGGTAAACTGGTAAGCCCTTCCTTGCTCATTTCTTACCCTTTATTTAACAGCCTTTATATTTTACAGAGTAAAATGGCCCGTTGGCCCAAAGACACGCCAGGCACTTGGTATAGTCGGTACAAGCGAGGCTCCCTGGTAAGTTGCACGCCATGGCCAGGGGGCGGACCCAGGCCTTCAGCACTGCACGCCGCTGACGCCTGCGCTGCTCCTGCGCTGCTCCTGCGCTGCTCCTGCTGGAAAGATCTCACTGCCGCTCGCCTGCAGTCAGACGGCAAAGATGTGTCTTCCAC
Organism: Gnathonemus echidnorhynchus; assembly: GCA_026776725.1. Taxonomy (NCBI): domain Eukaryota; kingdom Metazoa; phylum Chordata; class Actinopteri; order Osteoglossiformes; family Mormyridae; genus Gnathonemus; species Gnathonemus echidnorhynchus. The sequence continues at coordinate 14,503,425 of JAODJU010000119.1, forward strand.
TAAAATGAAAGTGGTATCAGAGCATTCAAATCCACATTGGCAGGGGACAACTTACAGAAACTCAGGCCCTGTTTACCCTTGGTTTTAAATGCATGCCGAGCGATCAGATCACAAGTGAACAATAGCGTAAACACCTGCCACGACGCATTGTGATCGGATCGATCAACCCGCTTGCTAAGGTGGGACGCATTTGACCCCATATCTTCTGTAGTGTAAATGCTAATGCATCTGGATGCGTCCCCAACAAGGACGTCACAATAACTGCACACAAGAGCACTAAGGAAACCTGAACACGAGTGGTCAGCTGGACACCTTGGAGACACAAGTAACTGTCAGACACGGGTGTAAGTGGCGATGTGTCTCAGCTGTCCCCAATGTCACCCAAGATGCATTTTAACACCGAGTTTGAACAGGGCCTCAGAAACCAGGATTTCTGTTTATATTTCTTTTCTGTCCCTGAGTTCAGACTTGACCTAAATTTATGTTTTCTAAGGCTTTTTTGTGTTTCAGTAAACTGTCCATTTGAATGCGACTAATTAACCACGATTCATAGGAGAAGACATCACCTGAAAGTGACTCAGTGCCTGTTTTAGTACCGGCCTTGTGAATTAACATTATCATTCACCTTTTACCTACATCAGTGGCCAAAATTGTGGATTCCAATTTTTAGAGATTGCAGAACTTTATTCCAGTTACTCCAATTACTTATTTAATCGTCCAGTGTGTGATATTCGTAAACACTCCTTGATTGTTTATAAACATTATCACCAGTATTCGTGTAGTAGTTTGTGAAATGTATTGCCAAAAACGCATGGTGTTTCCACAATTTTGGCCACAAGTGTAGGTCATTCTTAGTGAATAACACAGTCCTCTGGCTACAGTCTCCAGGAAAGGTGAAATAAAACATCAAGATGCGACAACCAAGCCATTTAAATGCAGTCAAGCTATGCGAAAATCAAGGCAATCGAATGGCATACTTTTATTCTGCTATCAAAGGCACTCAATCACTGAACAGGGGCTTTTGGGTTCTTAGTCACACTTGCGGCTGCACTGGAGAGGTAATGTGTCCTTTGACATGACGTTGGTCATGGGTTTGGCTGATGGCAGGAAGCTCAGGCTTTGGGGCTTCCTCCATTGCCTGTGCATCATGGCTTACTGGAGGGCACCACTGTACAGACAAGGCAAATGGACAACAGGCACAAATGGATAATTCCAGTGTAACTTTAACCAGAATTGTCAATGCACTCTGGCCAAGCAGTTTATAGCATAATTTGACATGAGTTCTCCATTTGGGTGTCTGTCCGTGGTATTTAGCTCCTGTATGTCCTATCAGCAGAAATGCATGCGCTTATGTCTCAGTAAGTCCTGTTTTTCTGAAAGAAGAAAAGCCTTTGGAACAGAAGACACCAGACTGGTTGGTATAGATACTGATTTCCCTGATACAGATATAACTTTGCGTACACAGGGTATAAAAAAATGTTTGGCAAATCTAAATGCTGACGCTCATGCAGATCACAAGTTCTTATATTCAGTATTCAATAAAAATATAGAGTATTAAAATAAATTCACCAGAAGTTCGTTTATATTGGTTCTCTTTTAAATGCTTTTACATACCACTGTATGTCAATGCAGAGTAGCCACAGACTCCCAGGGCTCACAGAGTATTGGCAGGCGCCAGATTTACTTCATTTTTTTCCAAAAGTGGCAAAAAGTGATTACATTGGAGACAAAAATTAAAGCCTAAATTATACTGTAAAAATTGTGTTAAAAAAGTAATGTATAAATTCCTGCTATTCTATTTTCATCCACTATACATTTTGGTTATTATTTTTCAAATTTGTTAGATAGCGACTTTGTTAGACTCATTAATTTAAAAAGTTGCCATTTTTTCTCAAGCACAGTATTTCTCAGTACAATGACTTTAAAACTTATTAATATTAATAAATATTAATGTTCTATTTAAAAAGAATGAAAACAAACATTCCTTGTCTTTTTCCATAAAAATCGTCACTATGAATTTCAGTAAAATTTAACCCCAACCAGAGAGATTATACCCCTGATATGTGTTACCAAAGTCTAACTGGCAGTTTGTTACAGGAAAGGGAAGCTTAGGTGTCCCTAACCTCACAATCGTCCCCCTCTAGACTCTTTTTCTGCCATATATATCGTTAAACAGCTATCCTATGCGGATGCGGAGGGCAACCCCATCGGGGTGGTCCAGATGACCTTCCTGCGGCTGCTGAGTGCTGCTGCCCGGCAGAACCTCACCTACAACTGCTACCAGTCGGTGGCCTGGCACGAGTCAGAGCTCGACAGCTACGACAAGGCCATCCGCTTCCTGGGCTCGAACGATGAGGAGATGTCCCATGACAACAACCCCTACATCCGTGCCGTGGTGGACGGCTGCGCAGTGAGTATCCAAAACACACTGGTGCTTCCACTGGTAAGGAACAATCCCAGCAAGCATCCATCAGTTATAGATTACATCCAGCATAATGTGTACTATATAGTTAAGAGTATAAAGTTTTAATCTGCTAGTCTGTCTTGGTTATAATAATGATGGAATAAAATAAAAAAAAATAAAGAATAGTATCCAGAGACCCAAAGGAGAATTTTACTTAGTGGTTTTCCTGCATCTTCAGTGTGGCAATTTTAAATTGGCTTTCAAACCACTGTGTAAAATATATGCTATGGTTCAATAGCTAGCAACCTGGATCAGATATTTTTTGGTGTGTTCTCGAGAGCTCCGTTCTCCAGACACCAGAGCTCATTCGTTTCATGAGTTGCAAGTAACCAACGGTCCCTTCTTCCTGTCTTTCTGTTTTTCCAGTTGAAAAAGGGTTATGAAAAGACTGTACTTGAGATCAACACGCCAAAGGTGGAACAGGTGCCATTTGTTGACATCATGTTCAGTGATTTTGGTGGAGCCTCACAGAAGTTTGGATTCGAAGTGGGTCCTGTCTGCTTCATCGGATGAGACACTGTTCCAGGAAATTCTATATATATAATTAAAACAAATTGACTAAACTAAAGTGAACAGCACGACATCTCGCATCTGTAAAACATTGTCTCCAAAAATAAAAAAAAAACATCAAGACAAGGAAATAAATATTCAATAAAAGAATAAAAACAGCAACCTTGCAACCTCAGTTTGCCTTCTCCATCACACACAGGTTTTGAAACTGAAGGAGTCAGTTGTTCGCTAACCACTTGATTCCCTGTGCCCTGCCTTCCTTCCTGTGCCTGTATCTCTGCCTGTGTCTCGGCAAACTCTGTGGTACCGCTCAGGTTGCTCTGAAGCATTAAGAAAACTCCGGTGTGAGTGGGACCCTCACTAGTCTCTATCTTAACATTCAGGTTTTCCTTCTGATATCAGTTTCCATGCTGCCTGTTCTTTGCAATGGTGCTTACATATAAAATATTATATAGAAATATAATAAATTTTGTTTGGTATGTTTGTAAGTACGTTTTGTATATTTTTTTCCTGGAAATGTATATTGATTCTAGCTTCAAAACATGCATGTGGGTACCTTTTACCAAGCGTGACATAACAACAAAACAGAAAATTAAAGGGGCGGCTTTGGATGTAAAAAAAGCAGAGTGTCTAGCAAAACTTTATCTGAAAAATGGCAAAGCTCACAAAGTACACAGTGCTGTAGTCTAAGCATTGATTTGCTATTTAAATGAAAAGCAGTTTGGGTTTGTTTTCCTCTGTGATTTTCAGTTAAAACGTCCCCTTTTCCAGCACACCCATATTTATCCTCTGAAAATATTCATAGGGTGAGATTGCATCAAATTTGCATTAAAAAGGGATACTGGTGCTATTTTAATGTTTGTTTAAGGTGCTCAGTATTTACACTTTAATTCTGAAGTAGAACACTGCTGATCAGTCTCCTAAAACGCTTTGAGATCTTATCCCCGTAATAATGACATTTTTATTGCATTTATAAAATCTTTGATTATTGTATCATGCATAATAACAGTGTTCTTTCATCCATCCATCCATCTTCTGAACACTTATCCTGAGCAAGGTCACAGGGGGACCTGAAGCCCATCATAGGCAGCACAGGGCACAGAACAGGGGTACATCCTGGATATGTACTTTTTAATGAAACCTTTAATGAAAAGGCGTCTGAAATTGCAATATTGGACCGTGGGGGGGAAAAAGCAGATCAGAAAAGTGTCCTGAATATGGTGCTAATTTATGTTACAGTTGGGGGCAAATGAGATATGTTTTCTGTATCGTGATTTTACATGTTATGAGTTTTTTTGTATATGGATCTCAGTGAGAACTGTGTATGCAAAGATCTATCTAAACACACAGGTGTTCAGCGTAGGCGAGTCTCATTACTTTCACTTGAAGTTTTAAAACACTGCTGGAAACTTCACATGTGAGTTTTCTGTTCTGTGACAATCGGCTAGAATTCCAAAGTAGCTGGCAGAAAAAGATGAAGTCAATTGCTTGTAAACAGAAATCCTTGCTTGACATAACTAGTGATCTAAATGCTTCTTTGAGGAACATAGATGGTGATCTTTCCATCAGTTTACAAACAAGGGCTGCATGCAATCTCTCATTTTGCAGGTATTGGTTTCAGTGGCGTGTTTTGATTTTTCCTGGCTTAAAGTTGTACAAATAATAATAAATTATCAGGTATGTATATTACTTAAGATTGGGATTCCCAAATTACATTGTAGACTAGCCAGACAAAATAGCACCTCTTTTTAAAAAAATAAAATAGTAAATAAAAACTTGCCTGGGGCACGTAATTCCTTTTTATGATTTTTACATTTTTTCATTATTTTGGCCGTTGCTGTAGTGGATTGACATGAGTTTCACTGACAGCAAATCTTGTACTTACCTTTGACCACTTAGTCTCTACTACATACATGCTTTACTGTTCATGATAAATTACTCTTTTTCTATTTGAATATATGTGACTTGAACCATTTCTATTAAAATACGTTTCTATTAAAACTATGGAATATGTGTATTTTCATGCAGTATGTCATGTTCATTGTTTTCCTGTCAGTAAATTTGTTTTTGAAATCATCACCCATGCTGCCATTTTTAAAACTGTTTGTTTTTATGGTCTAGTTAAACCTGTTTAAGCACAGAAGAAATTTTGCTGTTTGTCAATAAATTCAAAGTTACTGTGCCCCTTTCACTTTACCGTGTTCCGCTTTTTGTATGTTTATCAAAGCATTAAAATCTGTATGCATGAACTGTAAGTTTTTTTTCTTTTCTTGTATTTTGGAATAACATAAAGGAACTATTTTTAAATATTCTAAATGTTTGAGCTGCTATTTGAGCGAATAAGCATGTTAATTGTGAAAAGTAGTGAGGAAGATATTGTAAGTTGAACCAAACAACTTTTTACTCTGTAGTATATTTATTGTATTATTTAAGAAAATAAATGTAAATTTACAAGAGTAATATTACTGAAAGACCCCCTCTTTATCTGTGACATTTAGAAGCTATGCAGCTACCCAAGAGTGTAAGAGTCTTAATTGTAACATTAAGCCAGTGCGTTTTATTGATTATTTCATTGATCACAATTACCCTTTTTGTCTGACTATAACCTGCATAGGACAAGTGGGCATGGAAAATGAATGAATGAATGAATGAATGAATTGTTCATTTTTAGCTGTGTGGAATTTTAAGAATTTGAACCTTTAACTAAACTGATTAAACTTAAACTGATCACATTATACATAATACTACATTATTTTATAATTACTGCATGTCATGTAGCCTCATAATATAGAATAACACAGAGGAAAGCACTATGCATTTTAATTTACAGTCTGATATTGAAACATATTGCATCAGATTACTTGGTGACAAAGGCAATCAACAATAGCCACTGTTAATAAGGTGTGAGGAATTGCATGTATGATGATGCAAGAGGCTAATTAGCCTCTAGCTGTTTTCACTTGTAATGGCTGTGACTGGAGAATTAAGGGAGTTATGCCTATAAGCTGTTCTTGCTTGGTAATTTGTGGACTGTGACAAGTTTTGTGACAACACTACAGACCAGGAGATAACTAAGTTTCCATGGCATTGAATAACATTTGGAGCACTGTCAAGATCATCATTAAGAAGTAGAGGTCACATGGAACCACCAAGATCTTGCCTGGCTCATATCCCAATGCCTGGATGAACGATCAGAAGGCTGATCAGAGAGGCCACCAAGAATCCAGTGGCCACACTGAAAGCTGCACCCTTTCATCAGACAATGTTCAGTTTGTTACAGCAATATGGGAGCTTGTGCAAATATGGGATCTATGGGTCATTGTTGATAAGAAAGGCCTCTCCTTCAAAAAGGCCATATTGAGGGTCCTGTAAGATATACAAAAAAACAACATAACATAGTGCTTTTTGTTCTCAATGTATGAATATCACAACATCCTTACTGTAACTCCTGGTTTTGTCAAAATCAGTTATTTATGTGAATGTTTCTCTTCAAAAGGTGCTAGAAGGAGTAGCTGAGAGGGTAGAAGTGAACTTGGATTATGCCAAAAACAGAGAAGTGTGGAACTGGCCAAGTCAATGCTATGACCCCAGTATGGATAAAAAACTGTGGAATGGGCCACCAATGATACACCTTAAATGTATCTAAAGCTTAAAAGTACTGTAAAAATAAATGCAGAAATCATCTGATATACAGGTATGCTAGCTTGAGTGGATACTTATGCAAAAAATCTAGCATTTCAAGGAAATGGGCTGCTGACAAGTATTAACTGAAGTGTGCCTGCTGGTTATGTGAGTTACGGTTCATTTTTACCTCGGGTGCATGTGCCCGTTACGTGTGTTATGTTTTCCATCTAACTCGGGTGTATGTGCCCGTTACGTGTGTTACGTTTTCCATCAAACTCGGGTGTATGTGCCCGTTTACCTGTGTTACGTTTTCCATCTAACTCGGGTGTATGTGCCCGTTTACCTGTGTTACGTTTTCCATCTAACTCGGGTGTATGTGCCCGTTACCTGTGTTACGTTTTCCATCTAACTCGGGT